>VXBC01006476.1:36435-96915 GCA_013399945.1 Ploceus nigricollis
TAGGAGCGGAGGCTGGCGCCGGAGCGGGGCGGGCGCCCCGGCCGAGCTCGATCCCCGAGCAGCGGCAGCCCCGGCGCCCAGAGCCTTTTCTTGCCTCCCGGCGATTAATGGAATGATGTTGCGGAAAAGGCAGAGCGATCCTGCCGGGCTCAGTCGGGACTGCTCGGGCGGCGGCGGAGGCGGCAGCAGCGGGGTAGCGAGCGGCATGCGAGTGCCCCCCCGGCGCTATGGCTAGCGGTGGCTCCGGCAAGTCCAGCAGCGAGGTCTCCGGTGGCGGCATCCCCAGCAGCAGCTCCCTGCAGAGGAAGAAGCTCATCTCTATCTGCGACCACTGCAAGATCAAGATGCAACTGGTGGCCGATTTGCTTCTGCTGTCGAGCGAGACCAGGCCGGTGAACACCGAGAGTCTGTCCGTCTTCGGTGAGTCCTTTGAGAAGTGCAGGGACACGATCATTGCCAGGACCAAAGGACTCTCCATCTTGACCCATGACGTCCAGAGCCAGCTCAACATGGGACGCTTCGGGGAGGTGGGAGAAAGCCTGATGGAGATGGGGGAGCTGGTCGTCTCCCTGACCGAGTGCTCTGCCCACGCTGCCTACCTGGCTGCAGTGGAGACTCCAGGGGCCCAGCCTGCCATGCCTGGCTTGGTGGATCGCTACAAGGTGACCCGATGTAGGCATGAGGTGGAGCACGGCTGCGGGGTCTTGAAGACCACCCCTTTGGCAGATATGAGCCCTCAGCTCCTGCTGGAGGTTTCTCAGAACATGTCCAAGAACTTGAAATTCCTGACAGACGCCTGCGTGCTGGCCAGTGAGAAATCCAAGGATAAATTTGCTAAGGAGCAGTTCAAACTCAGTGTCAAATGTATGAGCACCAGCGCCTCTGCCCTCTTGGCCTGTGTCAAGGAGGTCAAGACCTCGCCCAGCGAGCTGACCAGGAACCGGTGCGTCTTGTTCAGTGGACCTTTGGTGCAGTCTGTCTATGCTCTGGTGGGCTTTGCCACTGAGCCCCAGTTTTTGGGTAAAGCTGCCACCATTAATCCAGAGGGCAAAGCTGTGCAAACTGCCATCCTAGGAGGAGCCATGAGTGTGGTATCTGCTTGTGTGCTCCTGACCCAATGCCTCAGGGATATAGCCCAACACCCCGAAAGTAGCACCAAAATGAGCGATTACAGGGAACGGTTGAGGAACTCAGCTTGCGCCGTCTCGGATGGCTGCAACCTGCTATCTCAGGCACTAAGAGAAAGATCTTCACCCAGGACTTTACCGCCAGTGAACTCCAATTCTGTGAATTAACCCCCACATCTTCTGTTTAGATCCCAGTCATTGCTAAAGGAAAATAATATCCCACCTCCTCACCCCTTTTTTGTATACCAAAGAATTTGCTTGGATGAGCCCAATCCTTTGATTTCATGTGGTGAAGAAGCAGAGCATATTCAAACTATATGTACTAATAAAGGTAGCCAGTTTTGGCTTCTTTTTATTTTACTTTAAAGTTAAGCAAGTATAAGAAGATAAATTTTCCTTTATTCAACAAGGTCTTCACACAAGTGGTAAAACTGTTTCAAAGTTTTTTTATATTTGGGGAGGTGGGGGTATCTTAGAAAAAGGAGAAAAAAAAAAAAAAGAGCTTTAATCGCGCTGGGTGCGGTTTTTAAAGTTTGTCTTGTCTTGTCTTCCGAAATTTCCCTTCTAAATTTTGCTGTTCAGTTGTGCAGGAAAAAAGTTACCTCAGTTCTTACTCATTTAAAAAAATGAAAAAAACCCAACAACACATAGATGATGGATGTAGCTACTATTTTGTTTGGTTTTGTTTTGTATGACTTTTTTTTATTTTGCATCAAGTGTTAGGTTAGAAGTGCATTTGGTGTGTAGGAGTGGAAGGACTGGAGGTTGTGATTATGTTTTCCATGTGTTGATTTCCAAACTGGGGGAAAAGCTACTGTGAGTGTTTAAACAAACAAACAAAATTACACTATAACAAAAGTGATTTTTAATTTTTTTCCAATGTCAGTTTTTATCTTGCATGTACTGGAGTATTTATTTCATCTATTAAAATGTTATGTTTCTCAGATGCTTTTCTGTGAATCTTTTAATACTTGAATAATTGAACAACTAGGCCTGTTTGTATTGTATGTCATTTCCCCCAGGGAATGGGTGGTACAAATGTAACTGTAAGTTCTAGACAGCAGCATACGGGCTTCAATTCAGTTCTTTTATTTTCATAAATACTGTCCCTCTCCCAGTACTATCCCTCCTCCTCAGGAGCCTCGGACAGAGTTGTATCCAGTTGTATCTGTGGGCAGCTGGGCAGTGCTGTGTACACTGGGACTGCTGTGCACTGGGACTGCTCTGCAGAGCACTGGTGATTGCTGCAGCAGGGCATAGCCTGGCTTTGTTTGTCTTTATCAGCATTTGATGTTACCTTTTGAGAAGGTTTTGTATTTTAATTCTTGCAGGTGTTGTGGGCCATCTGTGTGTTAAATCTATGAGTTTCAGTATGATTTCTTAGAAAACTTTGCTGGTTAGCCTGGCATCTGCCATATGTCTTCTTGGGATTGTGAGGGTTTGTGGAGTGGTGCTTTAATTCCTCAGAAGTTTGTGTTGGAGCTCCTCAGTCGAGATTTCTATCACAGCAGTTTGAGTTTGATGTTGTAGATTACAGGAGACCATGGCTAACTTTTGAGGTGCAGCCTGCAGCCGACCTCCAGTTGAATTCCTTGGGAGGTGTGAGTGGAGCTTAGTGCATGCTGCATTAGTTCCCAGAGCTGCAATGCTGAATGTTGTCAGCCTGGCCCTGTGAGATCTGTTGCCTTCTGTATGTTCTGTTAAATAGAAGAGCAAGTCTTCTGGAAAGGAGGTTTTGTTTCTCTGTCCTGCTCCATTGCATAATTGTGGGGTTTTTTTATAGGTCTGCAGATCGAACCATGTTGAAAGCTATTGGAGGAGGCACCTTAAAAATGTTGTTACTATGGCTTAAACCTTAACAAATACTGCCCTATTTATTCCTTTGAAGAAGGAAATCTTTGGGTTTTGGTTACGCAATGGGCCTGGAGTAGTGAAAGGTCTTTGTTTTATAGCATTATTGCTTCTTTTGCATATGATGCTTTTACTTAAGTGGAGTGAAACATTGCTGGGTAGTGGACAGACACATCTGTTGGAGGAGATAAAAGCTATATCCGTATCTTCAGGGTTAGAGAGAAATAATTCCTTAAGTACAGTGGACCTCTGTGTTAGGTTTTGCTTATATTTAAATGGAAGTTTTCTGACTTCAGTGAATTGTATGAACAATTCTTTGCCGTAATCAGCCCAGGCTACACTCCTGCAGGGTGTGATGTTCTTGCCATGTGGTGTGTGCTGCCAAGGCATGGGTACCCACAGCTATGTGGTGAACTATAGAAGTCCTCTCACTGTTCTTTAATAAATAAATCTATGCACACAGTGTTCTAACTTTGACTGAGATGCCTCCACAGGTATTTCCTAAGAGGCTCTCACGTGTGCACACAAACGTTTTCCCATCTGCGTGGCAGGAGCAGCTGCAGGAGTCCGGAGGGACTCGCAGGAGGCCAAGGCCGTCTCCAGGGAGGTCCTGTGGCTCTGTGCTGGGTGCAGTATCTGCTCGGCTGTCCTTTGTATCTCCCTCCCTCGCGGTCTCCGTGGGAGCTGAGGCACCTCCCAAGTGACTGTTCCTCCTTTTCTTTTCCGCCGAGGCTCTGGGGGAAGGAGGAAAAGGGGCGTTCAGGATGTGCTATCTCCTGCCGCAGACAGGAGGTGCGGAACCCGCCCCACCCTTCCTCTGCACAGATCCTGATGGGGCAGGATTCGTGCGGGACGTGCAGGGATGGTGCTGGGGAGCTGCAGGGTGCAGGTACAGCGAGCATCCTTTAGCTCCAGGTCTTTCCAGTTACTGTGACCTCCATTGGTGGGGCCTCCTCCTGCCAGATGCAAACCAGAGAATTCTGAGGGGCAGCTCTGCAGCACGTCTGACAAAAAAAAAGTAATGTCCCGCTGGCTCTTTTGATGTTTCTGCTTATTCGTTTTTGGTGCTGCTGAACTAATTAGATCCTTTTTGATTCATTTATACAATATTGAGGTTGTATGGATCACAGTACAGCCTCCTTATTACCTCTGCATATGAAAGGCACTGTATTATTAACGATGATAATGCTGATTTTTGTTGTGGTAAGATCTTGTTTGAAGTGGTTTAGTGCAATTTTTGTTTTAACAAGGTTACTGTAGATTCTTCCTCCCATTTCTTATTATATTTTTAAGTGAGGTACATGCATACATCTATAAATAAGTACGTATCTTCTTTTTTTAATACTGAAAGAAACCAGACTGCCTTAGTTGCATTTGAGCTGTGTGAGTTCAGGAAGAATTCAGTTTTATAAATAAAGTGGGAAATGTAGCCAGGCCATGATTTTTTAAGAGGCTGATAAAAAAAATACATATACGCAAATAGTAAATTCACCAAAGTAACTTCCTGTAACATTTTAAAACAATAGTAATTTTAACAGTTCAGAATGTTCAGTCGCTTCTTTTGAGAGTACAGCTCGCACAAAGGGAGGCACACACTGCACCCTGGCCTCAGCTCAACACTGTATCTGTCAAAATCTGTGCTTCTCATGTAATTAGCACAGCAAAGTTGAAAAAAAAGAGTTTTTATGCCAACAAGCACAACTTGCACATTGTGGCATTTTTCTGAGCTGAAAAAAGTGGAGTCCCACTACCAAGTGTGAATATATGTATCTATTTTAAATGCTGTAGTGCCACATTTATAAAGAATTAATGTGTATTGTGATAATTTATTTGGAATTTATTCCTATAGCGTATTAATTCTGACACAAGACATTAGTTCAGTAGGTAGGTTCATGTTGTTTGCTTACTTTTTGCTCTCTGGGCCAGAAAAAATACAAAATGGATGAGTTTTCAGGGTGCACTTGCAGGGCCCATCGAGGTCACTGATTATCACTTGGCACTGTACTTATGCCCCTGTTCCCAAATCTTCCACACCATTTAAGTTAGCAGGTACTGTGACAATTGCATCATGGGCTTACACAAGCATGAGATGTTTTGTGATGTGGAGTCTTGAAGGGAAAAAAGTTTTAGGGTGCTTATATCACATATGTCATAGACTACTCTAATAGTGCATTTAATAAAATGGTTAACTTATTTCTAAAGGCATTATGCAATGCATATTTGTAGCCAAAAACAACGCTATCCCCACCACAAGAGAAGTAAGCTTGTTTTTTAAGTGTAATAATTTTTTTACAGGGAAGAAGCTGCCACCTTTGTATTGTCTGTAAATTTGATACTATCTTGTGGTTGCTGCTTCAGCATAGGGAAGGTCATTATTGATGTAATAATACAGCAGCTGAATTTGAGTTTGAGATCAGAGCAATGTGTTTTCTGATTCTAAAAAAAACTAAGTTCTGTAAGGCAACCAGCAAACCAGCAGCAAAATACTATTGGAAAGCAAGTACACTATTTAAGGGAACTTGCAAATGTAAAGCCATGTTATTTTTCAAAACTAAGAAAGAAAAAAAAAAAGACCCTGGGTCAGATAATTCCCTTCACTTTTTACCACAGGAAATGATCAAAGTAGCAGAAAATCTGCTCTTTTTGGCCAAACTTCTGTCAGAGACAGAAGGGGTCCAGCCAACACATGGTGTATGCAGCCCTGCAGTAACAGGGGATGTGGCTGATGGGAAAGGAGGTGGGACCAGAGAAAATCTGTAGGGCAATACCTCTTATTAAACCCACAGGAATTTTCCTATTCTAGATAAAACAGTGGCTGATCCAATAAAGCAAATCTCAGCACAGCCTTTCCTTCGGGGCCGTCAGAAGGCTGGGAGTGAGGACGTGGGGCTGGGAGTGTTTGGGATGCTCTGTGTTCAGCAGCTGTGCTGCTGTAGGGAACCAGAGGTCCCTAGGGTGGCCCTAAGATATGTAAGAAGTACAGGCACAACGTGTACCTGCCAGAACAGTTTGGTGGGAAACGAAGGGGTTGGGTTTTATCTTTCTTTGCTTTCTTCCCTATCGGGCTCTCTCCAGACTTCACAAGCAGAAGCAGATGGTAGGGGCCAGTACATTTTACTTCTTTGTTCTTGCTGCCTGTAAAAGGTGCCAGATGGGCAATGATAAAGATAGAAATTCTCTTCCTCTAGCCCAGGGATAGCAGAAAACGCAGAGCTTCAAGGCTGCCCTTCCTCACAGGATCACCATAACATGTTTTTTTGGGCCCACTGTTTCACTCTTTGATTTTTTGCCAAGAAACTGACAGAAAATCCCAATGGCAACTTGACAGGGGCATTGAGGACCAGTTAAGTATTTCCCATGTGACACCAAACCACCACCAGGTTTGGATCACTCACAAGTGACCCAAAAAGTGGATGGGCTAGGTATGAAGTGCAAGGCCAGATCCTACATATGAATAACTCAGAAAATTAAATACTCTATACTTTGAGGTGTTTACTTACTTGGGAATTAGAATTATCATATTTTCTATATGTAAGACTAGTTCAAAAATGTATTTAATTTACATAATTAGCAGCAGTACTCAGAACCATCTTCTTAATGAAGACAGACGTCTATGGACATGAAGGGCCTTTTCCATGACTTTAATTAAATACTGATGTTTTCCAAACTATGTTCAAATGTTAAGGGTTGTTTTTTGTGTGGCAAAGTAAGGAATTACATATTGATTTTCATTAATCTGAATAATTTCCTAGAGTTGGTTATATTGTGCTTGAGTCCTTTGAACCTAAGAGGGTTTTTTATTTTGTTTTTTTAAAACCATGCAGAGTATGATGCTATATTCCAACAAGTCAACAGCAGCATTTCAAGATTAATGCAGAGATTCCTGGGGTCTTTTGTCAGCTTGCCAGGCTCTTGTTCCTGTTCTAACGTAATTCTTTATAATTTCCTTTTATGTTAATAAAGACTTTTTGTGGCTGTAAAAGTTGAAGTTGTCTCACTCCATAGACAGCCTGGTTCTTATGTAGATACTATTTAGATTATTTAGAAATCCTGCTGGTTGCCAGATGGAGCTCTTCTGGGTTTTATGTTAAATACTTGGAAAGCTAAATAGCTTGATTTTCCTCTCCTCCCTCCCTCAATAAAATAAATACTTGAAAAGTGATTACTAACAACTTGCTTAAATTCAATTTTAAAATCAAATTATTTTCAGCTGAAGTGACTGGAAGTACGAGATGGCTCAGAGTAGTTGGGTTTTGGTCTGACTTACCTACCAAGATCTTAAACCAGCAGTTTTTCTCCAGTTTTGTTTGGGCAGCAGGAACCTGAACTTTAGTCTGGGGATAGAGAACACAGCCCTGAAGCCTGTTGGGCACTGGCACTGCTGAACTTCTGTTTCACACTCAATGCACACCAGGTGTTCCCCCAGGTCATGCAGAAGATGCTTGGGAAGCACTGGGAGTCAATGTCCCACTAACCATAATTCTGTTGTTGTCAACTTAAAAAATGTCAAGAGAGCAATTCTGGCCCTCAGGGTTATGGTTTTAAGTACAGAGTAAGAAATGGCCTTTTCCTAGTCAATTTTTTTCAGTATGTATTGATTCTGTCTGGTTCACATTACACATAGGAAGTCTCTCAATTGGCTGTTCAGGTGCACTTTGGCCCCTGTTTGCATTCTGAACATGCACACAATGGAAAAAAGTGAGAAAAGTCATCTTGATCTATATGTGCAGAGTGACAAATTATAGGCCCTGCAGCACTTCTGAATTGGTGTGCAGTTAATGCTCTGGTCTTATTTAAATGCTTCAAATTTAGTCAATGTTTAAAAATTTACTTTCTGTTTAAAAATTTACTATGAAATCAATCTGTTCTGGCTATATTAGATTCATAGTTCAAAAACTTTATCCTCTTTCATCATCTTAAAGTAGTCATTGGTCTAAAACTCTTCAATCTCTGCGTCTGGCTTAAAAAACAAAAACAAACTGAGCCCTGTATTTCAGTTTTAGTATTTTTGAAAGCTTTAAAGCTAATGAGTTGACCTATTTTTAAAATTACAGAGCATGGAAAAATAATGGTGTATTCTTTTTCATGGTGAAGTGAGCTATTGTTTCTCTGCTCATAATTAAAAACTCACTTTTTAGAAACTCAGATAGGTCCTGGGCATTGCAAGAAAGTCTGTAAGTGAAACTGCCTGCATGAAATTTCCTTAATACTGAGTTTAGACAGTAAATTCTGTCAGGATTCATTCAGGATCTGTAATCTTGTCTTGTGACTGGCATTAGAGGAGTTTGTCCCAACAGCCTGTAAATGGAGCTGGTAACATGTGAGTGGGCTGAAGAGCAGTTGTTGAAGTGAGTACTACATGCTCCAGAGACACCAGCACTATCTCTGAAACTCCAGATAGGTGCTGCTGCCTGGGCACTGCAGGTTGTGGTGCTCTCAATAAATTACAGTGAAATACAGGACTGAAAAAAGCTATAAGCAAGAGAGGCTCAAAGAGACGACACAACTTGGAGTTTATAAGGGGGGAAAAAGGAAAATATTTGGTCAGAGCTATGGAGTATTTAGGGGCTTAACTCCCCCTGGTTTTCAGTGGGAGGTGTATGTCTGGATGTTTTGTGGGCCTGGTCGTTCCTGATGAACTTTGAATGCCTGTGGGTTTAAACTTAATTTAGGATGTTGGGTAGACTCTTACTGAAACTCTAGGAAGCTCGGGAATTTGCAGTTGAAGTACCAGCATGGGCCATAATTGTGTTCTGCCATCCTGACCCTTCTGCATGGGTTACAAGCTCTTGCTGTCCTCGCAGGTACCCTGGCTGGCAACAGCCCAGAGGTTCAGCTCTACCTCATGTGTCTTTTATGGCTGCCAGATGCCAGCATAGTGCATCTTACTTTCACATCAGAATCACAGATTTCATCTCTGTCCCTCCACCTGCTCCTGATACAACAGCCAGATGTGAAAAAGAGATCTCTTTGTGCACATTATCCCTGCAGAGGCCACGTGTATGAGGATAGAGCCTGGTAACCAAGGGCCAGATGGCATTAGAAACATACCTGTTCTCTCTGGATGTGAATTCCAACCACCTCCATGCCATGTACATCCTTTCAACTTGTGTCTTGAAGAGTTGCCCCAGATCCATGTTCCCTGGATCTGCATTTCACACATCTTGTCAGAGCTCTAATGCTCCTCAGAAGGAAAGGTAATCTGCTTTAGCTATTTATGAGGTGATTTGAGTTGGGGGGGAGGCAGGGGAGCTGGATAGTAGGTTAGTGGCCAGATTAAAGTTATAGCCCTTAAGGTGTCCTTTTGGGCTTTTGTATGGCATTTTCTGCTTCTATTTTACCTAATTCTGCTGTTTGCTAACCTTGTGTATTAAGTTGATTTGCAGCTTTGAGCAAGACAGAGGAGGCATCTGAATTTACACTGCTCTGTATTGTCTATTTATTGAAGAATCTCCTATAACTTTCTGATATTGGACCCTGAGGCTTCTTTTCTTATCTTGCCATAAGTGTTTTATTTATGAAAATTACCTTAGGTTTCTCTCCAGCTGAAGAAAATAACTCCAAAGGAAACCCTATTTGGTGTATTTATCCAATTCCTTACCTATCTTCCTTTTATGGACAGTTTCAAGATAATTAGATGAAAATTACTTTTTTTGAGAAAGTAATTTTACTCCTAAATATCAAAGTCATAGTCTGAAACTTGTGAGCATTTTCTTTTGTATGTGATTAAACCCACATCTGTTCATGGGGTAGAACAGAGGAAGAGCCACGCTTTTCTGTCTTGGTATGTAAGACAACAAAAGACCAAATGTTCTTCTTTGGTTCACTTTCATGACTGTAGTGTAGTACACAGAAATGTCTGGCTGCATCAACAGTGCTGGTTTGGACACTGAGTGTCCTTTGATTACAGGCCCAGCATTTTGCAGACACTTGTCATGGGGGAAAAAGAAAAATATGGTAAAGGACTGTGTTAGTACATTATATTGTTCTGTATTAGGTTTGGTTTTGTTTAAAACAAGAAAGCTCAAATCAGAATTATGTGCCAATTCTTTATAAGATCCCACTCATTTGGCAAAGGAATTGCATTAATTACCTCTTGTTTTCTGTACTGTGTCATTACAGAAGAGAAAGCACATGCTGCACTTGTGAATGAAATAATTCAGTCACATCTTTGAAGCCTTTGCTGTATTTTTCCCTTTTCCTTTGAAAATAATGGTGGTTTGCAGAAGACTTTCCCTGGATGATAAATATACTTTGCAAATGTGCAGTGGTGATCAGGAAGAAGCTTGAGTAAAACAGACTTCTAATATCTAGTAAATCTATCTGATAGAAACATTATTAAAAAAGAGTCAAAGTACTTTTTAAAAGCTTTTCCCAAAGGTGTATTACCTTAGCCATAGTTTTTCCTGGGTTGCTGTTACAGTTGTTTACTGTTACTGTGCACATCTCCTCCCCATGAGATGATTTTAGAAGATGGATAGGTTTCACTTATGGAAGATGCAGTTGCTCACTGGGTTTGGATCCCTTTTAAGACTGTGATCTCTGAGATGTTGCAGGTTCTTCCATGTGAGACTGCATTTTACTGAAGTGATCTGGAGTTTCCATTAATTACTGATGTCCAAGGAAAATCACTCCTGTCAAGAGAATAGAGCATAAAGAATGTTCACTGTACAGCTGTAGGAAAATGCTGTAAGATGGACACTTCTCTTTCAGTAACTCTGGACTAGCCCTTCCACCTCAGGACTATTAATTCCAAAACTTAAAGAATTTCAGCTGCCAAAAAAATTTATAACCTACATGATTGACGAAAGCCTTCCTTCATATTTTGCTCTTTTCAAAGTCTACTTATCAAAAATAACAGGTTAAATGTTGGGGGGTTTATGCCAAAAAATAGCAGGTTTTTTCTATCAATGGGGAAAAAGCAAACTGCTTTAGTTTACAGAAGTGGGCTGCAAAACAATATTTCTTTTACTCATTCAGATGCTCTGTAACTAAGTTATTCTACTTCTTACATCGTTCTAAAATAGATTTTTACAGTTGATTTGCATTGATGTCCTACAGTTTTATTTAAGAAAAGTGCTCAGCTGGTTTATGTGCTTCAGTGATAGCGACTATATACATTTGTCCTCAGAACCAAATAATCCTGGTTAGTGACAGAGTGAAATGATGTTAAATTTATTTCTAAGGGAAAAAGCTAGCACTGTGCTGAAGTCAGATTAATGATAATTTCAACCTAGTAATTTTAAATGCTGCTGTATCTGTAGGAGTGTTTGAGGACTCCTGTAAGCCTGAAGCATATTATTTTAAAACTGTTTAATTCCACCACTCCAGAAAGTACAGAATTCTCAGACCATTTTTTAGGGGGGGAATTATAGCCCTTTAGAATGTGCTTAGCAAAATGTTCCTAGTTAGGTCTAGTTTGCAGAGTGAGTCCTACCTGCCAGTATGGAACTGGGATGTACAGGTTTAACATGTTCTGAGTGAGGCTGTTGTAATGTTAGTGAAGAACTGCATTACCTGAGTTTTGGGTATTTTGACTTTTCAAAGAAACACAGAATTTTTTATTATTTATAAGCAACCTTTTAAATTAGTTTTTTGAGATGAAAGCCCTAGAAGTGTTTTATTAAATATCTCACCCCTCTGTAGTTCTTGTCAAATAGTTTCATTGCTTATCTATTTATTTAATTATTTTTAAAATACACAGCACAGTACCCTGTGCAAATATGAAGCATTGATGTTGGCAGCAAATCAGCTTCTGTTTTCAGTGAGGACAGAGTTTATACCATAATTTTCTTCACTGGATAAATCCTTTGTATCTAACATCTCCGCATAGACAGCAGATCTACCAAATTACTACTAAATACTCATTAAATACTAAGTAATTATTAAATTGCTAAAAATCTGCATCAGAACTAGCAGCTAGTTGAGGGACTATATAAGCACGGGCCTATATGGAAATATATTTGGTAATAATGTAAATGCTTGTCATCATTGTGCCCTGCCAGTGATTTTGGGCCTCTGCATGTTAGGACTGGGAAAGAAGGTGGAAACTTGTTTGGTCAAACAGTACAGCTCAGTTCTCAGGGAATAAAAAAGCCCTTGCAGAGCTGGCTTGGATGAGCTGATAAATAGGGAGCTGTAGCTTGCTGATAACTGAGGGATTTGTAGAGCACATCGAGTCACAGGGACTGTTAAGGGCAGTTGGGCCAAGTCTGCTCACAGAGAACCTTTCTTCTTCATCAGAACAAAAGCTCTGTTGTCTATCCCAGGCTGTCGTGTATCTTCACCTTTGAGGACTGTGCCTTTTCTAGAAGCACAGATAAAAAACAATGCACCTGTTTCCCATGAGATATGTCCCAACAGACATCACTTTTTTGTGGCTGTCTTGGTCCTGAGCATGGCACTGTGTAATACTGTCCAGTGATGCTTTTTTTTCCTTGCTTTTTACACTGTCACTCATGTTTTCCTTAGTGCACATCATCAGACTAGAAGCCATAATTCACCTCTGTTTCTATTTCTTCTCTAATGCTTCCAAAGATCTCTTGTACTCACTTATAAAAACAGCTGGAGCTGCAACATCACTCCATTTTAAGCTCTGAATTGTGTTAGCCATTACACTGGTTCCACACGCTGCTTGGGTGGAGACATCAGTTAAAATTCCCAACACGGCCAGGAATTCCAGCTTTGTGTAAGTGGTGGTGACTTTCTAATTTTTAACTACATTACACTAAAAAAGAGGATTTTTCCCAGAGCAATTTACCAAGAGGGGAAAAATGGAAATACTGTTTGAGGATGACCTTCCACCCAGGTGATCTGGGGGTGACGTTGGCTGACGTCTGTTATTGCTCAGCTCTCCTGCAGTAGTTGAGTGCTTTGTCACTGCTACTGAACAGAAAACTCCTGAGCTCACTGAACAGTTTGTGAGGGGTTTGGGAAATGGCAGAAGGATTTACAAATGCAACTGCAGAACAAAGTATTCCTCAAGTTTACCTGAAACAGACGTGGGTCCTTTTTGAGCAGATTAGAATGCATTGGTTCTAACAATTTCTTCAATCTGAAGTGCTATTCCTGACCCCAAGATCCTGAGGAAGAGAGAAGGAGAGATAAAAAAAGAAGGGAATTACTTTGCAGCACTCCAGCATGGGAGCAGAAAAAGTGTTGTTTTGATTGTCTCCAAAAGAGAGGCAGTGCTGTAATTCTCTTTCGTTTTCGTCCACAGAACTTGAAAAGATTTTTCCTAGAAATGTGTAATGGGACTGTCAGAAAACAGACCCCTCCCCTTCCCAGTAGTTTCCTGCTGAAGTCATTTAAGGCCTCTCACAGCTTTCATCTGTGTAGGCACTGAGAGCTCATGGGCCAAGATTTTTTTTTTTTCCAAAGAGAATAATAGCAAAACTGAAGCACTTTTTAAAAAGTCGTTAGGAACAAAAGTTGGAAGTTTCTCTGCATGTGAAGCTGGCTCTCCCCTTAATCAGTTTCTCATTTCCGTTCTGTTTCCGCCAGCCCCAGTGAAGTGGCTGTAGGTGTTTTTCTTGTTTTAGGTACTGCTAAAAGCATGCATGAGAGCTGCCCAAAGGGGCGGAGGGGGAAGTTGTTCCTTACTTCACTTCTGGGACTGTCTGTTCAGGGCTTTACACAGGAGGTGACTTGGAAAGGCTTGTGAATTCCATTTACTGTGCCCTCAGACCTGATGATCGCAGTAGGCTGAGCACACAAAACCTGCTCTGCAGGCAACAGCCCTTATGCAGTAGCTATTTAGGAAAAAAAATCCCTTTGTGGAACTGGCAGATAGCCTGCATTTGCAAAGATGGGAGTTTTTGTCGGTTATATATACAGTGTTTAACACAATGATCAAGGCAATGTGCTCTTAGAAGAAACCATTACTACTCTGAATAAATGGATGCTACTCAGCATGCATTTTCTGGTTGGACTAAATTCAAGCCTCCCATTCTGAAATGGATAGCTTTTTTGGATCGCATTCACTTGTCTCTCAGACAAATCTGTAGTGTGGATTTGTTCCTTAGATGAATGATACACATTTCATCCGGTTTCTTTCAAGCTGAACTCTGCCTGGCACAAGAATGATAAATGTTTTTTTCTTTCTCCTTCTGTTTAGAGGACCATGTTGTATTGTGAAAGATGAACTTCATTCCCAAGAGAGATGAACTGCATTCAGAGGTGGATTTACTGGTACATGTTTGTAATGCTACAGCAGTGCCATAGGCATCTCATCAGACATACACTGGGGTAGTCTTGAGCCTGAGTCATACTGCACATATCAGCTCTTCTGTAAAGCTTTAATTGGAAGTTATGTGTCCTTAAAGCCTAGAGGAGTCTTCTCTCTAGGGAGTGAATTCCCCTATTTTGTTTTACTATTAGTCTTTGGGGGTAGTACAATATACAAGTATAATATACAAGTATTTCAGCCTTGGAGCATGAAGAGCTTCCTGATGTTAGCTGGCTATTATAAATTACACATGCATTGAAGAGAAAAAAATGCTAGTATTTAAGTAGGCCACCAGCATGCTGTTAATGCAATCCACTGTATTCATATGACATTTAAAGTTGTATTTGCATTTGCTATGAAACTGTGCATACCTAATGTGTAATTTTGGGGCTTTCCTTGATCCAGTGGATAAAGAAGCTCTGTGAGTTGAGTACAGCCTAAAGAACAAATTTACTACTTTGAATTAAACTCCTAATCAGGTCCCAGGATCGTATTTGGGACTGCTGAACTAATCAGTACACTTGGAGAAAAACTGAAGTTCACTCCCAGCCTCTGACCCTTATCCTGCAGTGCTAGCAAGCCCTGAGCATTACCTGTCCCTGTCACCTCCCCACATCCCATCTGTCCTTGTGATGAGACCATAAGTTTGAGGCCAGCTAGACAAGATATTCTGTGGCCTTTTTGATAAGAGCTGATGAGGCCTGAAGTGAGAACATGGCACTTTTAGATATTCTGGATTCAGGTTGTCTGCAAGGGCCACCTGGGAAGGAGAAATTAGGTTGTGGCTCAAGACCTGTTTCTAGGAGTGGCCTTCTCAGGTACAATTTAAGCAAACCTGCTTAATTTGCTATGGTTCTATTTGTGCTGAAAGCTTATCCAGCCTTTCCCAAGGCTTTACCTGCTTGCTAAGGTATTCTTGTTTGTCTGTCTTATTACTGGAATTATTCTTGTTGCTTAATTACAGTGTCGGCAAAAGTTCTTGTCATACTGAAAACAAGATTTGAACTGAATCCAAAGACTGTGGTGCAGCTGTATGATGGGGAGGAACTGGCACATGCTTTCTAAGATTTGAAACTATTAACCATATATTCAAGGAAATGGCATCTGAAATGTCCTTATTTCAGGTGGTAACTGATAATTTCAAACAACTGCAGCTTTTGATTTTTATTATAACTTCTGTCAAGAGGCTAAGACTAGCCAACCCCAGCCAACTAGCCAACTCATTTGTGAGTTAGCAATGGTAATTAGAAATGCCTGGTCTACTTTACTGTGAAATGTACATAGACTGGTAAAGATTGATAATAGGAAAGTTGTCACTCAGAAGCCATTCTGCCAAAATGTCTGTCTGCTGTTTGGCCCCTTGTGTAACGAATGGCGCCAGTCACCACAAGTCACTGGGGGTGACCTAATGACCAGTCACCACTAGTCACCACCTAGTCCCAGGGCAGCAGCATTTTTATACAGAATTCCTTTCTGTGAAAGCCTTTCTAAGAATCAGCAGAACAGCTGGCTCAGTAACTGAGGCATACAATGCACAGGGGTGACAAAAAACTGTACAAGCAATGTAAGCCTTCCTTGTGAAGAATAGAACAGTCAGAGCTGCTGGCAGAAAGTGCTAAGAGTGTCAGTGGCTGCCTAGGTTAGGAGAGGATTGGGTGTGTTCAGTGAGGGGGATAGTGTTTGTTTAGGTTTTTCCTCCTGGGACTACTTTAGTATTTCAAGCACGTTTGGGAACTTTCTTTTCCCCCAGTGGTCTGAGATGTGAACTGGACAGTGTGTACAGATCTGAGAGAATAAGACTTAGCAATGCTTCAGAAAAAGCAGTTGCATATCCTATAATGACAGCTTTGTTTCTGGTGCCTGTGTAGACTCAGTTTTTTGTTTGCTGACTTTTCTTTCAGCTTAAAATACACAAGAAGATGCCTGTTGGGGCTGAAAAACCCTGAAGATACACAGAACTGTAGAGTAAAATGGAGCTGAAGCCAGGCTTGTCTGGGGAGTCCCTGTGTGTGCTGTATCAGAGGGAACAGCTGGGGTCTGCTACTGACACCATTATGAAACTCACATTACTTTCCACCTGACTGTATGATTAGTGTGTATGCCCTGTCCAGCAAAACGGAGAGCTGATGCTTGTCTCCTTTTTACTCAGTGTCTGTGGGAAGGTCATTTAGAGCAGCATTTGCCTGAGTCACTTTGTCACAAGCCTATTCAAAAGGCATTTGCTGTACGTAAACTGCTCCAAGATGAGGAGTAGACACAAAGGGACATACTTGTACAAGTTACATTTCAGAGATCTTGAAACATAAAAACACATAGCTTTGAAGGAAAAGGCCAAGACTCTGAAAATAACTGGCCAGGGTAATGGAAATTGTTAAAATAATGATTGGGAGCAGCCACAACCATTTCCAAAATCATTACATTCATCAAGCTGAAAAATGAGCCTGGAGGTAGCAGTACATCCAGATGGCCAAGGACTCCAAGGAATATTGGTAATCCATCCATTTGCCTGGTTGGAATCTTGTCCACACACCAGCTCAGGGGGACACTCCAGAGGGGCTCCCAAAACCCCAGGCACTGAGCTGCAGGGGACGTGGGCTCCCCAGCAGTCCAACAGTCGCTGAGGAAGCCGCAGGTGCAGGGGAGCTCTGCATGCAAACCTGGGATGGTGATGTTAACTTGGCTTGTCCAGAGCCACTCCAGACCCTGCATCCCAGTGCCTGTGTGTGCTGGGTGTGTGCCAGCCAGTGTGGCTGGGTGTGTGCCAGCAATCAGGGACCCCAGGAGGTCTCTGGAAACGGATGTGCAGGCTTGTGCAGCTCTCCTTGCAACACAACTTTTCCCAGCAGTGCGTGATGGCTGTAACATGGGAGGGAGCTTTGCTCTGTGCATGCTAAGCACCCTTATCTCTCAAGTGGCCTAACTAACATAATTAGATTAAACTAAGAGGAATTGGGCCTAATCTCGTCTCTGTCTTAGATTCTGCCACTCCTTTTCAGACCCAGAGAAAGGACTTTGAGTCCAAAAGCCTGCCTGTTCTTTCCAATTATATTAACTGGCCTAAAAAAAGATTTTTTTGTTTATGTTCTTTTTCTACAAACTCTGTTTCACTCTTGCTATGATACAATTGTTAGTTCTATCCTGGAATGATTGGCATGTATGTAAATTTGAATAAAAGGCTCTGATCTGAACTGTTAACTAAGTTAAAAAAAAAAAAAAAGCAAAGCTATGCATTAGTGTAAGAAAGCTGTCATTAAAGAGGCAGTGTTTTTCAATACAATTAGAAGTCAAATATTATGGTTACCATAATATTAAGTCATTCTCCCCATAATTCACCTGTCCTTTTAATTAGGGCAAAACTTTCTCCATAAAGCATCTACTTTATTTTTAGACATAACTGTGGCTATTTAATGTCTAGCTCATTTTAAAAACTACTAGCAAGGTGGAGCAAACAGACAGTGGCATTACAACAAAACCCATTCTTTGTTTTTTTCATTTTTAACATTTTCTATGATACTTATATTACATTATGATTTCTTTTTTACACTGACCAACATCCTGATATACAACTGCAAAGACTTGATGTGAACACTAGAATAATTGAAACTATCCTAAATGTCCCCTTGCAATACATCAGCACTATGGAGTGAGGTGTGTGTCACCGGCATTAGCAAAGTAAAGGTGCCAGGGACAGGGACATCCTCTCTCTTCTACTATTTAAGTAAACATTTAAAAGACAAAAAAACCCTCCTCTCCAGTAGGGTACTGAAATGTGTTACAGAATGATTCACATCAAATAAATAAATGCTTTTCAGTTGCAATCATTCCCTATTGAGTTGAAGTGGTATTATGCTGTTTTAATCTCATCAGTTCCAGAAAGCATGCATAAATGAAAAGAAGTGATTTTAACACTGTAGGAGGGGGAATAGCAGCTTGTGCAGAGCATCCAGCCAAAGGAAGAGGAATAATTTTACAATGACTGACCTCAATTCTATGCCAGTTTACAAATTCCACTACAATTAATTTCATTATAATTTCTCCACTTCATTCCTGAAAAATTAACCCTGCATGGTAACGCATCATTCTTTAACCTATCTGCAGTTTCCATGCTTTTTCCACAGAATTTAAAACACTTACAACCCTTTCCCAATTCCATCTGATTGCCACTCCTACTCACCTTCACAGGGAAATTCAAACTTCTGCTGCCATCTGCAACAACAATCAACTTTAGAGGGTATCAACAAACATAGGCAACAACCTTTTGAAATGGTCCTTTTGGGCTCAAATGCACACACAGGAACACTCCCTGCCTAATGCTGAAACACAACCACCTCTTTGGAGAGCAACATAAGCAATATGACAGCTTGTAGCAACACTAAATAATCATCTACTTAGCCTAGAGCAAAAATTGAAGCAGTGGGAATGTATAACATTTGAATCAGCATTTGTTGGGCAAACATTTCTCTTGTGACACAGAAACCTCATTGACTGCAAACATCCAGAAATTTCATAGTGCAGTACCTAAAGCTGGTAAATTCAGCAAAAATTACTTCAGTAGTCTTATATCTTGTTGATAGTACCTGTGCACTTTTGGAAAGATTTCTTCTTACAAACACCAGACTTCTTTGGGAAAATTTTTCATTTGTACGGCAGGAAGCTCCAGTCCTGCAAAATTATAATATTCTGATGAGATTCTTGTTGGAGATGGTGCAATAAATAGTCATTACACTAATTTGTCATGTACAGCTAAATGTTATGCTTGAATGAATCCCTCCCTCTCTAGACTCAGCTCTCTACTGCAAACACTTGGTTTGAGGACTGAATTTGTTCTTTCCTTTAGTACTTCAATACTCCCAGAGAGCTGAGGTCTGATGCTCCTCTTCACGTGGAATAGTATCTAATTTCCCAAGGTGTCTATTGATTTGAACAGGATCGTTTGGTATTAGACATACCATGGAGATGTTACAGATAGCATTTCTGAGGTTTGTCTATGCTGAAAAACAGTTCTGCCAAGGACTTTGCTCATTAAAAGAGCAGTGAAAGGCAAAACTTGGTGACACCTGAGTGCATTTAAATTAGTATGCTTAATAAGTACACTTAAACAACAGCAAAAAAAATGTAGGTGATTTTCCTATGCTATTGGTAATAACACAAAGCTTTTATTTCTATTTGTATTTCTAGCTTCATTTAAAGTTCAGGTTTTGATTGGTTTTGGAATGTCCTTAATACAGAAAAACAAACAAAAAAATCTCAATTATCCCAGTGGTGCTCATTACGGATGCAGACTTGTCAAATTGCCACTACACTGCAGAAAGGTACACAAATCAAAAGCCTTCATGTACTGGAAATTTTAACAATTTGGCAAGCAGAATATACAATTCATATAGTTAAGAACAGAGAGTAGGCACCAAAAAATGGAAATCTTGTTGGTTTGAGGGCTTGTATTACAAGAACATTGTCTTGAAACATTATTCATAGATTCTGCCAGGTTATCTGAATTCAGTCCTACCACCACAGCTGCCTTCTTCTTGGAAAAAATACATGCTAAGCCATTGCAATTAACTAAAAAATTTTGTTGTTAATTTGAAAACTGCACAGAACTAATTGCAATTGTAAAATTTCAGATAAAACTGTTTAATTCTGTAACAAAAAAAAAAATATAATTAGCAGTGTTGAAAAGTCTTACCAGATCCATTTTGATAGTAGCCAACTGCTCACTAGTAAATATGCTCCACCTCTCTACTAGGAAGCAGCAGATGAATTCTTGCAATTCTCTTTGTAAGTCTGATCCAAGTCCTTCTGAAGCCAGTGGAATGATTTATATTAAAACAGCTTAGTAGATCTGCATTTTACGTGTTTGTCTCACTGAGATGAGTGCTTATTTCATCTTGATATTTCAGAGCTTCCAAACTCAACTCTACAGTTTGTCAAGAGCTGGTTTTTCTCTTGAAACTGAGATAGTATATTAAAAAGAGCACAATTGGATAGCAACAGATATTTGTTACTGGTCCATGGCAAGATACCAAATGGTATCAATGCTAAGAATATAATTTCAATAAATTTTGAGAGAAAAAGTCATACTGACCACACAAAATGTCCTTAGGTGACACCCATAACGAAGAAGTCACTTTTGATAGGCAGTTCTTGCTCTTGCAGGTGTACTCTCACAAGGCTGGGAACATCTTTATTTTTGGGGGTTTCCATGGTAATGCTGGCAGTCCTAAATGGAAACAAAAATATTTAAAAGGAGATGTTAAAAAAAAGCATTATTCCAATGTGACAATGAAATTTGTATTTTTCTAAGAGTAGAAAGCAGAAATGTTGTATATGGGTTTAAAAATTATACATAAATTAAACCCCAAAACAAATTCAGACACATTTTTACAAACTCTTTTGGGTTTGGCATCATAAAAGACTCTTTAGAGGCAGCCTTTTAAGAATCTGCAAAAACAAAGTGACTCTTTTCATGTTTTTTCTGAACCAGGCAGCCATTTTCTACAACCTGAATTTCCATACAATCAAAATAATCTTTGCAAGGGTGCAAATGCTTGCTCCAAAAGTACATAACACAAAAGTCCAAGCAGATTTCATTGATTTTTAGAAATAGACTTTAGGGACTTTGAATGATTAAAGTGAAACTTAGTCTGCCATCTTAAAAAGAAGCCTGCGACACTGGAGAGATTTTTAGATTTACTTTTTGCTGCTGACAGTGAAACCTTGTGAGTGACAGGGCAGAGCTCAAAGAGTGCTCCCTGCCATGCCCTCCATCCTCCATCCTCCAAGAGGTTCCAGGAGGAAGGCTCTGGAGCTGTGACCTGTTCTGCACTGTTCCCTCCAGAGAAGAGCTGGAGTGATGATGTTCCAGGAGGAAGGCTCTGGAGCTGTGACCAGTTCTGCAGTGTCCCCTCCAGAGAAAAGCCAACAGCACACGTGGGAGGGCAGTCCTGGCATGGCCTCAGCAAGGCTGTGGAGGTGATACAAATCCCCAGGGACCTCAGGAGGGACCAGGGAAGCCTCCTCCTCTCCACTCTTGCAGCAGGCTGGGAAGGAACATGTCATGTGAGCCTTTGCCTGTGTTCCCTTTGCCTGGAAGGCTCACACTCAGCTGGCCCAGCACTCAGGCAGTGCAGGGACCTGCTGGCACTGCTATTTATACACCCTGCTTGAAAAAGAACACTTGGAAGTGCCTCTGTTATAAGGTCTTACTTGTGAAAAAAACCCAAGCAATTCCGCATCTGTGAAACCTTCCAAAAATTGCTTTCCTCAGTGTAGAAGCCGGATATATATTTGTTGAATTAGGCTCTTGATTAGGTAGGACACAAAGGGCTTTCTCCCCCTGCAATACTTCCTGCTCAACAACAGAGTTCCCCCTGCTAACCCTGTGAACAGTTCATGGGGGACATTTTTTTTTGTGTTATTAATATTTAATTCCACTGTAGAAATCAGCATCTGAGCCCTTTTCTTCCCCCCTCCCCCTCTCCCATTTTATTTTCAGGGTTTTTTTTCAAGACAAATTTCTTTCCACTTACTTAGTCTGGTCTTTTCATTAAAATAAGTTCTTCCAATGACCCCCAATCATTTGCCCTTCCTGTCCATTCTTGGTTATGCCAAAACTGTTAGTTCACAACAGGAAACCAATAGCTTGTGCTATCAGGAGACATTTCCTTCACAGCACAAAATGTCTGAATAATAATTTCAAGAAAGGCTTCACCCATTTCCTGTGAGTGGAGGGAAGTTTGCCTATCCCAGTCCCTCAGAGCTCTTTGTTTCCATCCCTTCATGATGTAATGCTTTTTACATAGGGAGGATGGATCATTTTCTCTTACCAGCACTGAATTCAATGTCCTGTGTAAAGTTTTGATACAGCTCTTCAGCAATAAAACATGTAACATTTACAAATAATAAAAAGTTAAGCTCTAGTTTACACTTGTGGAGTCTCTTTCAAAAAATAAACTCAACTTTTGGTGTCTGGAAAATAGCTATAATGAAAACACAGAGGCTAAATACAGTCTGGTTTATAAAATGTGTTACTTGCAGGCTATTTAGCACTACAACTCTAACAACTGAGTATCCTCCCAGCAGGTAGGAGAGCCCACCTGGGCTCATTTACAGAAATAATACAGATAGATAAACTTAATCATCAATTAAGCACTGCTTAGTTTCATCCCTATATAGCAAAACAGGCATTGACAAAATAGTGAAGAGTGACTGACTTTTTAAAGGGATATGATACATCAAAACCTTATTGTAAGGGCAATGCTAAATTGCAAAAAGGAGAATACCAAGCAATACATGTTAACTCTCCAGTGCTGAAATATTTAGGATGCATATTTTTAGGCAACAACTGTGTCAAGCTATTCTTTATCTAAAAATGTAGGCATAGAAAATGCTATATGGGAGCTACTTTTCCCATTGAGCCCTACTGTGGTGCTTCTAAACTTATTTTTTTTAAATTATGCAAACTGGAATCAGAATATATATTTTATTCAATTTTCTACTTTTTTTTTAAACAAGCTTTATAAGGGCTTGCAATTATGATTTTTTTCCCCACTGTTGGGGGAAGCAAGAAAGCTTAAAAGGAGAATTTGTCAAAAAATAGCTCTTGTCACACTTGTTTTTATAGTGCAGTCTTAATTACAGCATTTTCTGTCACGCAAAAACCATAATAAATCTCCCCATTATTCTGAAGACAATAAAATTTTTATTACATTTGTGTCCTCTCTGTAATCTGAAACGTTCAAGTCAACATGAAATTCTACATCTCTTATTCTAATTCACTTGTTCCCATCATAAGACTGAGCTGAGTCAAGTTACTGTTTTCATTCCCCCCTTAGCAGCACTGCCTGCACGTCCTGCTGCCTGTCTGCTCAGCTGGGATGCTGCAGGAGGCAGGCACCTTCCTCCTCACAGATTTTAGTCATGTTTGTGTTAGCTAAATAAACTGATTTAACACCTCTGCACAAGGAGCTGTGTTTAAGAGCAGCAGCTTTGTGTTTCGACATCTCTTGCTTGAAAGGCTGGAATGTAATTTTCTTGCTGCAGACTGGCAGAACCTTTGCATTTTGTATTTTCCAGTCCATTTCCAAAAGTGCATTTGTCAGTTATGTGCCCCAGCAGCAAATTTCACCCACCCTGACCACCTTCAGTCCTCACTTTCCCCATCAGTGACTGTAAGATGTGAGACAATGTCATTCTCTTTCTATTTGTTTCAGAGGTACTATAAAGATGAATTCTGTTTCATTTCACTTTGGGGCTGAGGAAAGCGTTTCCCTCTCAATGTCTTGGACAGATCAGAAAAGTGTTTCTGAAGGAAAAAAAAAATCTGTAAGATGTCATTCAGTCCTTTATTCAACTGTTCAACCTTAAACATGACTATCTTGTTGAAAACCTCCTTTGAGGGTGAAACCTCAAGACTATTGCTGCATTTTGCTCTTATTTCTTTCCCTTCTGAATTTTGAATCCCCTTTCATCTGGCCATTTAAGTATGACTAAGTTACATTTAATTGTATACTAAAACCTCAAGTGGTTGTTCATTCAGCAGTTTGTAAGGCCAAATCTGGAAACTCTTTCTTTGTTCTGGCCATCTGCCTCCAAAGCAGAATAGCAGGTGAGCTGGGGAAAAAGCAATGCAAACAGCAATGCCCAAAGACAGCACCTCCTGTAAGACTGGACATGCTGAATATGTCTAACTGTGCCTAGTGGCAAGAAAACCTAATGGCAGTGTTATTCTACTGACTATTAGAAAAATACCAATGCCAAGGTATAACCATGCATTCTTAAAACAACAAAAAATCAGGCCAATCATGAGAGAAAGCTTCCTGTCAATCCCATGTTTTAATACTACAAAAAGATCTTTTATAGCAACTGTGGGAACACAATGTCCTTTTCAGCTTGTAAAACTACATTTGCAAAGCACTCTGAAAAAGTCTGTGGGTAATACCACAAACTGTCAAGAAGTGACATCTTTCTTCCTATTATTAACTTGTATAATACTGTATGTACTCGAGTAAACTTCACTAAAAATCCTACATGAATGGGAGTTTGTGCAGGGTATTTCTGTTTTGCTATGGAATAGATCACATCCATCAAAACACATGAGATAATGAATGCTTAATCCTAATGCTCTAGTTGGTGAGCTGAGACTTGGAAAAACTAGGAAACTTGATAAAGGCTGTACAGAGAAAGAAGCAGCTCACAGTCTGTAGCCATTACAGGGCTGCAACTGCACATGCCAGCTTTTGGGACACATCACACTGTGCTAATGTGCAGAAGGTTCTAGAATTCTCTATAGAATACATATCAAAATTGTCAGAGCTGTCTAGTGCCCTCACTGCAGCTGCAATGATGCTGTCTGACATGGCTGCAGGGGAAGGGAGCAGAGGTGCTTCAGAACAACCCTAGCAAACAAGGCAATGCCAGTAGCTGGGACAGATCAAATGTCCCTGCTAAACGTGCAGAGCTACAAGAGGAGCTAATAGCTGACATTTTAACACTGGAATTCTCAGGCAAGTAAAATCATAATTTTATCAGAATAGTGATATCAACATTGTATCATATGTAACTCTTGGCTTAAAAGTCCTGGTAGACAACAGAGCAGTCCTGGAAACTAGATACCTTTAAAATCCATGTCCCTTAAATAGGTTAAACCCCTCTAACACCTTTCATGGCAACATTTCTTCTGCTTGGACCTCAGGCTCTCATTATGTTTGACATTTTATTTCCACTATTGAGTTGTCTTTTCCTTGTTTTCACTCACTCACGGGGCATACTGGCCAGCCTACAAAAAAGTAATTTGAATGTTTTAAACTAGACTAATATATTTTGACTGTATCCTCTCTGACACAGAGGACTGTAATGCAGCCAGCTGTTCATTGTTACTATGTTAAATAAAGTAGAACTCCCTTGTGGCATTCCATATGCTAACAAATGATGTAATGAAATTCTGGTCATGTGAAAATTCTATCATTATACCACCCAGCATCCCCCATGAGCACTCAGAGGCAAACAGACTTGTCTGAAAAGCCCCATTAACACATCCTCCTTACAATACAGAACTGCAATTGGTTTAACCTGATGTGCTGCTTGTTTGCTGTGTGCTATGTGCCCCAGTAGTACAAGTATACTTTTCTCTGTATTGGTGAAAAGGTGCACAAGACAAAGACAGAAAACTTTGCTAACATGATGTTAACTTTGTTAACTTCTGTAAACACAGGGTGTGAGGAGCTGATTGCAAGAAATGTGATCTACAAGTGGCAGGTGGGACTGCTCAGGTGGGCAAAGATAGAGAAGGAGGGAGAGAAAGACATGCAGGGAGAGAAGGAACATGAATCCTCTAAGAGACCTTGGTGAAGTCAATTTTAGAAGTTTGTTCTTCCTCCCTTCCTCCCTCCCTGCCTTGATAAATGTTGTACCATTTCAGTGATCTGGTTTCTCACACAAGCCCACACACAGTTGTAGGATCACAGCTAAAGAAATAAAGAAATGCTGAGTGGGAGTAAGACCAAATGCCAACTGTTAAAGTTTTACATCAACACTGAAACCAGCTTTCATAGAGCTGTGCCTGAAAGTGTGAAAAAAGAAGCAAGGATAAGAATGAAGGAAAAGAAGTAGATGAGTTTTACCTTGGAAAATGTGGCTACAATTTAGCAATAGAAATAGAAACCTTGATAGAAATTTTAACCTTGATTTAGGTGATTCTGAGTCACCTCTGTGACTTTAATGAACCAGGGTGGCAAGAAGAACAGCTCAAACGGGCTGGAGGCAGCTGAGGAGGCAGGAAAGGAGATAAAAGCAAGCACAATGTTTTTTACCAGGGGAATTTTCAGACAAGAGAAACCAAATAATAGCAAACCAAATTTAAACTTTTAGAAGTTGCAGGTGAGCGATCAGTTCTTCAAAGTTAAATCAATATGTGGGGTACCATCCAGCCAGCCAGTCACATGCTGCACAGGAGACTTGGTTGTGGAACTGAGTCCCTAAAATCAGCCAATCAGCTATGGAAATTGCGCACTGCAATACAACTCTGAATTCCCTAGAGATGTACAAAGCAATAGCCCTGTCAATTCCATACTTCTATTATATTTGAAACATGTATCTCTTGCCCTCTTCAGAGCCCACACAACCCACTTTTGGTGGGCAGCAGATGCTGTCTGGAAAGCAGTGAGGTGCAAAGGGGAAGGTTCTGGGCTAGCAGGGGAGCTGGGGAAAAAGGACTGAGAGCAGCCATACCCAGTAAGCACTGGGGCTTCCAGGGCAATCCTGCACAGTGCTGGGCTTTTTGATCATCAGAATAAGATCTCTAGAGCAAGAACAGGAGCATTGCATCACACCTGCCTGTTGGATGGCAGTCTCTTTTGTCAGAAATGAAGATATTGGGAGATACCCAACTCTTTCCATTGCATGACCATAATTCAGCACTGCTAACAACAGTTAAGGGCTGATTTCTCTGGTGGCAAGGATGTGAGTTTGTCTCTGTGAGTTTGTGAGTTTGTCAAAATGAAAGGCAAAAATAAGCTGAAGCATTTATAGAGACTAAAAAGTTTGAAATTAGAAGAAATCCAGAGCATGTATGAAGACAGCAAAGCTTCTGCCCCACAAGGCAGAACTGTTTGAGAATTACCTCCATTCTCCTGCAGCAGGCAGTGGGGCTGTACAGCCCAGAGCATGGCCACACAGAAGTAGCAGCACATGACAATTAGTCTTATGCAAAGCCCTGCTGGCACAGCTGTACTGGTTCAGGCTCTGGAGGAAACTTGCTTGTAGCCAAAACAGGTATCTCTACTGAGCAATGCAGACATAGCCCAAGAGCCACTATAAACAGGTTAAAGCAGCCTGGATGCATCTCTGACAGCACTGGGATATGTTTCTTTCCATGATTCACAAAGGACAGGCAGGAACAATAAGTCAGGAAACACCAGTCCCATGTAAGCTTGGCCTGATTAAGGTTTTCAGAGGAGGGATGAAGTCTCATCTGAGCTTGAGCCCGGCTATGCTGCAGTTTTGTCTTGTTGTTTATCTATTCTTTCCTAGAGAATTCAAGGCAAAAATGTCAGCAGGCTTTCACTAGCAAGGATGGGGAGGAGGAAGAACACCATATGGCATTTCCCAAACGTGTTCACATGCCTTTCACATGTTTACATTTCTTGACCATGGTCTGAGTCCAACCTCAAGGTAACCTTGAACCTTGAAAACTAAATAGAGCCCTGCTAGTGCAGCTGGAACAGGTGAGAGAGCCAGATAACACTGAGAGAGCTTAATCCAGAGTCTTAAGAAAAGAAAAAAAAATTATTCAAAATCTGTGCTGCTAGAGCCACCCTTCTTGCTACATTGACAACTTTTTATTCTGGAAATAGCAGTGCAGTATGCTCACCACCACATATCATGGATCTGAATGAAAAATCCAACAGTTTTATTGCCTAAATAGAGCACAGAATAAGGACACCTTAAGGACAGAGACAGAGTGCTGACTCACCCACCCTTGCTTCCAGCTGAGCAGTAGCCTTGGGGAACTGTGCAGCAGAAAAACCATTATACAGATCTGCTGCTACTCTGTATTCTCCCTGAAGGAAATAGACAGATATTCCCTTCCTGGGCCCTGGATGGTGTCTGTGAGCAGGGCTAAAGCTGTGCAGCTCCCACAGAGCCCTGTCTGTGCCCGAGCTCCCAGGAGAGCTGGTGACCCAACAGCAGCACCTGGGGGAACTCTGTGTTTAAATTCCCATGAGGGCATGTGAAGCTGTGGGCTGTGATCCAGGGTCTGAGCCTTCCTGAAGCAGTTTCATTTCTGCAACATAATTAGTGATGTAAATGAATTGGCACTGAAACACCAATAAAACAATTCTTATTTCTTAACTTGGCCTCAGACTGTTGAATCATAAAATACATGTTATATAATATTTATTTTCTTTTAAAATTCACTTTAAAAAGAAGAACAATCAAAACTCATCCCCATATTTCCCCTGGAAGACAGATAATATTTTGTGAAGTATTTTGGCAGAAGACACAGGTTGTTGTATTTATTGGTGACATCATAATGAATTAAAGTAAAAAGGGAAAAAATAAAGCTATTACAAAGAGGTCAAATTCCAGCTATTTGTCTGGAGTAATGTTCAGTTTTGAAGTAAATTTTCAAAAGGGATTTTATAGTTACAATTTATAATGAGGTTAATTTGAAACTGAATATGCTAATCATTGGTTTGATACCCTTGACACTGTAAATGTATTGCTTTCCTTGGTGTGATAATGTTATTTATCATCTTTCTTTTGCTACTCTGTCAGAAGAATAATTTCAATTTCAGTCAGAGGCTCTGACTTTCATATTCATGGAAGATTTTGCTGTTCCATTATTTTAACACTGGAAAAAAAAAAAACATCTCTGGATGAATCACAACAATTGGAGTTGGTAAGGATGGAAAATAGGATGCTGCCTGCTGAACACTACCCATTCAGGACTGCTATGCATAGGCTGGGAGTCTTTCCAGAGAACTGAGCATGAATTCCACCTCATCTAAGTTGTTGGTCAGTTTGTTTGGGGTTTTTTTAATTACTTTTTTTTTTCTGTGACTTTTCTGTTATCATTTATAGAACAACTCTCAGGAAGTAATGAGTTTAAATATTTTCAGAATTTGCAGGTTTTCATCCCCTGACTTTGAAGCCCATATGAATTCTACAAGGCAAAAAAAGTGAAAATAATGGTTTGCCTTCCACCTGTAGGCCACTGAGCTGAATCTTGCTGCCTTGCAAGTGTTCAGCAGCATACTTGAGTGATGCTTACACCTTCAATACATTTCCTAACTTAGAGTTGTTAACAACATCCAAACTCCTCTTCTGTCCACCCCTACACAGCCCAAGTCCTCTGGCAGGGCTTAAAAAGAGAGTGAGAATTGAGAGAGGCAGCAGCCCTAACACAGATGTTTACTATTCAATTAATTAACTCTGTCAGTGTTAGTCATTGGCNCAACATTTAAAAAATCACTAAAAAAGGAACCCATTTCAATATGAATTGGGCAGAAAATAAAATAAAGATTTCAATCCAAAACCTGTGTGCTCTGCCCACAACTCAAAACTGACAAAACCACCCTGCAATATTGTGGTTTCCATGTTTGTTCTGAAACCCAACACACACAGAGGCATTGCCATGGAGCAAGTCCTGTGAGACCAAGGGTGAACAGTCCTCCTCACCCTCCTCGGTGTATGTTCCTTCCTGCAAGGCTTCACCACTACACAATTTCCCTCTTTTCCCATTCCTGCCCAACTCACAGGAACCTGTGACCACCTATGAATTAGCCAACATCCCCTTTCACTCACCTCTTTTCAGAAACATGAAACACATGGGTCTGCATGGAGGAATTGCTTTCCTGTTGGGTGTTTTGCTGTCTGGACCAAAGTGTTCTGAGCTGCTGCTTCTTAACTGTGAGAAAATTGCTAATGCAATACAATGGCTACCTCCACCCTAAAGTCTGTGGCTTTCCAAAACCACAGACTGACTACATGGCAGCCAAGTGCCCTATTTTTAATATATTTATGTATATATGTATGTGTTTATAGTTATAGATTTATATGTGCATTACAGTATATTTATACTCACTAAATGGATAACGAATGAATCCACTGTTTTATACACAGAAGATGTTGGTGTAGGCCAGTTTGGATGCAGGATAGTTTGGATACAGAACTCCATGAATTTTGTTGAGAGGAAAAAACATCAAAAATATCTCTGTTACATAGTTAAACACACTTCTGAACTCTGCCTAACCAATTACTTTTGTACATTGGCTTGAAAGTACAGCTGCAAGCTGTACAAAGGAAATGACGACGGGATATAAAGGACTAGGGAATATTCAATATTTACTAAACAAAGACCTTACTTTAAGCATGTGTTCAGTCATACCATAAGTATTTGACAGAAACAGCTCTCTGTGCCTGGATAGTTCAGACAGTCACTGCTGTCATTTTGCAGTGCACATACAATAACTCACTTTGCATTAAAGGTACATGCAATAGCTGACTTTGTCCTCCCCTCTTAAATTATGAATTCAAGCCAGAAAGGCTCTGGCAAGCCAAAAGGCATTGATAAATATCAGAACAAAACCTGGAACCCTGAAAGACCATGAACATTTTGAGAAATTAATTTCATACCTTAGTTGTTCAAAGGAACTCTCTTCAAAGGAAGAATTTCCAAGCTCAGACTTGAAGACAGGTTAAAATCACACCAAGTTGTTGAAAGGGATTTTACAACTTCATCTGACTTCTTGGGTGACTAGAGAGCAGTTCAGAACATTTTTAATATTACCAGATGAGAGTTGCTCCTTTAACACAATGTGTCACGTCTTCTCCTTGAGAACTGAAGAAAAGGACTATTGTAAAACATGATTATTTATGAACTGTGTTATGGTGTTTGCCAGATGACTGTGCAAGGGGCCCCTGTCTAATCAGGCTGTACAGAGCTTAGGCACTGTAGTGACAGACTGCCACATTTTGGGAGCCTTTAGTCTGCAGAGGCAACAGAGGCAAAAGGTCGGAGTTGATCACCCCTGCTGGAGATGGCCAACAGTGATTAAATTACTTGTCCAGCTTCAGAGACTGAGATCTGCCATAAAGCAGGAAACAAGCTCAGATCTCCTGAGGCCCATGGCTGCACCCCTGATGTGCTGTGACTCACAGTTAATTCATGGTTGATTAACGATAATTAGGATTTCAGTTAGGAGGGATCACCCATCTCCTCTGCCCTTCACATTTTCTAGGACTGCTTAAGTGGTCACATTTTACTGGCACTTTTTTTTGTAGAAATTATTTTTGAGGCCCAGATAGTGAAGCATCTGCAGATATCTTGGTTCACAAAAGATGATAAAAGACGTGAGAGAAAACTGATAATTCCCTGCCACTCATCTGAGCCACTGTGAGCAAGCAGCAATCCCAGTTCTGATAAGATTTATGTGAAAAGATCTTTGATTTGTCAGCTATAAATTCTGGAAAACTGTGATCTCTTTGCAGTAGTCCTGGACAAGTATAAGAGCTATAGTCCTAGAATAAATTATTTGCTAACTCCTTCAAAGTAGACTCTGTTGGAGGAGGGATGCTCTGGTGGTCCCACATTTATGATGGACTTGCTTCTGCTTGCAGATTTTCTGCTCTCATTTTATCAGGATCCTCTGCCATCATTGCATTTCCTGAATTTTCCCATCATTGATTTACTTTTTTCTCAGGTGCTGCTTATGCGGCAATTTGAGCAAAGTGTTAAGCAAACTGGATCAGTGTAAAAATCGGTTTTTCTTTCTTCCTAGCTGCTAACATGGGTACAAGATTGAAGAGAATCACAGAGACAAAAGAATAGTGGTAAGTCAAGCTTTTTGCGCCTTTTGAACATCTTTGTAATGCACCTTGTTCTCCTTTTACCTTCACAGTTCAATAGTGAACTCTGAGAGATCTCCCTTGTTCAAGTAAAGCCTGACTCCTGTCTAAGATAGCAGTTAAGTTTTACACCCCTGTACTTCCCATTCATTCCAGAAACACTACAGCCTTCTCTGAGCTGGCTGCAGGTCTTCCTTCCTCCCCACCCCCACCCAACTCAAGTTGCAGTAGCAAAAAGTTGCAATATTTAGTTTCCCTGCAAGTTTTTTTAGTGCTGCTTATCTCTGGAAGGGGTTTGATCTTTTCCTGCTTTGATTAGAAGATGACCCAGATGGGAAGGAACAGTTATTTTGTGCTATCAGCAGAATTATAATTTGTTCAAGTTGACAACCCACTAGATTCTCACTAGGTGAGGATTTATTGTAGGAGGCCTTAAGGTATAGAAAGCAACAAAAACAGCTGTATAGTATGTGGCTAGCAAGCCTCACCAGAGTCATTTGCTTCAGGTATGCTTGACATTTCTGTGCAAGGAGCCCAATCATTGCTCTGTAGTTAACTTTCTCTTTTGTGATCTCTTTTTTCCTTCTAACTGTGAAAAGGAAAGAGTTTTGCTCGATCCTACCAGCTTGTTCCAAAGTCAGGGGACACTACATTCAGTATTGAACAACACAGCAACATGTCAGGAAAAATAAATGAAATGGCTTTGTGATGTCAGTTTGGGAAGAAATGAGATGAAATATTTTTTCCATGTGCTGAATGAGCCCAGACAAAATCTGTCTAGATACTAGACTCCTACAACCTGCTTGTAGCATTTTTGGAGGAATGACCAGTCTATTTTATGGCAGACACTCAACCATGCTATACACTCTGAAAAATACTCCCTTTTCTCAGAATAAAATTCCTTCATAGTTAGATAAAACAGAGTGGAAGTTATTTGGTAGACTCTTCTGGAATATCAGAACACATTAGCTGTGATTCTATACAGCACTCATATTTTTTTCTTCGTTTCTAATTCCTCTTGAATCAGAACTAAATGAATAAATCCCAATAAAAGGAGAATTCAAAAAATCAAGCTCTTGTTCCAGGTGACCTCATATGTTGGAGAGCAAGTTCTGGGTAACTGTGGGTTACTGGAAGTCTACTCTGGCTGGAAATAGATGTGATTTTTTTTCTCCAGGGCTAGGATGAAGCTAGCTTAGCTTCTACTAAGCTGATTTCAGGTAAATACATATTATTTAAGCCTCAAATTTTCAGCTCACAGAAAGTTCAGATTGTTACTCTCTAATTAAAAACAAACAAAACTGAACCACAAATACACAACAAAAACCCCAACACTCCCCCCAAACAACAAAAACACACACATACAAAAGAACATCTCAAAACCAAATGAATACAAAGTGCAAGTTATCCCAGGGAGGATTATTCATGTGTAAAATGTGCATTTTTTTTGTCTTTGACCTTCCCATGTTCCTGTGAATTTCATTTACTATTAAACCACTGTTAAACAGGAGTAACAGCACTATCTGTAACTTGCAGCCAGTAAGTCTCATTTTAAACACTGAAAATATCACAGTGCCCAGCTTAAGGACAGCAAATTGAGCACAAAGAAGAAACTTTCTGGATAAGCTTTATGTCCAGAGTCTCACAGTGTCCTTGGGGCAAAATCAATATTTTAAAGACTTTTTTTTTTTAACTGCCAAGAGTTCTTGAGTTTTCATTCACAGCTTCTAAAATATAACTACATTAACACTCATAAAACTGCTTATTCCATGGCTACATTCTACATACTAGAAAGACTGTTTATTCACAGCAATTACTAAAAGCACCACCCATTCTCACTGTATCTCTCAGGCCACAATCACTGGTGTCAGATGTGTTTTTACTAACGAGACTGTGGAACTGGTAAGCAGAGAGCTTTCCCACCCTTCCCTTCTCCCAAGCATTTGACAAGCTGCAGTTTCAGGGTGGCCACACCCTGCTTGTTATTGTTAAATTGAAATATTAAAGGTGGGTTCTTTTATATTTTCCTTAGCCTTTCACCTCTGTTTAAAATAGAGTGCATTCAAGGGACATCTGTGTTACTGGCAACACCATCACATGAAGGAGCTTTCTATAAATAGCATCACTACTAAATAAACAGCTGAAGCATAGCACTCACCAGCACGGTGAAGTCAGTATGGTGTTATTTATTCTTAGGAGATCTGATGGCTGATGAATAAAGTATACATTTGTTTTCATTTTGAAATAATATGGCGAAGGTGCAAATAAAATTAAAAAGTAAGAGTCACAAGATGTATTGCCAAAATTGCTAAATTTCTTAGGACACACTGGCAAAATGACTGATATCTGCATTCAAAAGGGGCTCCTGAATTTTCACACTCATGGTTTTTAGAGGTCCTTTTTGAAAGTGTCATTTCTCATCTCTCTTATCGGTGTTTTTCAGCTGTAAAATGGGGTTAATAACACTTAACTAGTTCACAAAAGTATTATGATGGTGAAAATATTCAAGTGAATAAAATGCATTAAGTTTCTCTGATTGAATGAGTCACTACAATACAGAAATTATTTCAATTTGAGATGTTTGGCATGTGAAGGAGCAAGGTAAATACCAAATCATTTTCTCCTGTTCTCGCAACTGAAAAAAATCACAAACTTCATAAAACAGAGGCCAGACTTTCAAAGAGCTATGGAAAAATCTATCCAAATATACATTCACAGATTTATGTAGACATACCTCACACCAGTCCTAAATTTTTCTGCTAAGGATTGTTCAAGGACTTGTCAAATCTGTGATTTGCTGGTGAAATTCAATAAATTACTTGTTCTCTAAATTACTACTTTTAAATACACTAACTAGGTAAACCTAGTTTGATTGTTTATGCTTTTCAAAGTAGACCCAAAATATTGACCTGTTTTCTTAACTTTTTCTTTTCAAATCACTCAACATCTCTTAGAATAAATTCACACAGAAAAGCCTAAGAAAGAATAATCAGGAATGAATAGAGAACAAAACAAGACATATCTTTTTGCCACTGTGTAAATACATTACTTACCTATACCCTATGTGCAGCTCTGGTCACTCTTCTTCTGAATCAATCATTGGGAATATTGCCATATGTCATTAAATGGAAGTGATATTTGTATTATTTTTCAGGACTGATTGACTAAGATCTTAGGTATTTTTTATTGAGATGCATCATTAAAATATTGAATGCTGAAATCAGTAAGGTTGGAGGAATACAATTGCCAAGTAAAACAAATCAGAATTAAATGTACATTTCCATTGCAGAGCTCCCATGAGTTGGTATATGAGCCTTAGGAGAGGAGTAGGCAGGTTAGGTCTCACAGAAACTTGTTTTCTTTGGCTGGCAAACAGCTAATCATTTTTTAACTTGGCTCTGGTTTCACATATCACATTCTATATGACTGCCCTTATGTTCCCCTCTTTTAAGTATTCTGAGTTTCCTTCATATAGAGCAAGGTCTTCTATTTCAATATCAGTTTTTCACTTAGAATAAGAAGGCAATCTGCTGTGTAGTATATTAAAGGGAAACCAAATATTTTTGGTGACAACTCAACACCTAAGGGTTCAAGCTGACCTTACACTAATGATTGTTATCCTATCCTGTATTCCCCAAGCCATATGGATTTTTGATTACAGTGCAACCACAGACTTGCATAACAGACCAGTCACTACAGTAAAACACCAGTAATGACACAATCAGACGTGTAATTTGTGCTGCTCAGCCATCAGTTAGAATCTATAGGGAGCTGCAGTGCCCCCAGGGGAGAAGGGTGAAGCAGAAACTGTCTCTTCTAGAGCAGCCTCACAGGACTGAGGACAGCAAAGCTTGCACCCTCTCTTAGAGTTAAGCTGATTGACTGTCAGCTTGTTCTCTGGCACGAATGCAAGAAGAGATTAAGAGGCACTCAGCAAAATGACCCTTCAGGAGCAAAATTTGATGGGTTACCTCAGGCTGGGAGTACAGGCTCCAGCTGTGATTGACTTTGCAAACTTCTCTGGGGTGGTGGACTGTGGTGAGAAGCTGGTTCTCCTTACCTTCTCCCAGAACTGTGCATTTTTTCCAGCATGCTGATCTTCTGAGGAACTTCAGTGGGGTAAATCTGCAGTGCCAGTTATGGAAAGAAGGTGCCAATTATTTTACTATTTGCTTTTCCAATTACAACTACCCTCTTATTCTTCTGAGCCCCTGGTGTGCTGGCCCTGGGCACCTGTATCCATTCAGGCTGAGGACAGGTCACTGTCCTAAGAAGAGCACTGCTCACTTGGGAGGTCATTTGTTCAGACCCATGGCATTATTTTCTAAATTTCACTCCTAATAGCCACCCACCCAACAAAAATCAATACATCTACCCCAAAAATTCCCAATTAATTTGTGTAATACCTTTACCACTCTACCCAAGTTTCATATGGTATTTCAGGGGCTGATCTGGATTTGCAGACCATGTCTTAATAGCTTTGCAACTACCACTCCTATGATGAGAAACAGTAATATGGCTGTAACTAAGCATGTCATATAAGCACTGATTAGATAAGCTAAAACACCGTGGATGTCTAAAACACAACCCACACCCCATATTTCGATTACAGCTACGTGCATGTTCTAAGGCAGATGCTGAAATACCTCAGATACATCCTGGCTAAATAAGCTAACACTCCTGGACTGTTGTGTAATAGGTCAAGAGATTCTACAACATTTCTTGAGATACATTATTAAGTGTAAGGCTTTAGTCAATGGTATCACATGAGAACAAAGAGGAGTATGGGCAACACTTTAAAAAAATCAGCATTTTTAGCAGCTACTTGTTAACTAAATATAACTGCTGCTACAGTGTCATGCAAAGAAAAATTAATGTTAATTCTGTTGACAAGCTTAGAATCTTCACACAGTTTTCTTTAGCACAATATACAGATGTTGCAGCAAGTTCTTCAGACCAAGTGCACCTTGATGGTGGGAATTAGATTTTCAGTGCACTGTTCGGGAGGCTGACTGCACAACCTGCTTTCATAATGAACAGTATTGGTGCTTTTTCATAGCATTTTGAGGGTTTATAAGATAAAGTAATGAAATGCAGCTTTTGTTGTGGAGCAAGAACAAAATATTGTACTCTGCATATATTTATATTTCTTGATTAAAGATAACAAAGTCAGATCAACATTCAATTACTCTCCTTTTACAACGTCAGAAATTTATGTCTGACTTTAAGAGAGGTTGCCCAGACTCTTACAGATCTGATTCCGTACAGGAAACATAAAAGTTGCAAGAGGAATCAAATGATTGCTTGACAGGGCAGTCAGGTCACAAAACAAAAATGCAACAGGAGAACTTTGCCTTTAACAGCACTCCCAGATCAGTCAGGCTGCAATCACACTTAGCATCAGAGGAAAAGTGCACTGATGACAACATTATGCTCAGGGCAAACTTATTTAACCTACTTATACAAGTCTGTATTTGACACTCTGTTCTAGCAGACAGCACATTAATCATGTGTATCTGACACCATTCATGAAGATTCTCAGTTGACATCTATTACCAGTGCTTTACATTTACTTTATGGCTTACTACAACTTGGAAAGGAGCAAACTGCCTTTGCTAATGTTATACAGCTATTTCTGCAGTTTTACTTTTGGATTGACCCCAAAACTTTCACAGCAGAGAATCCCAAAATACTTACAATCAAGTACTAGCTCATCTAGGAACTACTGAAAAACATTATTTCAAATCAAAGCACACGGAGCTCAGCTAATGTTTGTCAGTCTATCAAAATCAAACCAAAAAGAACTCTCTGAAGAATGACATAACATTAACAGTAATTTCAATATGAAACATCACAGCAACATCTGGTTTTGTTACATCTTTTGTTTCTAATACAAGAAAAGACAAACTCACTGTACCATACTGGCAAAGCCTGTTTTCTCTCCCATCTAAATCCAACAGAAGGTGTTTGGGGTTTTTGGACTGTGTCAAAGAGGTGAGCAGAGAGGAAGTGAAAACAGCCACAGCCTCATTCACCGACCTCACTATGGGAATGGACAAGAGTCACTTCTTCTTAAACAAGGTGATTCCCTCAGAAAATCTGGCATCTCATAGCTAACCTGCAGGCAGCCAAGTTAAACACCTGCATGCCAGACAAAACCAGCTGTCTGTACATCTCTGCTAGCCCACCTGCTCAGTATACCTCCTACTCAGTATTCCTCCTATATCTGAGATCTTTCAACAAATACCCAGTCCAAACACAAGGTTGGTTGGTGTTTTCCTTCCTTTTCTCTACTTTCCTCAGGACCTTAATTTTCAAAGCATCCACTGATTAACTACAGTGATACAACTACCTTTATTATCACTAGTAGCTGAACATCATCTCCATTTCAGTTGATGACTGTGGAGATATAAGTAACACACACACTAAATAAGTTACTATTAAATTGCTGTTGCCTTCATTACTCATAGACACATAAATACTGTGTTACTCAAGCTGTTGACAAAAGAATTAAAAGTTAAGGATAAGATTATGTTTTGACACAGTTAGTTTATCAAAGGTTTCAAGAAGAGATTCTATAAGGGAAACCAGAAATTTCTTTTGGCTGTCCAGCATTTAAAAATAAGTTAGCTATTATGGAGCATACACAAATTTAACACACAGACACAGAATGGATAGACAAAAGGGATTGTATAGGTGTTGGACTCAGGAAGGAAAAAATATTTAAGTTGCCTTTCATTTCATCTTTGGCAGCTCCACAGTTACACACACAGCTGTTATTAACAGTACCAGAGTCCAAATTTGTATCAAGGGAAGAAATGCCACCCACCCTCCCCTCTCAGCACAGAAGTTCTCAAATCCCACCTCACAGAATGAAGTTTTCACAGCTATTAATAAGATATAGGTAGGTTTGCTGTTTGCATATGTAACAGGAGCCACAGAAAACCCTCATCAAAGTCCCACAAAACCAAACTTTGCAAGCAGTCTCTCCTATCAGGCCTGAACATGGTACCCCATTTGTTCTAAACAAGAGGATTTATTTTTCCCTTCCCTGCCTACAGACCCACTTTCTCCTTAGTTTCCAGGTTAGTTGCTCCATCTGTTTCAGAAAGCATTTTGACATCTGACAGGATGAAGGGTGTCACTTAGAAAGACTACTTAAAATAATTTTAACCTCTTTTATCTCTCATCCTCTCATTCCTGCATTAGTATTTTGAAGGAGGAGGACATGTTAAGTTTGTACAGAAAGCGTGCTGTGTCTGAAGAGGAATGACTCTGCATTCACCTTTGAAGAGTTCCCAACAGCTTCGCTCTCTATTTGCTGGGTGCTGGGAAGCTTCTCTACACAGTGAACTCTTGGTTCACTCTTTGTTCACACAGACTATCTGTCTATTTTCAAACTGGTAAAGCTGAACTGGTGCTACACAGGATGTGCCTGATCAGGGAGGCTAATACAAACCAGCAGGACACTTTCAGCACTGTGTTCGTTCCCTTTATATGATGTCACCCTACTGCTGTCTGGGGAGGGGGGGAGGTGAAGAGATTGACGGCCTACTTTTCTAAAATTTATACATAAATTACATAAACTAATTGAAAATTCTTAATTTCAGTATATTTTCCAGGGCAAAATACTTTAAAAGAGGTAAGGTAGAACATCCTCACTCCTTTCCTATCTTGGAATCGCTTGCTGTAAGGTTTGTGGGTATCCATAAACTGCAATTTAAAAATGGAAGTTTACTTTTAAGTAAGGCAATGTCAAAAGGATTTTGGAAGTGAATCACGGTATTACTTAATTCTACAGTACCTTTGTAAGTATGCAGATATCCTTTGGTTTCAGTGTAAGCTCTGTTTGTGCTGTCTGTGAGATAGTGTTTCTCTTTGTATGGGATAGTCTGAAATAATAAGCATATTAGGAGGAATTTACTAGGGTTAACTATTTTACTGATATGGATTCACGTGTCTGTAAGCTTGGCTGATTCACTTTCTCCAAAAAATGATGGGGTGTAGCAAAGGAACAGTCACATTTTTTTGAAGGAAGAATTTATGCAGTGTTTTGAAGTTTTCTATGTATTATTTCATCATTGTATCTTAGCAGAATGGGATGCATGTCCCATGGATGTGCACCATCTTTCAGAAATATTAGGAGAAACAATATCTTTCCAGAGAAATAGGAGGAGAAAGGATTGCCTTGGCATGCCTTTACCAGCCCCAGTGTTCCTGGTGCTGTAGGGTCTTTGACTCTCTCATCCCTGAAACTAAACCTAACACATACCACTGGCCCTAACGACTGCCACAAACACTACCCTAAACACTGCCTTAGCCAGACCCCTAAACACCATGCTAAACACTACTCCTACCAATTAACATAACCACAACCCTGACCACTACCATGAACACTACTGTAAACAATTCCCTAACCCTAACCCTGACCCAATACCATGGGTGGTCCAGATCAGAAAGATGTTGGAGCAGCAATGTTGGGATCCAATTTTGGCATGCGTTTTCCAGCCCCAGTGTTCCTGGACCAGTAGGATGTTTGATTCTCTAAACCCTAAACCTAAGTCTAACCCTCATCCTAAACTTAGCCCTACCCCAAACTCCAACCAAATGCCATGGCTGGTTCAGATTAGAAAGATGTAGGAGCAGCAATGTTGATGCCCTGCCTGGATCAACTTGGCATGCCTTTTCCAGCCCCAGTGTTCCTGGACCTGCAGGATATTTGACTCTCTAGACCCTAACACTAATCCTAAACCTAACCCTAAGGCTAACCTAAACCCTAACAATTTATAGTATAGCTTGTCTTGATAGAATCCCTCATGGCAAAGCGAGCAGTGATCCTCCAGGTCAGTCTTAGCAGAAAACTATAGATAGGACATTGTGGAACCAAGGTTCTTACCCCCAGGAATGGGTTTCGTGGTGGGTTTATTTGTTTGGCTGTTTGTTAGGGGAATAGGTATCATCTACATCTTAGGCCTTGGATTGATGAAAACTGGTACCTTATTCTGGGATAGCTGCAGTGTCTTCCTCTGGCTCCTCCTCTCTACAAGAATGCCCTACTAAAAAGTGTCACCTTAGGTCCTGGAAGAGACAACACTTCATGGCTACTTACAACCAACCCTGCTCATAAAAACACAGCATAAATTTCATGTTCAAGCTGGTTCTAAATGCTGATGGTTTAGCAGCTGCACAACACATCAATGTGGAAGGGCATCAGACATTCCAATGTGAGCTGTGTCCCAATTACCAAAATCTACGATGAATTTTACATTCCTTTATGGCTATCTAACCATGGATATACAATCCTTTGTTTTCTTCCTTTTATTGTTGTTTTTTTTTACATTAAAATACTTTGGGTTTAAAACATATTAATATATTTTATAGGAAATTATTTTTGTTAGCGGTACAGAACTGCATTGCTTGCTTAACTATGGACTGATCCCATTGAACTTGAACTGGCAGAACTCCTAACAGTAAGGTGCTTCTGGGAAGTTCTGTTGTCTTTAACTACATCCAAACCAGAGGTAAAAAAAGCAAATTATTTTCAATTTGGACTCAAAAGCAAAACTATGCTCTTGAATTCACATCGATTATCAAAAATGTGGGATGGAAAATGGTTCAGAGTAGGAGGCTACAGCTCAAGTTCCTTTCTATTTTTAAGTAGTGTTTGCCCTATTTGCTACTGTCAGAATGGCAAGAACTCAAACAGAATATTCACATCAAGGTCACAGTTCACCCCTCTAACTACTGATTTGTGTGAGGGAACGCAAAGAATTTAATACAAGCTGCAAATTGTTCCATTTCCCTTAATTATTTTCCCTGTGTCAGATACAGTTCTTTGGTGGGTGTTTGTTTTTGCAACCATAGTGATGAGATATATTTGCTGGCTGCAGTCAAAATAATTCCAAACATTTATCTACTGGCAGCATTTTTTATTCTGAAAATCCAGACATTTGCCTGCTTTACACCCAAAGGGTAGAAATTTGGAGGCTATACTCCCAAAATAACTCTTATATTATTTTTCAAAATCAGAGCAAGCATTTTGAGGTTTTTTCATATATTCTTACAAAAAAATCATGGCCACTGCTCACACCAACACAGAGCTGCATCCATTTAAATTTTTCTTACTTCTTTCTTGAGAAAAATCCCCAGATGATCTCATTTAAATCATAAATATAAATATTCTTCAGAGCAACTTCCCTTATAACATGTGTGCAATAAATCACTTTTCCCACAGTGCTGCTCAGCTACTGCTCCTCTTGGTGGGAAAATCTCACGGTATAGGATTTGACAAACTGCTGACAAAACCAGCTTCATTTTAGAACCATAGAGGAATCAAACGCTCACCAGGAGATCGTAGTTAACAGGCAGAAGTGTATTTAAAAGCATGTGTGTACATGCATATAAACACACATTGGCTAGTTGACTTCCCTGACCTTGGATGCAAGCAATGATTTTGACAGATCCATACTGGTGACAGCTCTGAAGAACGGGGTTTAACCCCCTGTGATTAGTTTGGAGGGTCCTATTACAATTTTTGCTGGAGTAATGAGTGCTAGCAGGATAGTGACCTTTTCAGCTGCTGAAGTCAAAATCCATAAAGGACTGTGAATTGGAGCCTTCAGCAACTGCTGCTCACAGGACAGTAAAAACTGAATTTTATGGCTGCTTGTTCTGCTACCCCAGACTGGGTGTCTCAGGGCAAGAACACTGCCCAGCTGCCACCCCTCCCACTGGCCTGACAGCATCTAGGAGAACAGGCAGAGAGCTGGAGGCAGGAATCTCTTTAGTAATGCCAGCATGAATTGGCAGAGTTTGGGATTCCAAGCACGTAGTCACATGAGCAGGCCTTATTCTCAGAGCTGGAATAGCCCCATTGATTCAGTGTATCCAAAGCAATTGGATTATGAAACAAAAGTAAATTCTGTCCTCCTGTTTTCTCTACATCACTTCCTCTTTGCATGTGGTGCTTTCAATCCTATTTTCAAAAAGAGACCATGGCTGCAATATAACTATGCTTAGAGTGTAACCAGCCAGTTAATAGTGCTGAGAAGCTGTGGGCTGTGGAGAGCTGAATATGCTGGTAGGAAAAGGAGATACTTGACTTGGGAAAACATCAGTGGTTAATACTGTTTCAAGTAATTCTGGGCAAGTACCCATCTGTTTGAACACAAAAATTGTCACAGAGCAGTGGTTATTTTGCCAACACTTTCCAGGAGGTGCTCTAAGACATTATTGGAAGTAGCAGATGACTAAAGATTCAAATTTTTTGTCAAATTACAAAATTACATTGATTGTTGAAAGGTAAATAAGGCATAATCTTGCTTGCATAACCTGGAATCAGCAAAATACTCCTTGTCTCTGGCACAGAGTTTGAATCCAAACCCAGGGCAGAGATGATTTCAGGTTCCCTGACTGACAGCTTTCCAACATATTCACTTTCTGTCATGAAGAACGCGCTGTCACAATGACTCTAAAGAAGCCTTTGTGCAGGACTGAGTGTAACAATACAGCATTGTGGGAGTCATTTGTTTCCTTTTCATTAATGAAGATGTATAAGACATGAAGTACTGGTCACTGACTTTTCATCATTTCTGTTAGAGGTGGCATCTTCTGTTCCCAATTTAAGCAGGAGTTGAGATGACAGTCAGCAGTTGATGTACTCTAGGATGGGTGTTGCTAGAGAGCATTACTGTTTAAAAATAGCTTCTAAACAAAATGTTGTAGGAGGATAAAAGTTCAGTTGAAGTTGGGCAGTGGCCAGCCTGGGTTTCATGGAGTAATTGCTAATTGTGTAAGCTCTGCCCAATGCTCTGTTTACCAAGGATGTTTTGCCCATTTTAGCAGAGGTGGGGCTCATTTCCTTAACAGACACAGAACAGAGCTGCAGTCTGCTCTGTATCCTGCTTGACAGAGCATGCTCAGATCCTTAGGCATTCATAAAATGTAAAAGTAACTTCTCCCTCTCCCTACTAAATATTGAGCTCACATAAAAGGATCAGGATATCTCTCACATTCAATATTTACCTCTTCCTACTTGTATATTTCAGAAACATTCACAGTCAAGTTCAAATCAGTGCTTGTCCCAGTTAATCCTTGCTGTCAGACTTGGTTTAAATGCAGCATTCCCTGTATTCCATTTTGGTCATTAGGGCATGACAGCAATATAAGAAACTGAATGTACAGTCCCTGCCTTGAGTTTGTTTAGTAACTCCTCACAATCACCAGCAACACATGTGGCTGCTGACACAAGCAAACCCCAGTCCTGACTGCAGTCAGAGGAAAGTTAAAACTTATTTAGTACCAAAACCTGCTGTGGGTAACAAGCTCAGTGGTGGATATCAGTGCATTCATATAAGTGATTTACCTCAAATAACAGCCACTAGCTGCAAAATCACAGAGTATAAAAGCACCAGTTTTTTGTTAATGAGCTCTTGTCTCCTTCATTATAAAATTAACCCAAGCCTGAATCAAATAAAGAAGTTTTTAAAATAACCTAAAACTTAAAGCATGTGGTATCTGATTGAAGGAACAGTTTTGGAATGCTCAGAATTCTCCGCCAAGCATTCTGAAACTACAGCCACAACACTTCTGTAAATCAATGCCAGGTCAGAGGATTATAATTATAATTACTATGATTATTCCTCTCATGCCACATTACACTGGTAATTGCTGCTACAGTTGCAGTTAGGGCACCCACTTGTACTTTCTTATCTTGTAAACACCACATTCTTAGAAATTTTTCAGATGTTGTGAGGTATTTATATAGTTCCATGCTAAATCAGACACACTTGAATAAGTATCCAGAGCCTGTTACATGGAACTGGATAGGCAGTGGATGGCCCACATGGAGCTGCATAGCTGCATTACGCGTAATGGTGCTGGAGTTAATTATGTCTGCAACAGCAGTCTTAACTCTGGATTCCTCAGCCTCAGTTCCTCAGCCAAGTTACACCTAGAACATGGAAAACCTTGTATGCTTCTGTTTGTTTAACAGCAGTATGATCCACATACCTCAGCCTTATAAACAAGGAGAAAAGAGTTGGGTGCGTGAGTCTTTCACTTTTAACAATGACACGGCGCTGGGGAAGGCAACGGATACCAAATAAAGCAATTCCTCGCACCCTGTCCCAAATCTGAGTCATAGCCCTTGAGACCTCAGGACCTCTGAATAGTATTTCCTTTGCCTGTTGTCTTTAGCTTATTAGCACACCCATCTGACTGAAGGAGACTGCTACTGATTGTGTACCACCTCCAACAGTAAGTCAGGGTGGGTCCTGGGGGGAAGGATGTTTGAAGTGCTTTGGAACAGAAACCTTGCAGCCAAAACTTGAAGGAATATTGTTCCTCAGGGTTTAAACTCACTGAACTGCATGTCAGTGCTTGAGAATGCAGTGTACCTGCTGAACAGAGAGGACATCCAATTGGGCAAAATTTGTAGAAAATCAGAAAAAAAATTCCTACCCTCCAGGAAAAGTTGCATTCTCTGAATTGATGTTCACAGCCTTCAGTATAGCCCTGGCAAGTTCTATTTACAAAAGACAACATGTTTTGTGTTTCAGCCAAGATCACTGCACATACTGATATTACACTTTTGTTTCCTTTCTTTTCTATTCCTGCATGTTACAGCCCCACAATTCCCTACAGCAGGGCTTGGCTGCCATACTTCGCAAGATTTCACAGACAGTGAAAACTACATGCTTATTATAAAATACTTCAGTGCTTCTGGTTCATGTTGGAATTATCGAGACTACTCATATTAGATCCACAGCAGGCTTCTGTGCTACTGCCCAAAAACCATCGGACTTACTGCAAATGCACTCTGTGTCTGTTCTGAAAATGTAACATGGACATATCTGGAATCTCCAAACTGCACAGTGTCTCTGCCTAAGCTAATGAACATCCATAAATCCTGGACAAATGTAGAAATGGCTCAAATTCCTCCAACAAAGAAATTTCCAGATGGAAAAAGAAGACATGCACAAGGAAATCAGAACAATCAGACCTAATTCAGAGGTGTCTTTGCTTTCCCTTGTCAAGAAGGATGTGTGCACACAGTCTCCTCTTTTAGTATTCCAGTCTTCTGATTCTTCAGTGCAGAAGTCAGTGTTTCAAAGGTATCACGTGACACACAAAAATGCCATTTAGTTGAAGAAAAGTCCTTACCTAATTAACTCAGCATGTATTTAAAAAGAATGTTTGCTATGAATAGGGCAAACAAGAAGCACACATACCAACACAAACATTTTTCCATGCTCTTCCACTACCTACTGCTCTTCCTTTAACAATGAAATATTTTCCAGTTACCTAAATAAATGCTTCTATTTACCTTCTCAGATAAATCAGGGCTGCATCTCATGGTGTAGTTTCACAAGAACCTGAGAAAAACAAAAAAAAAAAAACAGGGTAAGATTCTGTTGCCATTCCCTTTTATGCTATTCCTCCCTTCTTTGTTATGGTCCCACCCTTGCTACTTGCCCAAACCACAGCACTAATCACCTATTTTTGTGAATCAATTCAGTTTATTAACTCAAGAAAATCCCACCCTTTTCCTGCAGGGTGAACAGGTTAAAGTGGACTCTCTCAAGGGCTAGATAACACACAGAAAGTGCTGGGTGTGTTAGCTGGGAGCAAAGAAACAAGATTATCCTTTCAGCAGTGGTAAACTACAGATCAGCTCACCTTGCCTCATGAAACCACAGGCTTAGAGGCTGAGGTTTACCTCAACACCTGGAGCCACACAGATAATCCACTCAGCCCTGCGTGTTTGCTGGGCAAAGAACGTGCTCAGCCAACAGGATCGTGCTGCTCTCTGGACCCAGAGAGCTCACCAGCAACCCAGAGCTCCCTGTTCTGCCACTGAAGGAGGAGAACTTCTTCTTCATAGCACCTCTTGTCCAGAGCTCCAGACACGGCTGCATTTACATCACAAACATCCCTGGGGACTGCTCCTTTGGTAGATATATAAAGGGAAAAGAAGGAGAAAGAGAGAAGGAACTGAATGAGAAACCAAGTGCATTTACTATTCTCTGATTGCTTTCTTTTTTATTCACACACTTTCCCAGACCAGAGGTTAATTCCTTTTGCATGCTAACAAAATTTGATTTAATTGTTTGAGGTGTTTTGTTTTTTTTTTTTTAACATGAAGTCACATTTGCTGAGGTAAATCCTTTCAGATGTCAGAATCTCATCTATTTTAGTTAAATGGAAAGCAAAACTGTCTTCTAAAACTTTGTTGAAATTAAAATATATGGAAATAGAGGATTATCTTTCAGCAGAATTTAGGGGGAATCTGCTTTTAGCCATCGCCATGTAATATATTGGTACAAAGCAAGATCTAGTCTATTACAAATGTTGGAGCAAGTTTTAGTACCTCTAATGTCACTTTAGAAATATCCCAGTACAAACTTGTGGTTCGTGCAGAATAACATCAGTTACAGACTAGTATACATTGCTGACTGCCTTATTTCTAAAGCTTATAATTTCTAAAATTATGTTCCATAATTAAACCAAACAATTCTACAATATAAGAGCATTAGTTTAATGAAAACCAGTTATGTATCAGTCTTCAGCTTAATTTGCCCTTCACAGACTCCAGAAATAAAGGGATTAACTATTGCAAATCCTCCTGGTACTTTACATTTAATCACAAGCAGTTTATGATAATTTATTCCACATGTCTGATGCAACTGAAAAAAATTTGCAACTAAAGCTTGCTGATGCCTCCAGGAAGTGAGCTTTCATTCTGTTCTAATATTAGCAGCAGCCTGCACCAGTGCAACATGGAACACTCACTCCATACCCCCAGTGCTGTCAGCCATCATTTTGCATGCACAAAACCAACGAGAGTTTGAAATGATTGGGCTGAGGAACATCTGCCACGTGAGCACTGAAAGACTATCAAGAACTGAAAAAGAAACTTTACTGATCTTTCAGTCCAGTGGTAGAAGAGTATCAGAATCAATTTCCTGCATTTTTCATAATTGAAATAAGGTCTCAAAGTGAGAAAATACTTTTATCTGTGGCATATGTTTTCCTGTCTTGATATTGCACATAGTGCAATTATAGTGCATCTCCATAGTGATGGTTTGTTTTTCCATTTTATTTAAATCTGCTAGATTCTTGAAAATCATAACTTTCTTCTTATACCATGATGCTGCAATAGAGGAGCTGCTTTCTAGGGCACTGTCACTGTGGTGCCTGGCCAAAGTACTCCTTGTATGGCAACCAGGGGCCCATAGCTCCTGCTGAATTTCACGGCAGTGAGATCCTCTGGACTCACTGGTTAGCTCTATCCCGACTCTGGATGAGGCCAGGGCACCTGGCTCTCCCTCAGTTTACAGTTTACAGTTCAGAACTCAGAAGGAAACCTACTATTGGCACACACGACTTCTAATTTGGGAAAAGAAAATACTGTCTGGCAAGCTTGCAAGGCTGCTGACCCTGGGCTGCTGGAACAAGGCAAATCACCCTGCTCTGTGCTGCATCCTGAGCTAATCAGTCCTTCCCTGGCTTGCACAAATACTTTGAAACTGATCTGTGTGAAGAGGAATCTGTATAAAAGATCCACCACTTCTCTATAATTTTATATCCAGGTTTAGGTGTATAATTTTGGCATTTGATGTGATTTTTTCTGAGCTTTTAAACTCCCATGTGAAAGCATAACATGGAAGCAGAGTTTTTCTGGACCTTTAGGGTTCTGCTAGGCAAACTCCGAGGCAATACTGGCATGAAAATGCCGATCTAGAAACTGCCTCCATGGCCTTCAGCTCTTATTTGTAGGAAAAAAATACAGTAAAATGAGTATTTAGACTGCAGAGAGAGGCCCAGTTGGCATTTAGATTTAGATATTAATTCAGTTGACATATTAATGATTATTTTTCCTTTGTCCATATTTTGGAAAGAGTTTCAAGGCTGGTTCTCCCTGGACCCCCCCCTTCCCATCCCCCCACTCCCCCCCCGAAACATTTGTTCTCTATCTTCCTAACCATAGCTCTTCCCTAAAGGCTGTAAACCTAATTATGAGAGGACTAAAGAAATTGATTAATTTCCCAGTAGCACCATGTCTTCAGTCACCATGTGTATGTCATTAAGCAATACTTTGGTTTCTTAGCTTGCTGTTTTTAGGGCCAAGCAACAATAGCCATCTTGGCACAAAAAGTACCACTGACCTTGAAATTCAGATTATTAATTCACTTGAAGCACTTGTTGCAAAGCATTATTTCTTCATATTATATAACATCTTACTATATGAGGTGGTAGGATCCAAGCTAGAAAAATTCATAGAAATCCTCCATTATTAAATGTCTTCAATCATTAATAAGTAAATCACTTTCTTGAAAGTAATTTAGAAGCACAAAGCAGGTTTAAAAGGCTAGAAGTGCTTGTGCCACTGGGTAACAAAACATCAATTCTGAAAAATTTAAAACATCAGGTCAATTGTCTTTTTACAAATATGGCAAGCAGAAAATGAGGGAATTAAGATTTAACAGTCAGAACTTTGCTCAGGACAGATTACACACCCAGAAGATTTGGAAATAAGGTTTAAAAGAATCATTAATTTTCATTAGAAGGAAAAAAGAATAAGATCTGGTTGGTGTGGCATCTCTGTATGATTCATTTGGCTTTGAAAACAAGAAGCATTGTTACACATCTAACTGGGAATATTACAGTTTAACAGCCCTGAATGCAGTGGGTAGAAATAGAAGCTTCTGTGCCCCTTGCAATCAGATTAGGTAGCATTTTATTTAAGTTTTAAAAATAAAATCCCTGCTATTTTTGTCACCAGGGAAAGTTCTCAGACATGTAAATCACTAAAACTGCCCCACGTTTCAGCAGAATTCATGCCATGTTTACAAGCAAATATAAAACAAGGAAATCCTTCCCAGATACAAAGGCTCTTACTGCCTATTGTTTTCCACAGATTTAAGCCCTGCTTCCTGTTGTATACCAGAGCTTTTAATGTTAATCCACTACTGACGTGTCAGTTTTTATGGGCATTTTCAAGAGTTCAAATGGTAGCATGTTTATCATTTTAGCATTTCTTTGCAGCTCCTGTTTTCTCTGAAATCCAAAATACCCAACAGAAATTACATGAGCAAACACACAGTTTTGTCATATGAATGATGATCTTTGAACACATTTCAGGAAAAAATGTGTACTATTCTAAACAGCATTAAAAATAGCTTCTGTGCAGACACTGATTTCTGCCCAGTGGTATTTGTTCTGTGTAAATGAATCACCTTTACAGCATAAAATGTGAGGGAAAAGGATGAGTAGGGGAATGAGTGATGTGCATGGGAATCTCAAGGATGATACACTTCCATTGTGTCTTTGCAGTGTAAATCTTTCCAGCTGTAAGGTTACAAAACAGTTCAGTTCAGGATTTTAGGGCAGGTTTGCTATGTCCTTCTCTGAATCTGTGGTTGGGTGAGGATTCAGAAATCTTTCTACTGGAGACTTTCTGCTAAAGAACAAATCCAGTTTGCAAAAACAAAAGTAGCTGTTTCTTTTCTACTAGAAAGTACTAAAATACAGGTTTGGAGTAATTTTCAGAATAAAAAATAAAAATAGATTTGAATAATTGTCAGTTTGTCAACATACGTTAGGTCTGCATTAGTAATTTGGGCACAACAGGAATGTATCAGTACATCAAAACAATTTATTCTCAGGCCTTTATGCTTACAAAATGTACTTTTCTAGGGTTTCTCTTTGGACTAGATTTAGTCCTGCCCTGAGATTAAATGTCTCCCACATGCACAGTTTTACATCAGCCAAAGGATCAGTCACTGGTATAGACTGCAGTAATATTGAAGTGAGATGGATAGCTAAGACAATTTAACCACTGTCCTCAGTAAAAAATTAATCTAATTGGGGTGAAATGGTATTTTATTCACTAAGAAAACAGGCATGCATCCTAAATTCCTTTCAGACTAAGGCATGATGACACATTTGGCGTTAATTACATTGTGGTGCCATAACACTTATTTGCAGGACTGACTGCCACTGAAAAACATTTTCCTGTTCCTACCTTCAGCAAATTTCTAGAAATAATCAGTGTAACAAGCAGAACAAATCAATTTCCAAGGGTCAGAGTACTTTGGAATATCTACCACTAAAAAAAAAGCACCAAGGCACTGTTTGCTCTTGACCACATTGCGAAAAATCATTCTGTCTCACTGCCTCCTCTTCCTTCCTGAAGTTCCAGCCTTGTTCTCCATTGTATCCACAAGGTTGCTGGAATTATCATTTGCCTGACACTTATCATGTTTCATTCCCTCCCTGAATCTCATTTACAGGTTTCAACTCCCCCCTCCAAACTTTCTGTCTTTACCCTTCATGTCTACGCAACATCACCTCCAGTGCCTGCTCTGACTCTGGATCCTTGTGCTGCCCAGATAGCTGAGGTAAAAACTGCACCTCAGTACTTTTAAAAAAATATATATACAAATACATTATTCAGGATACTACTGTGGCAAAGCCCAAGGATTAGGACAAGACAGAAATACATGAGAATAACTTGCTGCTGAAAAGAATGGTAAGGCCACCAAAAGATTCCATCTGCTACTAAGAAGCTGCTTCTAGCGACAAGCATGAAAACACTACAGATAAGAGTTTGGACAACAAGAACTATCATAAGGATGTTTTTAATTTCAGTGCTTTGAATTGCCTTTTTTCATTTTTGCACTGGTCATAAGCATATAAGCAATCTTACTCCAGTTAAGCAGAAAATATCTGGACAGCTCTGGATATCACCTATTTATACTGCACTGAAATGTCTGTCTTAAATCATTCACTGATTATGAATTCTACTCAAAGAAAACTGTCCTTAAAATCTTTTTTTTTTCTCAGAAGTTAATTTCTCTTTCCAAGCCTGCAAGCAATCCTAGTGCTGAAAATGATAACAAAGAAGAAGTGAATTTATTATACCTGGCAAAAAAATGAAAATTTTACTGGCTTGTGTCAACAATCATTGTAATAATTGGCAACAAAAATCAGTAAAGTGAATCTTTTCAAATGTCTCCCAGGGATATCATATGCTATCCAGTGTACCCATCACCCTGGTTTTGTCTAAGATGTGAGGAACTCTGAAGCTCTAAGAGCTGACATTATAATGTACAGATGACAATCCAGAATTGGTCCTCCATGTTGCCCAACCTCAGTTTGAAAACATCAAAATCACAGAATCACAGAATGGTTTGGGTTGGAAGGGGACCCTGAAACGCTTCTCTCTTCCAGGCTGAACAATCTCAATTCTCTCAGCCTTTCCTCATAGGACAGGTCTCTAAGCTTTCATCCTCTCCTGGATGAAAGCTAAGAGAACACTCATTGGAGTTTGGTAGAGATGCATTCTGGACCACATAAATAACTATAAGGATGATATTTTCTAATTTCAGTTCTTTGAAGTAAACACAGCTATGCACTACAAGCAGATTATGGTTGCATTTATCTGCCATTACAGTGAGAAGGATATCATAGTAAAATATCTCCTTTAGTACTTCCTAAAAAAAAATCTAGTTTAATTTTTGTTACATTTGATAACCTTTGCTAGGATTAGCAGTTCATCAGCTGGACACAGGCTAACAAAGGAATAAATTAAATGAGTTCATGCCAGGATATGTGAAACAATGAGAACAGTGAACCTTAGCAGAAAATTAAGCATGCTAAATTGGCATGCAAATATAAACCTCTTACAGGAGCAGCAGAAGTTATTAAAGCAGCAAAGCTGTCCTCCAGCTTTCCAAATTTAACTAGGATCGTGCAGGATTCATAACAGCACAAAAGATGCCATACAATAAAAATTAAGAAGCACCAGATATTGCCAGGCTTCCAGCATATTTTCCTGCTGTAGGAAACAGAATCATCCCTCATGATTTTACAGACTGAAGCTCAACACTTCGATCAGTTTAGGCTACGAGTTTGCAATAGCCAGGTCTATTTCTAACAATTTGTTTTGTAGGATTTGGTTTAACATTTCACAGAGAGAAGAATCAGCCATTCTCAGTTGCAACCATTTCTTCTGTCAGATACATGCTTATTCAGTTTGTTTGCTTTCTCCTTTTTTTTTTTTTCCTTATCCCTTGGCAAGACTTCACACACATTTCTGAGGAGGAAAAACAGATTTAAAAATCATTATCATAAGTCAATGCAAGACTGAATAATAGAAAGACTTTTACTGAAAGTGGGAAAGCATATAATCTTGTTAGGAATAAAACTAGCCAAACTTCACATAACCATGCCACATACCTGCAACTTGGGAAAGGCCACATCTGATTTCTACAAATCATTGTTGCTTTTAGACTCTTTCATACTCCATAATATGGAAGATGCAAACAACAGAAGATGTTTGCTACAGAAACAGTGTTATAAAAGCACTCCCAAATAAGATGCAGTTATAAAAAATATGTAAGAAGCCATAGGATTTTCAATGTAACTTTCAGAACAGATCAAGGCACTGCCCTTCAATTATATTGTGGTGTTCGTTTTATCCAGGATTTAACAAACACAAGAGAAGAAAAGAGACAGGTGGTTACAAAAAATAATGGATAAATTAACACACAATATCTATGATACTCAGAAAGTACCTACAGGAATTCATATCAGCAAAAATACCTATAACAGTAGAGTCTCATCAGAAGTGCCTATGAATTCCCAAGGACCAAACAGCCCTGACAGATTCTATGAACTAGAGGATCGGGAAAAGAAAACCCCAGAATGAATGAAGAAAACAACTTGAGAGGTAGCAAAAGTAAATGGAATTTGAAAGGTGCAGGACCACGAAAGATAAGAGAGTAGGAGAAGGAAAAAAATGATGTTCATTCTAAAGCTTCCTTTAGAATGCAGCTGTCTACAGCTTCCTCACCAGGGCCAAAGGAGGGGCTGGCACTGTTCTCTTCTCTTTGGTGACAGTGACAGGACCTGAGGGAGCAGCATGAGGCTGAGTCAGGGGAGGCTCAGGTTGAATATAAGGGAAAAGGGACTTGGGCAGCCCACCAGAGGGTGGCCAGGCACTGGAACAGCCAACCCAGGGAACTGGTCACAGCACCAAGCCTGACACAGCTCAAGAAGCACTTTGAAAACACCCTTGGGCACACGGTGTGATTTCAGAGTGCAGGGCCAGGAGCTGGACTCAATGATCCCAGTGGAACTCTTCCAACTCAGGATATTCTGATTTTATGATTCCTTCTCTGCCATGATGTCAGCATTGCATTCCATATCAACCAGAACCCGATGGTCAGCCTTGACTCTTTCTTCATACTCCAGGTCTGAAAGAATCAGGAGAATGCCACTTATTCCTCCATCCAGCCACTAAGAGGCAAACTTCTCTCTCTCCTTACAGCTAGTGTTCAGATCTAGCTGGTCTCCCAAGGTTATTTCACCTTTCTCCTTTCTGAATTTATTCTCTGTTTTCCTAAGTCATATGATATACATGTGAATATCACATTCAATTTCCACATGAAACTTCTTTGCTAATGTAACCAGTTTCCTGATATTTCTTATTTTACATTTTCATTAGTATTTTGACATAAAATCCTGCATTGTTGCACTAATTGCACATTTGTACTCTTAAGCCTTGGAACTTGAGTCCCTGCATGACCATCTCCATTCAGAATTTTTTTATCTCAAAGTTGGCTCTACTGAATTATTTACATACCCTGTTACATCATGGGAAATCAAGCAAGTCTTCTGTAAGACACCATTGCTGCTTTAAGTTTTGCCAAAGACTGCTGCCAGGATCAACAGAGATTAAAAAGTTCTTTGTGGATTTAGTGATTGTTCTCCACAGAGAACTCTATCACCACATGAATTTTTTAAGAGAGAGAACAGTTTTTGATGCCAAAAGACTACACAAAATGGAGATATAAATGCAAATGCATTTCCTCTTTGATAATCATCTTATGCAAATATCAGTCCCCTTACATGAGTGGTGTACCCTGCAACAAGAAGAAAATCTATCAGCTTTTCTCTGAATATAACTTTTTAGTTTTTATATCACTAATTTTTTCTTTCATTTCTTGTTTGCCACGTAAGATTACTCAAATTACTCAAAAGATTACTACTGCTTAAGATTGCTCAAATGTTGTATTTGGGGTTTCTCTTTCCATGTGAAAGCCCTAGTTAAAAAGCTAAATAACCTTGACATTTATTTGATATTCCTTGCTCCTCAGTAACTCCTATCAATATGATAGGGAGTATCATAAACTTTCTTAGGGAGTAAGATATGAACAAATTGTATGGATTATGATGACTCTATGCATTCTTTTGTGTGTCTGCTTCCTCCCTCCAAGATAGATTCTCAAAAGTTTAAATAATGAAAAAGCTTATGGTCTGGTGATCTTCATAATTAGTTCTGATATATTATTGAAAATACTTCCTGCTGCCAGAAGCAGGGAGAATGGAACACTGCTCTTTGATTAGCTCAATGAACATAAATAACACATTTTAAACACAATTTATTCTGAACTTTAACCAAGAGTTCCCTATACCTATGGGACTCCAGTGCAATTCTGAGCTGCCTCCAGGATCTCCCCTGACTAAGAGGGGAGCACAGACCCCCCCAGTGCTCTGTGTGATCATAGAGACCCCAGGGGAGCAGCACAAAAATACTGTTCCTGCACACAGACCAGACACTCTGCCTCCTTTGTAAGGAGCTCAGCCCTTGCTTTTACATTAATCCATTTTACTTGTTTGTTTTTACGAGGCTTCAGTTAAAACTCGGATTAAAGATGGCCTATTCTGTATCATTCCAGTCCACTGAAAAGTACATATAGGATGACTCTTTCTAATAATTAAAAGTTATTTCAGCAAGAAAGTTATTTCTCTGCAGAATAGGTGCTCATGGAATGAACATGGTCTAACTTTTCAGTTTGGACTAGCAAATAAACTTTGTATATTATTGTACATTGCAATGACCATTTTAACAATTTTCTTATTTATTCCATTATTTGTGCTCCATCCATTTGTTGCCTCCTCAGCATTACATTGCAACACAGTTTCTCTCCCACAGCTCAAATAAAAGCCACCAACTAAGCAGCGCTAATTTACAAGCCCATTGTTACATAGAAATGCCAAAATATTCTGAGCCTCAAATTAGAACAGTTGCCAGGGTCTTCAGACATATAAAATATTTTCTGTAGGCCGTGATGTCTGACATAAATACACTGCCAGAGTAGGGTCAGCCAATTCAAAACCATAAATAGCAGAATGGTGGCAGAAAATGTTCAAAACAATTACAATACACATGTTCTTTCCCCCTAAGGACAAAAGAGTCTCATCACGTTCCTTTTTGCTCTGCCAGAAATACTTAACTGATTCATGTTTTGTGGTATAAATACATAAATCAGTTTCTGTTCCTGTTTCTAGACAGTTGATTTTATATAACACAGATTCATGTGAACCAAAGTATTCTGATCTCTATAATTTCCTTATCTCTAGACCTTAACTACCACAAATAAGCTTCTAATGGGGGCCAGTGGGACACAGTTTCTAGCAAACAAATTTAGGAAAGGTTTGAAGATAGACTGACCCGTATCTCCACTGTTGTTTGTGTACATCATTACTTTGCCTCAAGACTGGAGCATATCTTTGCACCATGGAAAATGAAGGGAACAGACTGGTCTCTTTTTTAACACTATCCTCACAGGGAAGTAAAATCCAAAAGGAGGAAAGTGACATCACTTGTGTGAAATGACATCACAGGGCAATGATTGATCCAATAGGCAATTCACCATAAAGGAGAGGAATCATGCTGCAGGCAAGGCTAAAAAGGGAAGCAAAGACAACCCTGAGCACTATCTATAGATAGCCCTAAAGTGGGAACAAACAGAATGGTCTGGGTCACAAGAGGTCATGCAGAAATGTTGCCTTCCAGTTTCAGGAGCAGTACGTTCACACTGACAGGACTTTATGCCTGAACAACCCACACAGTCAAAGTCAGCTTAAGTCATGGAGCTTAGGGCTATTTTTTTTTCTCTACAGATAATCATGCTATTGCTTTTTACATCCAAAAAATTGCTAACAGAAAGCAAATTTCAAAATCTCAACCATGAGTATTCATGGAAACTAAAGTTTAAACAGATCAGTAACCACGAGACAGTGACCTGATTTCCACCCATTATAAATAGGACCACGCCTCAGCCACAGTGATTTTGTGTCAGTGCCTGTTCTGATGACAGAACCCTGCAGTTCAGCACATGCAATGCACTCCATACCTTGGAAGTGGGTGAACATCACAAGTCTCTTCAAGTAGGTCCCAAACAAGCAGTTCTTAAAGGAAGTCAGCTGAGACTTTTTCTCAGCCAATGACATGGCCAATCTCATTGTTCTGGTCAGACACCTTGGAGAGATAGTCCATAGCTTGGAAAATAAGCATTTTTAAATTGCCTAAGGATAGACATACATAGTCCACAGTCCTGTGAAGAGATAAATGTAAGAAGCAATGGAGCTTTGTTAATGGTGTTTCTGCTCACACTAAACTATTGCTGTAAAGTATTTTAGCTGATTCAGAGTTAATACAGATCTCTGAAAAATACAGTGTTATTTCTTGGAGACATTCTTAAAAATTTCTATATTCTTTTCATAAATTACTGTTTCTGGAATGACAATATTTTTCTGAGAGATACAGAACTCTAGTGGTTTTTCAAGTCCATCTGCTGAACGGGATTCAGCCAGGCAGAGGAGAAAATCTTCAAATAGCTGGCACAGTCAGTCATGATGGAACAGCTCAATTTGAAGAGAAAATATTCATTATACAATTTCTCTAAAGGGAATGCTCTGTACAAGTCTAAATTAGAAACCAGTAGAAAACACCACGGAGATATGGATAACTCAGTCCAAACTAACTGGCAAGTATTTGGTGGTCTTAGACACATTGCAATTTTTTCCCTTCCCCTTCTCTCCTTCTCCAGCAGAATCTTTTGCTTAGAAAACACCAAATTAGTAATAATATCCATTTTGGATGTCTTTACCCAGATCCCATATAGGGTAAATTTCCACTCATGTACCTGTATCAGCAAACTTACTGCCAATACGGCACAGAAGAATCCTGCTCCTTTTCCTTGTAACAGGTGGGCTGAAAGGTCAGTTTAATGGATTGCTACATTTCAGAAATAATGTACTGTGAACAGGTTCTCTGCTTCTCAGCAAAAAATATTACAGGAAAACTCCACGCTGAAATCACAGCCAAAATGGGAGGCATCCCCACAAGTGGCAAAACAACAATTCTTAAATCATATCACATGAACTACTTTTGTTCCTTTTGTTCTGTGAACAGAAGAGTGTTTGGGGCACAGGTCAGAATAAGAAACTGTAGTTATATTATTAACAAGTAATTAATCACTTTAATAGCCAGAAACCTAATAACAGCAAAGAAAACTGATTCATAGCATGTGTCAGAATAATGCTAGTATAAAATAATAACATGAAAGGAGACAAATTGTCCCAGAGAACATTTTACTCTTGTGCAGTATTATTTAGTCTGTATTCTTAATCAAATTTGACATACTCACAATTTTCAAAAGGAAAAAGAAAACAAGAAAAAAAACCATAGACACACTCCCAAGACAGAAAAGGCAGGTATTAAAAACATTCTCATCCCACATGCGTGTGATTTGATGAGTTATTTTTAGTATTTTTTGCTCTGCTACTTCCCCTAAGTAAGATCACATTCATCTTTCATGGACTTAATATATGTTCACACCCATTCAGACCTTGTCCTTTAAGCCAGACTGGACCACACACGATAATTTGTAGTACTGATATATACCAATGCATTTATAATTTCAAGTATTTAACACATGTTCTAGCTCACACATTTCTGACGAGCTTAAGGCAATTAAAAGTCTAACCAGCCCAGCCTTTTGTGTAAACTAATGGCTTAGACAGCTCTATGTGCTATTTGGGGTCTTCTCAACATCTAGTTATCTTTCATTAAAAAAACAAAAAGAGAAGATAAAAAGGGTAAAAGATCTGCAACTCTGGACAGTAGAACAGTCTCTGAACGTAGCTGGGTAAAATTTTACTTAACAATGACTTAAAAAAAAAAACAATAAAAAACTGCAATATTATTGTATTCAATAATTCACATAGACCTTTAATTCTGGTCAATTTGTATTCTGGCATAACTAGACACCCAAAACATAGATCAATTCTTTCACAAGCACAGCTTTTCTTCACACCATTTAATAAAGCAAACAACTGTTAGGAGTAAACACAGATTTTATCTGCACATAAGGAAACTGAGCTGAGTTGAATAGGCCTGTAACCTCTCCTGCAGGGAAGATGTTCAATTTTCAAACATCTTTAGAGGAAGCTCTTTTTGTTTGTTTACAGGAAATACTATGTAAATTAAATCCTTCCAGGTGACAAGGACACTCAGCATAATCCTGCTAAGAGATGCTTGGAGATATTTCTGTACACAGTTACATTTTAGTACAAATACTTCTCTCTGCATCAGAATGTGTAAGTAAATAAGCACAGACAGTGCATAAGGCTACAAAACTTTGGAAGCTTGCTGTGAATTCTATATATTAGCTACATGCTACAGCAACAGTGCACCTGCTTTTAATGACATGGCTACGTATAATAGATGATTTTATAACAATGATTTATTACTGAATATTGATTTAGGTGGCTTAATTCTGAAATAAGAAAAAGGTGTTTGGCTTTTAACATTCGGCTAAGATGAACAAAGTTTCTTCCTTGTTTTAATCACACAGTTTCAGCATTGCTGACAACAGAGCTATGTGTAGGGAAGTGTCACTTACCAGAACTGAACACCGAGTGGTGCTATTTGAACAAAAATGGATAGTATTTGGTCTTAAAAAGTTTCGGATGAGCTAAATAATTTTTTGAGTAATAAATTTTGGGTTAAAAAACAAACAGAAAAGAGCCAAGTTCCACATGAATTACTGTCAAAACTGCCTGATGATAAGATGTTGCTCAGCTGTCCATGTAAAAAAAAACATTTTCTTTTAATCTTTGCAAGTTGTCCAGCATTGAAACCTTAGGATAGCAAGCTTGCAAGGAAACCGTGACATTCGTAAAGGGATTAAATGTGTTGTGCAAGGATCTACACCTTCTCTGAAGATCATAGGCTTAACCTATGTGGAAAATAAACACACGGCATAGTCACTTGGCTTAACTTGCCACGTAGATTTCAAAACAAGATAATAACAAAGCAAAACATTTACAATCAAAACATTCACCTGATACATTCACTCCCCCTAAACATGAAGAGGTTTTTCACAATGAGGGTGGTAAAACACCGGCACAGGTTGCTCAGAGAGGTTGTGGCTGCCCCATCCCCAGAAGTGCTCCAGGTCAGGTTGGATGCGTCTTGGAGCAACCTGGTCTGGTGAAGGCGTCCTTGTCCACGGCAGGGGAGGGCTGAAACGAGATGATTTTAAGGTTCCTTTCAACCCCAACTATTCTATGATTGACAGTATTCACCAACAGTGCCGTGATAATGGAGTGAACTCATTTGTTGTGTTCAACTGATGCACCTCTTTGTCTAATAGGGAGTGTAAAAGACAAGTTCCCGAGGAGGCTCTGACCTGAGCTGTCCTTAGTGCTCTGGAGGACAGACCGACATGGTAAGTGGCAGAACGAGAGTGAACAGCCTCAGGCTGCTCTGCTGAAGTTCAGACTGAAAACTGCTCCACCGAAAGGATTGGCAAGCACTGGAACGAGCTGCCCAGGGCAGTGCGGGAGTCACCAGTCCCGGAGGTATTTAAAAGACGTGTGAACTCGGGGACACGGTTTCGGGAGGACCGGGCAGTGCTGGATTTACGGTGGACGGGATAATCTAAACGCTGTTTTGCCCTGTCAAACACTCCAGGGCCCCACGGCCCCTCACGGCCCCGCTCCGCCCTCAGCGCCGCTCCGGCCCCGCCCCTGGCCCCGCCCTGCCTGCCGCAGGCTGGCCAATCGCGG
>VXBC01006476.1:96968-161239 GCA_013399945.1 Ploceus nigricollis
CCCTCCCCGGGCTGGCCAATCGCGGCACGGCGCGGTCGCTATGGCGACGCAGGACGCGGCCCGGCCCGGCCATGGCTTCCTACCGCCTCGGGGTCCGCATCGGGAACTGGCTGGAGGACGAGTACGCGCAGGAGGTACCGCCATCCCCCGGCACCGCCGCCTCCCCTGCTGGGGACTGCCCCCCGGCTCTCTAAATCCGCTTTAAACGCGAGATTGTGGGTGCTGGATAACATATGTGCTCCTCTCTCCTTTGCCAACAGGACCTCCTGAGGGATTTTATCCGTAAGAGAGAGAAAGGACAACTTTTAGTACAGAGATTAGCCAGACTTCAAGAGAATATTTTCAAGAAGGTAATTTTTAAAGAGGGTTGTGTCCACCTCCCCATGACCCCCCACAGAGTGGCATAACTCCTGTTATTGTTCTGCATGCACTAAGAATGAAAAGTGATTTATATACTAAAATACTTCTGATGTTAGGTTCAGATAATTCTGTAAAGTTCCATGTAAATTCTCATTTAGGTAGAGCTGTCAGTATCTTCTGATGGATTTGTTCACTTTGGAGACACCGTGTTGCTTATGAACCCAGACAGCAAATCCTCGGATGTGAGAGGGACCTCGGAGGAGAGGGACCCCGAAATGTGTGGTGATGTGACTCTGGCTGTTGACATGGAAGAAGTGTCCCTGTACTCAGACGAGCCCCTGCAGATCTCACGTGGACTTAGTGCTGTCAAGAGGGTGGACCCCATAGGTCGAAATGCTTTCTGTATTGTAAGGTCTGCTACTTTATTCTGAGTTGTTTTCAATTATTATTTTAGCTTTAGGTATCTTGTTTTGAGAAATATGCAACAAAGTTTGCTAATATACAAAGGAATATGAGTAAATTTAGTTTACCTAAGAAAGACTCTTCAGTCATGCATTAAGCTTGATTCTATGCTGCATATTACTCTGATTAATTCCAAGGACCTCTAAATCAGCTTAGGTGTGAAGACAGAATCAAGCTCACTGTATCTTTTGGTAAATTCTGCAGCTGTTTTTATTCCAGTTGCAGACAATCATGTCCAAATATCACTAGTATTAATAGTCACTCTCCTGCAAGCAGAAATATATGTCATTGCTTTTGCTTTCCATGAAGCTCTAAAAAACCCAACATATTCTCTCTCTCAAATATATTTTTAATTGCTGTTGTTTGTTGGAGAAGAAACAGAAGAACAGGGTCTTGCTCTATAGTCAAAGGCTCTGCCTTAGGTTAAGTTATTTTACCTATTTTAAAAGGTAAACAATACAAAATTTTGTCACAAAGCAACATCTAACTGTAGATGAAAACAGACAAAAAACCTAAACAATAGTAAAACTGATTATTTGAATGTACCTTTTTTTCCTTTTTACAATTTTAACAGTGTTGATGGAAGTGCAGTGGGTGAACCACTTAGATATGGGCAAAACTTTCTTCTGGGGACAAAAGGAGGGGTTTCTGACAAACTGGTAAGGCAACAAATTTACAAGTGGCAGTGGTAGCATATACTGATAATGTGCATTGAATCCCTCTCTAGGAAGAGATATTTAAGGCTGTACACTGGTGCAATACCTTAGTTTTACAGAACAGGCTCAGAATCATGCATAGACCAAGATATGTAATACCTAATTAAAAAGTTTATGCTACTTACCTGAAGTCAGGTGTGCAGACCAAGGGGGCTGTTAGCCAGAATGACTGAATAAAGGAAATCTAAAAAAGGAAAGAAAAAGAAATGACAATTAGATTGTGAATAATGATAGAATTCTTCAAGGAGATTTTAGGGATTTTTCACTTTGAACAACTCACTTAGAAATTGGACTTGATGATCCTCGTGGGTCCCTTCCAACTCAGAATATTCTGAGTGAAACTCCAAAATGAGAAGATTTCCTTTCTTATGAAGATAATCCATAGTAGGAATATAAAGTCATGCACTATTCTATCATTCTGAGGAAGCAGATTTCTATTAAATGGTAACATTCTTTTTCTCTGCAAATTAAAAGCAAATAAGGCATTACACTACGTATGCACTCAAAATAAATCACCACAAATTTGAGAAAGTTTTCCTTCTCAACAATCACTTTGGTGAAATAAAAATATTTGGAATGTAAATTCAATTTTAAATTAGTATTCACAAATCTGTATATAGAATAACTACTTAATGAGTTTATCAACAGTATAGAATCTATCCTATGGGTTTTGCCTGCATAGTTTTAGCTGGGAGGACTGATCTGTCAGGAGCCAAGAGAAAAGTACTTTTGTTCAAAAATATGTTTCAAAATTACATATCTTCTTTCTTTGACATTAATACTGTCCTTAATACATATTTTTATTTACAGTTTTATCTGGCAAGTGACCACAAATCATTTAGAGATTTTGCTACAAAGTCTCGCCTTCAGAAAGTATTTCTGACAGCTGAGCTTTCCTATTTGACTTTCTGGCAAGCAAAGTCCTTGGATCCACAACTGCGTCTTGAACATGAAGGATTTCCAGTTCCTGTAAGAAACTAAAACTGTAGAAAATGTTATGAAAGTTTAATTGAAACAGGTGGACTACTGAGAAAAAAATGTTATGTCGATTTTATTCACGTATTTCCCTTATGCCCGTTCTGACCTCTACTTTTAGGAAGGGCGGGAGAGAAGGAACAATCTCTTTAATTAGGAATCTGCTTATACAAATATTTGTTTCTACTGTTCATTTGGAGGTTGACTTGTTCAGTTTTTCTCATCAGAAATTTTCAAAGGTTGACATTATTATGTTGTGAGGGTACATTACTTACCTGTTTTTCAGGCCTCTTGAGACAGCAAATTCCATTTCCAATATTTGGAGATGTGATTAACTAAGAGGTCCTGTACATTAAATGTCTAATAAAATTCTCAAGGCATCTGAGTAAGTGGATGATTTTCCAGATGTTTTCATCCTTTTGTAAATACAGTATTTTCCTGTACCAGATAACTGCTAGGCTTCCTGAAGTGCTGGTGTACACAGAGTATCACAAATACAATTGTTCTTTCACAGCCTTGAACTAAGGCTGATTTACATGAATAAGCTCACTAATAAACACAGTCAAAATTAACTAATTGTTAAAGACAGTCTTTTTTCACAGTATTGGTTTAAAAATGTTTGTCAAGTGTCTTCCCTTGTTCTTTTTTTTCCAGACAGAAACTAAAATTATTATTACTCACTGCTACACCAATCGCAACTTGGCCGTTCCAAGGACCTTCTGTGTGTGGTAAGAGTAACTTACAGCTGGCAGGGGTGTGCACAGTGATGGGCCAACAGCAAGAATTACTGTGAGGAGCAAGAGAGGTGCTTTAGGAATGCACTGAGGAAATGGAAAAGAATGGAAAATGCCATTCTCCTTTCCCTTATTTTACTTCTTGGCTGTAATGTGTGCTGCTGTGTTGCTGCAGACAGTTGGATCGGTCTTAGCTGTTTGGATTTTTTTTTTCATTTTTCATTATCATATCATGCTTTTAGTGTTCTCTAGTTTCTTGGTGGTCCTCCCTTTGAATATCTTGAGCAATGTCAGTTGTTTGGGTTACTTTTGAAGGAAAAAAATGATATACTAAGAAGTGTAAAGAACAAGGGAACTAAATAAAACCACAGTGCATAAAACTCTAGATGCTTATGTCCATCTGAATCAATGTCTTAACAAATTGAAGTTAATCTCTCAGTTCAGTTAATATACATGCATTAAATTAATGTTGATTAGGCACTGCTACGGAATACACCAATGTTTCCCATTAACTTCTTAGCAAGACCTGACTGGGGATTTGTGTAAGGTTTTTGAGGATGAAAGGTCTGAAAGTTTGAGGCTGAAGAAGTTATTAAGTAGCCAGAATCCTCCTCAGTCAGAGAGAAGTGGGGATGAGGGCCTAACCAGCTTTTACAAATTGAGTTGGTGTATTAGGGCCTTATTTTGCTGGGGCTCCTTTTAGCTCTGAAGCTAGAAAGGTGGCATTTATTTTGGATTTCAAATTCCTAAATTATTCATAGGAAACAAAGTGGGTTATTGTGGTTCTTGTAAGGGTCTGGTATTTTTTGAAAGTGCATGGTGATATTTCTGAGTATTCCAAGAGAAAAATGAGAAAATCTTGAACAATTCACAAGTAATGAAGATTTGCTGAATTTGTATATATGAATTCTCCCTGCCTATCCCATCTCTTTTGACTTTGCAGGTCTTATTTTGGAAGAGAATTTGAAGTAATTTGTCACAATTATCTGGACTCCCACAAAGTTGAAGAAGATAAGAATTACTGGGAGATAATTACAGGAAATCCTGGTCCTGAAGATGGTACAATGCCTGACAGACCCAAAGCTCTCCCAGAAGGGTATGAGAATAAATTAGTTTCATGAAAAGACAGAGGATATAAAAGCCCAAGACCACAGCCAGGAGAGGTTGATGAGACTGATTATTGTTTCTTTCTGTTTATATTTTAGTTTTAGAGATGTTTATTTTAAAAATGGAAATTAAAGTCTGCCATTAGTTAGATTGCATAATCTCATTAACTCATCAAGGTTATAATCGGCAAAAAACTCTTAAAATTTGATGAACAACACCTCAAAAATTGTAAATCAGGAAAAGTTCTTTTTCCCATTTTCACCTTCACTGATGACAAAAGTTGTCAGAACCCAGGAAACCTAATAGATTTTCATTAAATTACTGGCTCTTGGAGTATATTTAACCAATTTTTCCAAAGCCAAACCAGTGTCACAATTTTTGAAAGGGTGAGTGGACAGTTTCCAAAACACTGAAAACCAAACACATGCAAAGTTGTCATGGGATGCTTTGACATTTAAAGTTCATCTGAAAGAAAGTTGGTTGTTGAGTTTGTTCCACCCTCCATCTAGCACAACGTTGCCAATTATTAAACAACAGAGTATCCACATGGAAAAAAAAATAAAGCTTTTAAGGGTAGAAATTTCAGCTGAAACTCACATTTTCTTAAAAACAAAATCAACCAAGTATAAAATGCAAATACCTGGAAAACAGATGTCATTACTGCATAGATTTACCTGTCTTTATATAGAAGCTGAAAAAGCATCACAGAGAATCTTCTACTGTATGGCATTCCATTATATCTATTTAGTTAAATATATATTTATTTCATCTCCTACTGTGCCACAAGAGCAGTCTCTTTCTGCACAAAGTAAGTGACAACCTGAGTAAAATATATCCATTTATAAAAGATTCCAAAGATCTTCAGTGATTATAAAGGTCAATTAAACTTTCTAATTTTTCCAAAACGAACCCAACTAAACTTTCACAAAAGAAGGGATTGGTCCAAACATATTTTTAAGCTCTGTTCCCAGATAATGTTTGAAGCCCACAGGCAATGCTTACAAAGCTTTACCTTTATTCAATATAAATTAAGTCAGCAGACTGCAGCATCAGCTAACTGGCATTTGGCATACAGAATCTCAGAGCAGCAGGCAGATCATGCTGCTGTGACATGCAGGTTTGCTTTGAGGGACTGTGCTGCAAAGGACAGCTTTAGAATCACACTCCTTGTGTGCAAACTTACAGACCTATTATAGATGGGCTGTTACAGAGGAAATTATCTTCAGGAACTTCTTTCACTTTCATTTTCTATGTAAGAATAATTACCATGATGTGTGATGTTTTTCTAGAGGGTCTGTTAGTAGTCCAACATTCAGAGGAAAAATTTTGCACATTTTCACAATGGATTGACATAAGTCTGCTTATATTTTGTAGATATTAAAGTTTAGTAGATAAAGTTTTATAGATATTTAAGTTTAGTAAGACTTAAACTGCATTAATGCACTGTAATGTTTCTAATTTGGCCATTGGACTTTTACTGGTATTAGATGCAGCTATTTCAACTCTAAGTCTCTTAACTCTGGGTCAAATGTGGGAAACAAGAAGAGGCCTTAAACCAAAACCATTTCTGAAACGAAGCTTCGTGTGAACTCATGCAGGAATGAGGACTGTGTGGGCAGGGTGCCTGGGCTGGCTGATGTTTTGGGTAGGAGTGTTTGTGTGTGTGAGTGGAAGGAAAGCAATGCACCCTGGACAAAAACAAGTTTTGCAAAGACTTAGAGGAAAAACAAAGATATAAACAGATACAGAAATGAGTAAAAAAGCAGGTAATGTTGGAATTTGGTGCTGATTAAAAGTGGTTTGGAGACTTTAGTATTTTGATCACTTTGTGCTCATTGGAAAGGATTTCTTGAGCTGAAAATAAACAGGATTGAATCAATACTCCTGATTCCATTAGCAGTGTTAAACCCACAGATTTGTGCATAGCTCTTTTATCATATCATACATATTTATAATTCATCTAATTCACGATAACAAATACAGATACTTAAGTGTTTCCCAAGTTTTTTAATAAGCTGGTTTTTTGCACTTCTTAATATTGTCCACACGATGGCAGCACATGTTTCTAACCAGCACAATTCCTGCCATGTCTGTAACAGCCTGAGATGTTTGAATCCAAATGAGTCCCTGAAACAGTGTCGCAGAAGGAAACCGAGTTAAAACAGACTTGAATTCTAGGTTAGGATATGTCATTAATGTTATATCATGTTTTTGGAAAATAAAGTTAAGCACAAAGGTAGACAGAGCGACATAGGACATTGTGTATTGCATACAATCAACTTCTATATATTAATTAGAAAGAACATGAAGTCTTTTGTAACCAAAGCATAATTAGAGGAACTTAGGAGCTTTCAATTTCTATGTAAAAATCTGAAACTTGATGTGTGACAAGCAATGCATATTTTTATAGGGGTACTGTTATTCCTTTTGCCAATTTACAGAAATTAAAATTATTCCCATTTTCACAACAGATTGACATAATTCTGATTTGATTCTATAGGTATTAAACTAGGAAAAAATCTGGCTGTGTAGAGTGCACTGTAGGGTTTGTAATTTATCCATTTGCTGATAAACACGGGATTTATTATAAAGAATTATGGGATTGAATACTAGTGGAGAATATGAACAATCCTGCTATTGCCAGTTAGAGTCACAATATTTCTGGTGGATAAGGCAATGGAGACCTGAACCACACCCCAGACTTGACCATTGTGTTGCTTTTTCTTGTCCTAGTACTGTGTATCATGAAATATGGGCAGTGATGTTTCCCTCCTTTGCAATGCACTTTGCTTTTTATAGGTGTATGGTGCAATCATGTATTTAAAAAGCTTTCAATGCTTCTTCCAAATTCGACCCAATATGGTTAGCTCCACAAAGTACATTGTGGGAAGATAAAACTCACTTTGCCTCCATTCCAGACAGCTCAAAAGCTGTTAAAATGAAGCTGATCCTGAGCTATTAGTCCTTGCTGAGGGCCAGGGTGCATTAGTCCAAATTTAGTGCTGTGATACAATAGCTTTTCACAGGCCTGAGGCACAGAGAGTGCTCATATCTGCACGTTTTGCTGTGCTGTTGTGTGTTAGCAGCTCAATATTGAAGCAAAGAAGAGAACTCAGAGTCAGCAAGAAAAGCTGACTGGTTAACTCACACTTAACACTGGAAAATGAAAATCCAGTTTAAATATGCCTTTTCACTTCCCTCTTTTATGCATTCTTCCCCAGCTCATATTTCACATCACATCACTTCTCTGCCATGTTGTCTGGCCCAAATGTACTGATTTACTGTGGTTATAAAGTGCTCTTCTAGCACTCAGCACAAGTTCTTGGCCTCACACCTGATCACATCAGTATCTTCAGAGCTGTTTTTCAGTTCAATGATTGTCATGAAGTATTGTTTTAGCTCAGACAGCTGATAGAGGAGGAAGCCATATGCAGGTTTAGTAACTGAATAAAACATCTGAGGGGAAAAAAAAGGCACAGGGAACATTACAATAAAATTCTACACATCAGTGGAAGAAAATATCCAAGCACTGGAAAATTTGGTGGAATTGGCAGGTAAGAGGGTGATTTTGATAACATCTGTGCCCATCCACCCTAAATTAATATTGCACGTCTGTTGTAATTTGAGTGGGGTGGGTGTGAAATGATCTTTTAAAAGCATAGCTGTTGTTTTAGAAACACTTAACACTTCAATGTATGAAAATTAAACTAAGGAGGCTGCAAAAAAAAAAGCATGTGATATGCAAAATACATTAAATACAGATGGAAATTATGAAATCTCTGTGTCAGTTTGTCAGCTACACTTCTCTTTAACTATATTCTGTTTTAGGCTTTGTCCCAGGTCTTGTACCCACTCTCTGCCTGACCTGCCTTGTTTCCTTGCCTGTACACAGCACAGGGGGGCAAGCCTTGCTCTGTCAGCTCCCCCCTTTATGCTGGTTTGACTTTGCCCTGGAAGCTGTAAAAGAGAATCTAATCCTCAACACTCGATTCTCCTGGCAAAGAGGAGCAGTGGGAAAATCTGTCACCTTGCTGGATGTGTGCTGGGTCAGCAGGGATGTGAGCAGCCATAAGCATATAAACTACAGGATTTGCATGATAAATTAGCATTACTGACAAGAAGAGGGATAACTTGGCATAAAGACACAGGGACACCCTTCCACTTTGGGGTTTTGGGGGATTTTTTTGGTCAACACTGTGTGCAGAGGGTATGTAATGAAACAATTGACACTTTTCTTCCCTTTTTTTTTTTCCACTGCTGGGCTTGTACAAGGCAACATTCACTCAACAGAAGAGAATTGTCAGTATGGTGCTAAAAAGTATTGCTACAACTGAGGCACTTTCTCTTGAGAAGTTTCTATATTTTCTGGCAAGGAGGACTCAAAGTACAGCAGAATAGGCACAGACATTTAAAAATGCCTGCTGACATTAATACCCACATTCAGTGATGAAATTAATTCATACGCATGAATCTCTGCTTTAAGTTTATACAAGAAGCTCAGAGAGCTAATTTCCCAACATCTGTTAAATGCTGCTTCATACAATACGTCAAAACAAAACTAAACAGACCATCCAGTTAGAGGCCAGCTAGAATATATGTTTCTATAATGCTGGTCTTGTTTTAATTATAGCCTCCTTGGGGCAGGGACCATATCTTCATCTTCATCATTTTTTTCCACCTACAAAGAACTACAGCAGAGAAGCTCAGCAAGTAATAGCATAAAGCTGTTATTAAAAGTGTTTGTAAGATGACAAGAGACTGAAGTAAACCTGGTGCAAATAACCAGAGATATGGGCATATAAAATCTGCACATAAAGTAGTGCCAAGTAGCAAACTCTTAGTGTGGGGTATGAAGATTCAGCTGCCCAAGTAATTCTGATGTTAGCAGGAGTTGCTAGGAGAACATCCCACAAACCACAGTGCCGTCCCTGTGGGTCTGACAAACCCACAGAGGGGAATAAGAATTATCCATGGTAGTATTTATTTTTATGCATATATTTAGTTTTTTAATTATATGGCATACTAGTTAAAAATACCTAACCAACTCTGAGCACAAGTCCCATTCGCAAAAGAGACACCAGTCCTGAGAAACTGAAGAGCTGTTTCTTCAGTTTGTTCATGTTAAAATTGTCAAGAATTATTTTGCACATACCCTTGGAGATCTTAGTCTAAAAGATAATTTTCAAAAATCATGTTTAGATGTCCCTGAAAACATTACCAGTACAATTTATAAGGATATTAAATTCCTAAGCAAAATGAAAGCAAGAAAACAGTGAATAAGCAGAGCACTGAAGTTTGAACTACCTTTCCTTTATATTCAAATCTCTTACAAGTCCAAAAATGCTAATAACTGTGGATAATTGTTTTAGAGTCTCTAAAAGATCAAACACAGAGGTTTGTGAAATCCACATCAGACAAATTTCTATCCTTCCTCCCTGGTTTCCTACCACTCCTCTTGCTTGGATTTTCTGCCTCTTCCATATCCTGAAGAAACAACTGAGCAGTTGTTTGGGGTAAAGTTTAAGGTTCATCAGCTTTTCCGGTCTTTTTGCTGACAATTTTGGCAGCATCAGTTTAGCCAGAACACCCAAGATGTATTATAATCTCAAAAATAACCAGTGAATGTAACTGTGCCATGAAAATAAACACATAGAGAGAAATATAAATGAATTGCTGCTATATACACATACACACTCTGGGAACTTTTAAGCTAACATGGAAATCACATCCAGTTCAGCATATGCAGGAGAACAATCTTTCCTCATATAAGAGAATTTACTGGTTTCTTTTGAAGCTACCTGAAATAATTAGTTCTTCCAGTGTAATCTATAGTGGTCAAGGACATATTCAGGTCTGATTAGGAATGGCTCCATGGCATCATGTGGTGATCCAGAATAACACTCTAGCTATTGTTTCACCATGCACCCTTTTTGCTTTTCTGTCTTCATTCCCCTTTCTGCTTTCTGCACATGTCCTCAAATCCAGCTGACCTTAGGTTCTACTCACGGTCTTACAGAGAAACTAAAAATTTGCCTAAAGATGGCCCAGCATATTGAGCTGTGCTCTTTGTTCATCCCAAGCCAGTCAGGGTGATAATTCTCTCCAGAGCATATTGAGCAGAGGACCTAGATCACTTTGTGGTCAATAATTCATAATTAAAACAAAAGCAACTTTTAACCTTGTTGGCATAATTTCTGTGATAAGCTCCCAATTGATTTTACTGTGTTTTGTGAATGTGCTGCCAAAATGACAGTTGAAATTTACTTTTAAGACTTTCTTATTGAAACACCAGCTTTGGATCAAATCAGGAATTCTGCCAGAAGTCACCATATTGTAAGAAATATTTATGACCAATAAAACATTTTTAGTTCTTGAATCAAACTAACTTATATTAATAATTTAATCAGGTTGCTGTGGTATCAGTTGAATGCATTTTGGGAGTCCCAAGCAGGCATAGTTGAAACTATCAGCATTCAAGCTCTTGGACAGAATGGGCAGCTTGAAAGGCTACAGAAGAATGCCTCCTGCTTTGTTGCCTTGGAAGGAGAAGCCAGTCAGGATAGAAGGGAAGGGCTGAGTATGAAACTGCAAATCTTAGAGTCTTAATGCAGTTAGCTCTGGCCTGGCAAGCCCTTGAAGAAAGCAGTCAGCCATGGTAATCACCTAGACACCCACTCACAGCTGCATGGCATTACAAATTCATGTTTATCCCTGCTGTGAAGTAGAATGTCTAACAGATAATAATTGCAAATATGGGGGCTGGGCTCATTTCTTACATAGATGGTAAATTGCTCAGGTAAGGACCAGTAGTCAACTTTGTCTTCTGTTTTTTTGGCAACACTGGAACTCAGTAATCATGGTAGAGATAAAAAATAGAGACCAGCCAAGCCAAAAATCCCCTCTGCTTGAGCTTTGTATCTCCAGTCACTGTTCCAAACGAAGACAAACCTCCTTCCATTTCCCTATCACAGGTAATGGTGTTCTGCTCTGCATTTCCTCATGTCTGTATCATGTGCCATCTCTTCCTTCATTTACTATATCTGTGCACCACTACCCCTCTTGGGCATAGCTACTTCATAAAAGTAATAAGAAGTAGATTGTGGATGTTCATTAGGTGCTAATAAGAAAAACAAAGAAATATTACAAAGAATTTTTAAAATTGTTCTTAAATATGTTGGCATTCCAAAGTTTTCCATAAAATATGTCTGCATATAGTTGCTCTCAAATGGCACCAAATTCCACAGATTGAATTAATCAAATTAGTAATTTTGGCTAAGTTATCAATTTATCCAGACACAAGTTCCCTGGATCTTGTGTTTTTTCTCCACATTTGTTTTTCAGAAACAAATTACAATTTGTTTAAAAGGAATGCATGTAGCTATCTCAATAATTACATGACCCCTGTATGGCATCACATGCATGACCTTTGATACAACATAGCCTATTGTTCTCATTGCTTGTTGAAAATTTTGGTGCTTCCAGAAGTACTGGAAATTCAACATTTTTATCTGCCCCTTGCTAATTAATATCTCACCATATATCAACTGATTGTGCCGTGTTGGGCGGTTATGGAATTTTGTCTGTAAGTGCTAACTGACTTTAAACAGTGCCATACTTTGGGACTACTGAATGGTTTCTTCTGAACACTGGGCTTTATACAGCATTCAGAAACACCAACACAAATTCCTGCTTCCTATGAAATTAGCTTAACAAGGATTTGGGGAGTAACCATTTGCACTCCACGGTTGATGTGTGCGACCTTTTCATCCAAGCAATTATTTCTGAGAACAGAATGTTCATTCATCACGGAAAGAATTGAGGCAAAGTCAATTTATACCACACATTTGGCCTGTTACATGACACAACCATTTGCTGTTTGGTTTTAGAAGTTAAGCACTACCTATAATCCAACAAGTGGTGAAGGTTTTTTGGTCAGCCCATGTAACCTATAATAATCTTAGGTTTTTTGCAATAATATCAGGTTATTGTTATAACAAAATACGTCAGAATTAGTATAAATGCCCAATAATAATTTTTCAAATATATTTGAAGGTGTTATACCAAAGAGAACTTTTTATCATGCCAGGGTAGGTCAGCAATTTTTGCAAATGAGCAGTGTAATTAAGTGAGAACAGTCCCCCTGTGTAACTGTCATGAAGAGAGTATTCATCACCTGGAATTCTATGTGCTTCAACATAACAGCATGTTTGGTAAGTTTCCTGAGGGCGGGACAATGAAGTTGAAACTGAAATGATAAGCAATAAAGGAGTTCTTAAGGAGTTCAGAAATCAACCATGAAATCAAATTTACAGAGAAAGAGAAGAACACAAACTAAAGCTCTTCGAAATATATTTAAACTTGCAGAACTACCTCTCCCTGCAGAGAATCCAATATGATATTAAGCTTCTACAGGTGAACCTAGGTTATTTTTCCCCACAGAAATAAAAAAAAGATCATTACAGTTTAGTAGACAAATATAGCCACAGTTATATTCTTCAAAAACAGTCTACAAAGTTTTGTGTTGATATATTTCTCCTTTGTTCATTGAAGCTAAAAAATATGCTTGAAAGATCATTTTAGAGATCAAAGAGGATTCACCTTTGCCACAATTAAAAACAGTTTGTCTCATACAGTTCCCTTTACTGTAAAAAATATACTAGTATGATAAAGCCACTGGTTATGGAATAAAAGTGTATTGGGTTTAAGTCTCACATTTCATTAAGCTACATAACATTTGTATGTTGAGTACAATCAGGACAACACATAGTAAGTTACAATTAATAACTTCACTTAGGTAAAGAAAACAAACCATTAGTGAGGTGAATTCATTTCACCTGATCTTGCCAATGACTACATTGCATTCTTCCAGTTATTAATGCAAAACATGAATGACTGAGCAGGCTTTTGCAAAAAGAGCTAAACAGAAATGTAGCTCCCAAAATTGATTAGCAGGGTATTAAATATTGAGATGAGATCAGCCACTTTGCCAAAACCAGTATATCACTGCTGTGATAAATTGCATAGAGCAGAATAAACATTCCAGGAAGTTCTAATTACCTTAATGATGAACTTTTATGTAACCATATTTGTGATTCAAATGCATCTACCTTCATGTTCCAGTGCTCTGAATTCTGCCTCATGCTGGTATGTACACAGACTGCAAAGACATCACATTGGAACAATCTGCTGGAAGAAAATAAAACAAATTCTTTAGTCTCTTACTGCATAACACAGTCCTCAAACTTCTTATAATGGTTTTCTGAACTCTTCCCACCTTGTTGCCATCTGTGCTAAAATGAGTGGATGCCAGAATTGGACATGGAGTGCTCATTTAATGCTTTATTCAGTAGTAAGGATCCTGTTCTTCCTTGATGCTTTTTGGCACATGCATCCATTTTCAAGGCTGCATCCAAGACCTCAGTGAGGGTGGGTGGCCTGGGGATAGCTGGAGAAAAGAGTTACCTCCTCAAACCCCACTCCAGTTCCCATTTTTCTTTGCTTGAGCAGTTTGAGAGCAGAACAAGCTGTTCCACTGCGGCCAAGGAGGCAGGGAGGGGGAGATGGAGAAGTGACATGTGGGGCACAGAAGAGCAGGCTTGAGCTCAGCAGTTAGACTAAGAGCACCTGGGAGCTGCTTTTCTGAATTCAGCTGTGAGAGGATTATTCCACACTGCTCTGGAGAGACTGAGACTCTTCTTGCAAACTGAGATTTTGACTTCCTCTGTCCTGCCATTCTGCTTTCTAGGTAAACTCTAGCTTTGACTTTAGCTACTCTGGCTGTACTTGTCCCTATAGAGTTTTAACAGCCAATTGTGATTAAATTCTTTTAAAATGACATTAGAATAATGGATAAAAGTATAATTTTAGGGGTATAACCTAGGTGTTTATTTTAAATGTCATAAAATATCTAAGGGTAAAGAATAGCAGAGGACTAAGAAATATATTATGACTCAGAAATTTGTGAAGACTAAATAAAAAATACAAGTCAGTGGTTATTTTGAGCTGGACAGTATATTAACAAATAGAGATTCTAAGACCTACACCAAAAATGGGGTTAATTTAATCTATTTGCTACTCATCTGGAAAGGAAGCATACAGTAGCAGAGACAGCATAATTGGGAATTATGTGATGATTTTAAAAAGCCATAACTTAAAAAAAGCCCCAAGAGCAAACAAAACAAAACAAAAGCCTAAAAGAAAGGACCAAAAAAGATGGCAGCTGAAATTCAGTGTAGGCAAGCATGAGGTAATGTGTACTAAAAGGAACAACTTGAACTACTCATATACACTTGATGGTTTGCAAAATCACTCAAGAAAAAGATCTAGGCGTTACTGCAGACAGCTTAATGGAAACTTCTACTCAGGGCACACTAGTGGTCAAAAAAAGCAAACAAAATGTCAAGCTATATTAAAGATGGATTGAAGAATAATACTGGAAAGAACAACAGTACACCACCAAATACATCAACAAAGTATTCTTCGTTTTAAGATTAGATTATTTTGCTTTCATTATATGAACAGAAATACTAGGAATCACCTAGAAAAAGAAATTAAATGAGATTTAGGGGCATTGATAAAGTACAAAGTGAAAGATATTTAAAGGGTATCAAAATTATGACATCCTTCAAATCAAGGGTTTTTTTTCTAAACAACTTCTCTATTTCTCAGTCCTTGAGTTTGTAAAAAATGTTAGGAGGAGCATATCTGTCCCTTACAGATTGTGGATCAGCTTCTTTTGAGCACGAGACCTGAATGTAATTTCTGTGCTGCTCTAGAGAAAAATGGAAAGGGTCAGCTCCTCACAGAACCTCACTGCTCTGCTAAACCCAATCCAGTGCTGGGTCTTATCCAGCTGAGGCTCAGCTGATGCCCATACCCAGCACCTTGTGTTCAGTTTTTACCCACTTGCTCAAATCCAGCCTAGCACCCTAACCTGAATTCTTTCCTCCTTTAAACCCTTCCTTCCCCTCAGCCCCTGCACTTACATCCCAAAATTACCCTCTGCTGCTTCCACAGTCTCACATCATGTAGCCCCTGCTCCCCCCATGGTTTTTTAGCCCACTTTTCCCTCCTGCAGGCACATTCCCAGCTTAGTTCCCCCAGTATGTGCTGTCAGGATTATCAGCACTGTCAGACCCCCAGGAATTCCCTCCCCTGCAGTGCCTACAGGAACTTCCCAGGCTCTGCAGATCCCCAGCAGAAGTCCATGGTGCTGTTAATGTTATCAGTTACTATTCACAGTAAACATGAAAAACTAAAATCAGTGGTTAATTCACAGCAGATGAACATCCCCTTCCACCCCTACACACACCACCCACCTTGGGGCTTTATCATGCCTCAGTGCATAAATTGCTTAGATATTAATTAAGGCAGATTTCCCTCCTAATTACGTGACATGCCAAGTTGAAAGCTGACCTGTGGATTAAGGACAATGGTATACACCGACCTCTGTGGTTCTTAGGGTAGAGTGCCTGCTATAAATAGATGTTAGAATTGTAAATTTAACATTGTTTAGTCTGAGGATAAGTGAGGAAAATGGGAAACTCATTTGCCCAGTAGTAGCAGGGTGTGGAGTGTTGTTTTCTGCTGAGGATTATTTTTATTTTTATTACTAAACTCTTGAGAGCCTAGAGATGTCACAAGGTCCTTTTGCTGTTCTGGGCTTTGAAACCAGGAGAGGAAAATATGAACTTACACTGTTTTATATAACTTACAAACGTGTTTAGCATTTTCTGTGACAGTGAAGGCAGTCAGCAAATTTAACTGTTTCCTTTGTGAACTTTATTTTGTTTGTCTAGAAGTTTGATCTGTTTCAGAGCAGGGGCAGGACATTTTCCTACATAAGCAAAATAATGTCTAATTACAATAAAAAGGGGAGGAAGAAAGAAAATCTGGAGTTATGCTGTGAAAAGCACTATTACCTCTGTAACAGGAAGCATATGGAATAGTAGCATGCACATAGGTCTGAGAGCCAGGAATAAATCAGTCTAGACATGCTGATTCCAGCTGTGGTCCTGAAACAAGCTGTTAGGGCTAGAACCTGATTAATTCTAATGTCCATCTGGAGAGGATGATGAATGAAGGTAGAGTAACTGTCTCATCAGAGCTGTTGGGAGAACAAGGGTTACCCACTGTAATCCCTTCTGTCTAACAGGGGCTGATCCACAGGCAGTATCAGAAATCAGGGTGGTGCATCCTATGGAAGAGTGCCTTATCACATAGCCCCATTCTCTGCATTATAGAAAAAGTAGCAGAGGAAATGTCTTCATTTAATCCTGTTTTCCACTTCTTAGTATGGCCCTCTTTTATTGTTCTTCTTGTGCTTTCCCCATTGTGGTTATAATTAATGTGGTTAACTAATATTTAAAGGCACTCAGAAGATAGAGGGCATATGTATTATCTATTTAGGGTAATTACCTCACTAAAGGATCTAAATAAATATTGATACAATTCCAGAGAGCAAGGCACTCACTACCCTCACAAAAATACCTCCTCTCTCGGTCCTGCCTCCACTCAAAACAATGACTCCATCTCAATTGATCTCATGAATAAATAACATTTGCACCTCCTTTACTATTATCTTATTTTCTCACGGCAAAAGGATCCTAGTTTGTCTGTTTGCTGCAGCCTAAATTCTACCATCCTCAGACAAAACTCTTCCCTCCACTACACAGACTTTATTCACCAAAGAAAAACCTCTCAAAGCCCTTACAGACCTTATGAAAGAAGTCTTCACTCACTTGGGTTAAATGAGCACTGTGTGTTTTCTTTCTTCCTTCTTTTTTTTTTTTCCTGGGGGTGGCGTAAAAAGCAATAAATGAATCATTTCAACTTTGGGCGAGAAGTTTAGGTGTTGTATTTGTACCATGCAACTACATAAACACAGAAGGAGCCAGTTAACCAATGAATTGCAGGAATGAGAAGCAGTAAGATGATCTAAAACGTTTTAACACATTTTCCATATACTAGCTCTCGGATTAGTTGTGTTTTGCTTTCTTACAACAGACACAAGTCAGTAAAAGTCCAAAAGGAAAGTCTGAGGTTTTATATTTCTGTTTGTGGTACAGGAAAAGGGTTACGATCTCAGTGGTTGATTCAGTGAAATAACATCTCCTTTATACACATCTGCCTAGCAAGTAGGGCGGTAGTTGGAAATACCCAATCTAAAGCATTAAAGATTTGCTGGCAAATAGCAAGGCATTTTCTGCAGAGGAAAAGTTGTTATATTGAGTAGTCGCTTTGAATGCTTAGGAGTTACAGTCAAATATCCAAACACTGTGGAGTTACACTGCATTTATTATTTTCTCAAGTATTTAACACACTGGGAATGGACTCTGCTGCGTATTTCATATCCAAGAAGGCATGATAATAGCAGATTTAAATAAGAAGATACTTGGCAATGTCAATGGTAAGTGATATTTTTATAGCAAATTATTTAGGCATCATGCAGTCAGCTCTTTTTACATGTCAGTATGTGTTATTTTCAACTGCTTTAATTTCAGAATTTGAAAGAGAAGAATAAGTAGATAAGAGGTATGTCACAAATTATGTTTTTGTCTGTCTATTCACTGGTATCACTGCTTTGTCTTTAAATTGTCTGAGAAATTTGAAGCAAATTATTATTTTTCAATGATCAGCATTATGAAATTAAAAAAAGATCCTCTTCATGGATTACCTTAATTTAGGACACTTCTGGTTTGCTGTAAAATATTTCTCCTCTTTCTCTTGATGTCTATAAAAGCCTGCAGAATGGACCAGAGACCTTTGTGAGTTCACAGCTTTCTTCAGTTTTGAAGGCCCCTGTATACCTGCAATATTTTAAGAGGTAGAAAAGAAACAAAATCACATCTAGAGCAAATGATTCATTACTCAGACACATTTTTAAAACTACAAAATATCTCATTGTCAATTAAATTTCATAAATAAGATTAATTAATTTCAAAACCAGATGGGAAGAAGAGGATATGGGGTTTTAATTCATTTTTTTAGCTTCTGCTAAGTGCATTTTTTTCCAGAATTTTCTCTAACCTTTCTACTCATTTCCACTGTGCTGTGTAACTGAAGGCTATATTCTTTGAATATTTTATTTTTCTTTAAAGAAGTAATACAGAAAAATATATTCCTCCATGAGAACTAGATAGGGCCAATATCTAATGATCTGAAAACAAATTTTCAAACTATTTTAAAATTGAACATTAATATGATTGTCTACTACAGTTCCAGAGCATAGATTCAAGCAAGACATTTGAATGCAGTATTTACTCAAATCTCTGTATGAACTAGCCTATACAGGAAATCAGTAAATTGCTCCTGAGTCTGAGTCTCAAAGGGGATACGTATTTGTTTAGTCATGTATTATAAATAACATCTGTAGACTTGAAACCTTGCCAGCATTATTAATGCAGTGCTCACTTAATAGTATCCGTTATTTTGCGCCTCATTAGTAACTGATTCAAGCAGCGTGAGCCCACAGAAGGAGGTGCAGGCTGGTGTAGCACAGGGCATTGGTGCTGTGCTGTCCCCACTGCCAGTGCAGCCTGCCTTGTGGAGCTGGGGAGCCCAGATTTGGGCACTCAGCTCCTGGCCAGCAGAGCCTATTGACACTGCAGGGGCTTTGGGACAGCCCCTGCTGCTCCTCTGCAGGGGGATTGCTCCCAGGGTGGAGGTGAGGACAAAACCTTCCCCTCTTCCCCCACTGTACCAGCCTGGGAACAGATGACATAAAGCTGTGGGGCTGTCAAATTGCCTCAGTTTGTGCTGAAGGACTGACCTGACAGGCGAGGTCTCTGTTGCTTTTACAGGGCTGTGATCTGCTGCTTTATTTGCCTCCTGCTGTTATAATATTTCTGCTCTCTGTATTACAGCGTGGCACATACTGCACACTGTGAGACAGCTGGCATGCCTTACCATAAGGAATAAGCTTTGTATGCAATAGATTCTGCTTAATAAGAGATGGGTTGCAAGGATATCATTACTTGACAACAGCAAATTCTTGTTGTTTTCTAAGAGTAGCTGTTAATTGTCTGTTGTTCCATTGAAAAAAAAACAAACAACAAACATTTAATTATCTTCCAGTACTTTTCATCAGAGAAATTCTCACCCCACACGCCCAGGAAAAAAGGTGACCACAAGGCCATAACCCTCTTTCTTTGGTGAGGACAAGGATTCAGAAGTGAGGAAAGCAAGCCTTGGGTCAAACCAGCAGGTCACCATCAGAGCTGGATCTCCAAACTCAATTAGAGTATTCAGTCAAAAATGAGCTGGGGCAGATTTTAACTGCTTTTAAGTGCATTAGATGTGGTTGGTAAGATTCAGTTATGGGTAGTTTACTTCTTTGCCCAAGACTAATGCTGAGCCTAAACTGATATTGTCGAAGTCTTAACATTTTTCAGATGCCAATTTTATTTATTTATTTTATTTATTTAGGGTCCTTTCCTTATGACAGAAATAAGAGAAAAGCCCCTCAACTTATGCAACCCTCAAAGGTCTGGGTATTCCTGAGTGCTTATTTGAGTTGAGTCTTTAAAGATTCAGTCGATGAATAAAAAGACAACATTTACAATCAGTTTAAAAGGTGTTGAAATAAAAAAGAAAGAACCAGAGAAAGGAGATCCTGGGTAATATTGGTGGCCATATTTTTGTCTTGGAACATGATTTTGGACAATTACTTGGGAGTTAAATCCCAGAAGAGGCTGCTTCTTTTGGGAAATCCAGCTGAGACAAAGAATATAGCATCAGTTCTTATGGAAATCATTATTAGGTATTCTCTGGATCAAAAATGAGCATACACAGGAAAAGGACACTGGAAAATCTGAGTTCCCTGAGTCCATCTCTGCTGCAGGGTCGGGGTCATTCAGTGGCCAGGTGCACCAAGCCTGCTCTAGGAGGTGGCACTGTGCTGAACCTCAGCACGCTGTTTCACAGCAGCTTTTTGTGTGCCTCCAGCCTTTCCAGAGAGTCAGTTCACAAGTCAGCCCCGGGTCTGGAGGCAGAAAGTCTGCCCCACAATCCAGTTTATAGCTGCTCTTCCAGGACACCTCTCACTCCATGGTCCTCCTACTGATGCTCATTAAAAATTCTGGGGAAGTGATCATAAGTATTTACTGTGCCATAACAGCAATAGCCAAGCTCTTTTGGGCCAACACAGAATAAAGGCAAATGAGGACACAGTGATGTTTAAAAGAAATGGTAACTAAGCAGCATAACAATCTAAGTGTATAGCAAGTTTTCAAGATTGGTGTAATAATGTCTTTACATTCAGATTTGGTTATTTTAAAAGATTATTTTATTTGATTATTTTAAAAGATAAGCTTTAGCTGTAGTAGCAATTATTTTCATCAGTACATGAATTACAGGTTAACATTTTCTCTTCAACGGGTTAATCATACCAGCTAATTAGAACAACAGCTTCTGGGCTTGAGAACTGATTCTGTAGAAAAATCAAAACCCAATATCAGGAATCCTCAGCTGAGATCTTTCAGCTACTAGCTCTAAACTGCTTAACATTAGATAAGCTCTGCTCTGGAGGTGTGTGCTGATTTCAAAATGTGGAGGAAAAGTAATCTCCCACAGACATTAAATCCTAGACTGGTTGGGATGCTGCAGCTGACCCCAGCACCATTTATCACACCTATGACCAAGGTATCATCAGATCTCATGAAGCACCAGAAGTATTACGTTTTGTGCCTTACCAGGGACCTATTTTGTGACAGATTATACTGTTTCCCTCATGGGAAACCTGTAAAATAACCTGATTTTTCTGTAATGCTGGTGAGTGATGTCTGTGGTGTGCACTGCAACTAAAGTCAGTGTAAAAAGCTAGAGTATTGCCAAAAAACAAGAGAGCTGCCGCTGGAATTTTATACTGTTATCTTCAACACCACAAACAAAACCTGTCTGCTCAGCTTCATTCTGATTGTCACAGCCCTAGAGATAAGGTACAGCAGCAGAATTGTGAAGGGTCCTCAAGACTTTTCTAATGCAGACTTAAGAAGCAGCCTGTGTTAAGTAGCTTAGCCTCTGCCAAGCTCCAGGGATGACAAATACTCACAAATAGCTACTGCTTAAACCTTGTGCTTAAAATGACAACTCTACAAATGTGGTAAAGTCATTTTATTCAGACACTAATATCCAAGAGAAGAGGTTGTGTAATTCATCACCAATCACTGACAAAGTTAACTGAAAAAACCAAAGAAACAAACAAACAAAAAAGCCCAAACCAAACCATAAGAGCCCAAAACACTCTGCAATACCTTGTCTCCCTCAAAAAGCCCTAATAGACAACCCAACCCAGCCACACAGAGAGGACCATGCATGTTACCTGTGAAATGCTAAGGGATGATAAGCTCCTGACTCTGGTGAGCCTGAGATCAGGCTGCTGGGGCAAGTGGTGCCTGGACCAGAGTGTGAAATATGGAGCAAATTCTGCCACTGGTTCTCAGGTGGACTAAGTATATTCACCTTTTCAGTACTTCCATTCATTCACATCTGGGTGTTCAAGGAGTAAAGAAGGCAGTAGCAACAAATATGACAAAATCCAATATGGATTCACAGTAACAGGTTAAAAAAAAAAAAAAAAGGGCTGGTCTAAATGCACCTTTTAACTGAACTAATGAAAAATAAAGAGAAAATTTTCATATCATTTTTGAAGGTAGAGTCAATTCCGTTTTCTTTTGCCATTTTTGTTTCTTTCCTTATAAATCATAGGTTGGCTATTGATAATTCTCCTTTCATTCAGCCTAAAGGGCCCTTATGTCTGCCTACAGTTTAGGGAACTATAAATTAAAGGAAATACTAAGTCAGATGAAAAAGGAGCATTATGTAGAAAGAAGGTAAAGTCATAACTTTTTAAAATATTTGTTTAAATTTGAATGACACCATACAGGAGAGCTCACATAATGCTTTTACTACTCTGGTGCTGCATTAAGTTATAAACTCTGTATTGGTCAATGGTTTAAAAAAGAAGAGATGGACCTTTTCTTCAGTACCAGATATTTAGCAACTTCATAGCTGACATAAATATTTAGTGTTTCTCAAAGCCCAGCATAATGTCACACATAGTCTATATACACACTATAAAAATATTAAAATAAAAATACAGCACACAACACTTAGCTGAAAGGGTACCTTTCATTCTTGCCTCATGCACCCCTCCATTGCTACAGCCAACAAACTTTACACTCATAGTGCTGTACTTTTTCAATCACACACTCTTAACACAATCACTTATGTAAATCACATGGGCTACTTTGTAAACAAAGCATTGTATGCATAAAGTAACATATTCTTCATGGAGTTCAAGGATATGTTCTCAGGATGAGGTAAAAATACTTTTTATGGGTGTACACTTAGACCCTCTTGCATGGAATATATAAGCAGTATTTTACTGCTCATCTCTGGGGCACTGCAGCAAGAGAGGTTAGTAATCACAGAGTGGGAGTGCAAGTCATGAAACACAAATGTTTCTGGCAAGACAAGGTCTAGGAACTTTTATTAATTCACAGGAAAGCAATTCACTTGGAAATAGTCTAGGAGGTTGCAGAGCTGGATACCATCATAAAATAGTCAGGTAATAAAGTTCACAAAGGGAAGTAATTTTTTTCAAAAAGGATCTGAAGCAAAAGGAGGAGTTCCAAACATATGAAAGCAGTGTGGAGCTGAAAGGAGGGGCAGAAGACAAAAAGATAAAAGTATGCAGAAGATAGAGGATGACATCAGTACAGAGATCAATGAGAAAAGTATTCCACAGAGATGTGAAGATCAGAATATTTTTCCTAGTATAAGAACTGAACAAATCTTAGAGGCAACAAATTTCAAACAATTACAAGGAAGTACATTTATATGTAACACATGAAACTCATTGCCTGTGCATACTCTTGAAATCAAAAGCTTAATGGGAGCCAGAAATGGATAAATTACAGTTCTATTACACAGGATTCATTTCACGTGTAGAAGGTAAAAAAAGGCCTTGTGCTTCCTGGCATGAGTTAGGTACTAAGTAATGAAAGGAATTAAAAAGAGATTTACCTAATTTGACATTATGCAATACTTACCCAAGATGGGGCAGCTGTAACTTCTGCTAAAACAAGACTATCATACCATATCATATCATGATATGTCCAAGCATTTTGGAATAATACAAAAAACCTCATAGTGCCAGTCTACTCTACCAAGGTACTCAGAAACTCTTCCTGAAAGCAAGCTCTATCTTGATTTTTTAAGTTAATCCCTTTAAAACAATTGCTATCAGTTATTGCTGGAGAAAGATCCTGGATTAGCTGGGCTAATATGGTGACTCAGCATGCCATGTAGCTATGTTTTCATGGATGGAAGGGCAGTGTGAAAGTCATGAAACCCAAGACAGAGATGACTAATCCAGCCTGCCTTAGCAGCAATGAGGGCATGGATTGTCCTGTGCAACATAACTGTAGTCTGGAACATGGCAAATGTGAAAATTGTGGCTGTGTTTAAGGCAAAAGTAAATTATCAGTTTGCTGAACAATGTAAGGATGGGATAAAAACTTGAACAGTTCAAACTGTTGTCTTGCTTTCATATTAAAACAAGCAGTATTTGGGGTTGAGTGGAGATCAGGACTGAGGCTGTTCCATCATTACTTAGACCTGCTTTGCCCAGTACTAATGTCCTGTTTAAATTTATACATTCCTTTTTGGAAAAGGTTATCACCAGTAGCAACAGGCAAAATATTTAGTACTGAATAGTCTGCATATTTGTCCTCTAGAATCCAAACCTGTGTATGTGGAAAATAATTTGGAGAAAAGAGGGATCAGCTCCTGTATCCGCTACAGTTCCAGACACATCCTGATTTTAGTCATGCAAAAGAGAAGAATTGCCATAACTATTAAGTGCAGTGGCTCTTCTCTTTGCTTTACCCACTGCCAATAGATACTAACTCCAGACATCAGAAGAGTTATTCCATTTTACGGTAACTATCCCATGGCTGGAGTATCACTCTATCTGTAAACTGCATTGTTTGACTTTCATTCTGAAGCAGGAGTTGCTGCCCCTTCTGCGTGCTGTTTCCTTTATCTACAGATACATATTTTCATCAATTCACCTCCTGAGGTGAAATCTCTGTCTGACTGAAATCAAAGACAAAACAGCTAACTTCAAAGTGCTCATGATTTCTGCTGCCTTCTTGTTCCACATATTCATTATGCTTTAGATTTTAAGTATTTCCTTTTATTTGTTTGAACACTCTTTATTTTACCACATTCTTTTCCTGTCCCTCACATGAGAAGGAAATAAAGAAACCACACTGATTTGCCTTATATTTCCTCTTATCTCATAAACTTTTATCATTGTAGTTCCCTTCTGCATAGAAGAGTCCACATAATTTCAATCTTTTAATACAAATTTCCAGCCTCTGATCAGTGTTCATTGCCCTTTTCCTGCTACAATACCTTTGAGCTAAGTAATGAAGATTGACCACAGTATCTAATATCAAAGCATACTATTAATGCAAGAGGCAGGCACAGCAGAGGTTCTCCCTCTCCTTTTCCTCATGGCTTCTAAAAACCTGCTCTTCTGTTCACCACTGGGTACTGAACAACTACTGTACAGAGAAGATGGAAAAAACTGCAAAAGGTTAGAGTAAAGCAACATGAAAAAACAGCCCCTCCTTGTGATATTTATGTTTCTGCTGCTGGCCCTGGCAGAAGTCCAGACTTGGAATGAACAAAACTCCCAGTGGCTTAGGGACTACATTATTCAGCCCATAGTCAGGAAATGCAAAAGCATGTGATAATGGGAAGAAATAAAGCAAGCTTTCCAATGCTTTTGAGCTTCCAGCTCAATCAGCTTGGATCAGAACTCAGGGACTGTTGAGATTTTGTGTGAATGAGTTCTCTATTGCTAAACAAAAACATGTGTGTGTTGTAGTGAAAGACAGTAAAGTGGTAAACAGTCTGTGGCTTTGCTTCCTTGTTGATATTTCTTTTTTACAGTACTAGCACTACATATAAAACCCTACTTTATGTACAAGGCCACTGTGCTCTCTCTTCAAATACAGTGACAAACTCTTTCCCAAAAGAAAAAGTCAGCTCCCTATTTCTCCTCCTTTCCAGGAAAGCTACTTCATAATTGTTGATCACTACTCAGTGCCAAGACTTGGTTCTTCTGAAGGAGTTGGGTAATGCTCAATGTCATTTGTTAACCAGTGAGTCAGGTAAAACCTCTGTCCTTTAGAGAAGATTTCCTTTGGGGAACGAATATCCCAATAACAGATGTTAGGAAAATAATGTCAAATTCTCTCAATAAACATTTAAAATACAGAATGCCCACAATTGTATTATCGTGGACAGCGTTTTCCAGGACTCCTGTAGACATTGTACAGAGCAGAGATTTCATCTTCCCTTTTTCTCCCAGTATGAAATCATTCTCATGGGACAGATGTTTGTCTTTACAGTCCATGTTTTACCTAGAAGCGATAGGATCACTAAAAATGAGCCCCTATCCGTGTAATATTTTAAACCTCTTCTATAATTCCTCTCCCTCCTTTGCAAGGTTAGTGACAGAGCAATAAAACCAGAACCTTCAAGACACAGAACACAGAGGGCAGCAGGTGTCTGAGCACTCTCATATTGACCATTTCCATGACCAGACAGGGCCAGGTTTATGATTACTTTTTCCTGAAAAGCATGAGATTTATGGTTTGTGAGAACACTCTAAAGAGGCCTGACTATTTCAATAAACTAACATTAACTGTTTCAGATACAATGTTTTCTGTCATGGATTTTTTTTCAAATTAACAAACACCCTGTGAATCTTATCACACAATTTCATTGAGAGCAAGCAGGTTTTTGCAGCAATTTTGTTACCTGTCTGAGCACAACTGAGGATCAACAGGTGGGGACTGATCATGTCATTGTTTATCACACAGATCATGATCTGTGTGATAAACAACAATTTTCTGAGTCCTTGATCAGGTCAGATCACAAAGTTGCAGTCTAGCCCATATAGGGGAAGGTATTTAAGAACTGGTAGGTTAAAGAGATTGTGTTCATGGTGAACAATACAGGGGTCTGGCATTCAAAAGTGGCACCTATTATGTTTTGCTCCTGGAACAGAATTTGTCTATGAAACTCTTACTAGCTTAACGTTAACTCTTACTAGCTTAATGTTTTTTTAATGTTAAAATATCAGCTTAAAAATACAAGAAGTATGTTTGCCATCTCAGCCTCCAACAGAAAACCTTCACTGGATTAGCACAGACTCTGTGTTGCCCCAACTCCCCTCAGGTGGGTTTAACATGCCTGAACCCCATCAAACCTTGGACCAGAGAGCGATGGGTGAAAACAAATGACACAAACTCCTTAAATGGTCCTGCCACGTCCAGGTAGCTGGGAGCCTGCTGGAAACAGCTTCCCCAATACTGCATCCCATTGCTTTTGTTTATCTAGCCTTGCTGACATTTTCTTCAATTAGGAAACAATAGCTCCGTTCCAATGTACTGAGCACAATTACTGAAACTGAGTCACGTGGCACCAGGAGAGTGTGTTTTCAATTATTCACTCTGTCTTTTTTTGCCAGGCCTATGAAGAGGAACAGCCTTCTGCAGGAGTCAGGTTTGTCTGCCTCGCTGTTGTAAGTTCCTCCTTTTAAATTTTTATTTTACCATTAGGGTTTTTTTAATTATCATTTTTTAATTCTACTCTCTGAGAGTTTCTTACTCTTTATTAGAAAACTTCCAAATCTTTAGCTCTACCTACTGTGGGGAAACCCTAGATGCCTACAATACTTCAGTGCTAATAGTACTGCGCAGCAATGAATCTGAGTAAGATCACAAGATCTAGATTAAATTAGGATACAAGATCTAGATTAAAAGAGGATGCTGCTAGCACTTGGTAATGTAAAACTCATCTTGTTCTTGCTAGTTAAGTCCTGTGTTTCCTACTGTCTGGTTAACAGCAGAGCATTCACATTCAATCTGGGAGCTACACCAAATTATTTGTATCTTGTAAATGCTTGGTTTAATATCCAACCAAAAATTTGAACCAAATGGCTACAGCTCAGATCATGTATTTTGTTTGCAGAAGACAGTCTGAGTTTGGGCTTTTAAGATTTAAGGCTGGAAAAATAAAGCTTGGGGAAAAAAAAAAAAAAAGAAACATAGTAGGAACATTTGGTTTGCATTACAAACCACAGACAGCTTCCATCAGGCAAGCTGGAGGTATAAGAATGGCAAAAGAAAATGACAAGCAGTGAGTGCACTGGAGAAAAAGATGAATGGTTTGGAGAATTGACTTCGAAGTAATTGTCCATGCCACCAATATCTCAAATTAAATTTGGTGGAAGATGGCAATGAATCATAAATCTTCTCTGGTACTTGTGATATTGTATGCTGTGTAAAATAACATTTCTGGATATTTTTATTGGAAAACTTATAGACTATGTTTTTGATACCTCCTATATTTCTGTCACTTATGCAACCCTGAATCAGCAGCTCTGGAAAGAATGTTGCCTTAGTTAGGACTTGTGATCTAATACTTATAGCCAGAGCAAGTATTTAACTGGAAGCCTTCAGGTCTAGTGGGTTTATTTTCACGTCAGCCCCTGTCTCACTGTGGGATTAGGTAAGTCATTCAGGGTTAAACTTGGCCTTTGAGTGGATGGAGCTCTCATGGGGGTAGGGGAGGAGGAAACAGCTGATGGAGCAAGGCAAAGAGTTCTCTCTGCATAAGATAAAATTCCTCAGGAGCATTACAGGGGGATGGGAAAGCAGGATGCACTTAGACCTGTGTTTCCTTCACTGTTTCAACAGGTGCTTCCATCGTCCCTGCATCCCAGATGTTTAGCAGAGGCAGAGAGGCACCTCTTGGACATTTAGTACTGATTTAGCAGTACTCCCTTAAGCCCACTAGCTTCAGGCAGAGCAACAAAGGACTTCATTCTAGCATGCCAGTCTCCAGAGAGCTGTATTCTGATCATTAAGCTATCAAGTTCTGCTTTATAGCTCTTTTAAAATTCTTTAAAAGAGCTATAATCTTTAAAATCTACAAATGCTTTATAGCTCTTTTAAAATTCTTCCTCTTTGAGAAAAGTAAGAGTGTGTTTAGTGTTTGTGCAAAATTGAAATACTTGGATGAAAAGTGTTCTTTCTTTTAGTTTCCCCACATAGGCAGGATTGTTTAGGTCTGAATGTGCAGCTTGGGTACATTTGTGATGGTGTTACCTGTGTCTAATAGCAATTGCCAGTATCACAGAAGAAGCACTGATCCCTATAGCAGATTTTCAAGTGATGCACATTCCACTCACCTCCAGCTCTGTTGCTTCCTATCCAGGTGCTAAGAGTAGAGACTTGCAGAAATTCCCTTCACCCCAGCCCTTCCTTCTTTTTCAACTCCATATTCTGGTCTAATGAGCCAGATTGCATTTTTACATTTAGACATCCAGGAAACACAATCATAGGCTTTAACAAGATTAATTTCCTAACACAGTGGAGATGCTAACAGGGATTTACGAGTTCAAAAATTTAGTTCATGTAAATGATGGTAGACTAAGGCTTTAGGCTTATCAAAACACTAAAAAGTGCATTTTTAAAAAGTCACAAACAAGATCTCCAAACCTTACATTTGTGTGCTCTGTGTCACAGGAAGAGAGCGTGGCTGTGCTGCTGGGCAGCTCTCAATCACACCAAACTCGTCATTCATAAGAGAGGCTACTCTGAAAAAAAGAAAAAAGTAGAATGTTCTGTGAATTGAAGGGGATGGAGAATATGCAAGTCCAGTTTGACCCTGAAAGCTTCCCTCATGCCAATGCCAGGGAGGCTGGGAGCCCAGTGACTTCCATTCCCCGTTCCAATCCAGCGGGGTCAGACTCCCACAGGAGCAGAGAGGATCCCCAAGACACACAGAGAAGGGCAGAAAGCACACCAGCTTTGGGGAACTTGACATATTCTGGCTGCTTTCAAACTTTGACCTGAAAATTCCTGGAGTTCCAATAATCAGGGCACGAGTTTTTGAAGCGTTAGGGATTTTGTTTTGGAAAAAGAGACATATGGGAGCAGAGCAATGATAGGAGTGGTGTGATAGAAAATAAGTAATGATGGAAAGATGTAAAAGCATTACCTACCAAAAAGACCAGAAAAGACTGCACAAATAAATATCCTTCTCCCTGGGACATCTCTGCTGCACCTGAAAATGGTTTTATTTTTACAAATTCAAGCAAATTCAGATTCATGCTGAACTGTGGATTTCTCCAGCAATGTCATAGAGTTCCTTTAGGCAGGTGCTCAGTGGCATAGTGTTTATCATCTGCTTTTGTTTTTCCTGTTTAATTGTATAGGGAAAAAAAAAAAACAAGAAAAACAATCCTGCAGTTTTATTACAATGCTGACTTGGATTTATTATCCAAATCTGGCTTGGTCTGAGTTTGTAGGCCTACGTTTATTGTTGTGGCTGTAAGGAGCCTTTAGAAAATCTGCCTTTCTTTCTGTATCAGCAGTGGAACTTCAGGTACAAAGTGCATATATATCTACTTAATTCTGCACAGAAACAGGGAAAAAAAACCCAAACAAAATGCAACAACCCAGTTTAGAACAATGGACAAACTTTTTCTCTCAATAGGATACCTGAAAAGTGCTTTTCAAATTACATTGATTTTCAGTTTTGTGTATAACACCTACAGCATCTTTGATTTATGCAAATACTTACATTTCAATTGCTGTTTTCTCTAGAATGGCAACATTGTATCAGTTAGGTTCTGTGAGGAGAAAAGTTTGTGTAGTAAATATGATGAAAAAACTCAGGTGAGAGAGTCAAACTAATTAATTTAGACATCCTCTTGTTGAATTTTCAGCACTGACACATATCTACCAAAGCATTTCTAGAAAGCTTTTTCTGAGAGAGTTTTAACCTCTTTGTTATCTTAAAATGCTCATTACATACTCATTTTACAAAAGCTCAAAATTTTGCTATATTTTGATTGTATATATTTTTTCCAATTTATCTTAATTTTATATGTTGGATCATGTGCTGAAACAAACCATTTCTGTAATAGGACACTTTTTGATTGATGTACTGGAGCTGTATTCCTTTATAGAATTCAATTCCTAATCAGATATTCACATCTTAAGTGCTTCACTGGATCTCTCTGTTACTCTTAAATGCACAGTCTTAAGTGTGTTCTGGTTTGCAAAGGTGGAAGTTTTATGGAAGCCTGACATTCCTTACTCTCTCAAGGCTAAGATTGACTTTTGCTAAACCACTTACAACTCGGATGTGCCAGGCAGAGAATTTAGAGTTGACAATTTGATTAATCTTCTTTGAATTATAGTGGTTTCATGAATCAAACTTCAGAAGGAGCTTCTTCTTTCCAAATAATATTAGGAGGATAGAGTAATGCTTTTAAAGTATCTTCCTTTTCAATTTGGGATTTCAACATGCAAATTCAGCAGATGCCTAAAGCAAGCAGACAATGGCAGCATCACAAACATTTATTAAATGCACTCCACTCTGCTTGGGTAACATGGCAAGAGAATGAAAAGGTGAAGGAGGATCTAGGAGAGCTCTGCACAGAAGCAGAATTAGCAAGTCATGAGATGTCACGTGGCTGTTCTCAGACTGAAAGGCTCTGTTGATTCGATTTATTCATTAGGGCTTTCCAGTAGTGTAGGTTATTAAGTGGGAGAAAGTGGGGTATATTACAACTTACTTTTATATTTCCTTTCCTGGAGGATATTTAGCACCACAGAAGCAGAGAAATTATTGAAAGTATCATGCCACATAAATGGGAGAATGATAGGAAAAAGAGCAGCAGCTCTCTGAAGATGGATCAAAAGAACAATGCTGGGAACAGGAAGTCAAGAAAGTTTCGCTCCATTTCAAGATCACTGATACTCTGCAATGCCAAAACCAGCGATGATGGGTCAAGTCCCGACGAGAAATGTCCTGATCCCTTTGAGATCTCTACCACCTGGGGTCAAGAGGATTTTGACTGCTGTCCCAGAACACAGCTGCCATGCACATCAGAGGCAGAGGACAGCCCACCTGATCCTCCACGTGTGGTCACCAGCATTCTCCAGTCCAAAGCTGCAGCAAATGAGAACTGCAACAACACGAGAAGAAAGTTCCTTACCAAGGTAGGCAACTCATGCTGTGTATTGTAATGTTTCCCACTGCAGTAGCTCCTAAATGGATTAATTAATATTTCTCAGGAACTTAGGGTTCTACTTGGCTTTTTCAGAGCCTATGAACGTGCAGTGTTCCTGCTCTGTATAAAAGGCATGAAAATATACTGGCTTCCCTGCTGTGCTGTTGCACTCTGCTGATGCACAATCTGCTGTAATCAGTGCCTCTAGGCCACTATCAGTGTTCAGACAAGTACAGCTGGCATGTTCTATCTGCAAGAGATTCTTCAGCTCAAAATATAAACCTGTCACTGTAGCAAAGTGCTCTTGTCGTGTGATACCATGATATCTCACAAGCCATGCAAGCATGAATTGTATTAATACTGTGTCAGACATCGGAGATTCAGTAGGCAGATGCTCTTTCCCTCTGATTCAGGAAGAAGGTAGTGATGGCTCTGAAACCATCAGGGATGTCACATTTCCTAGAGATGTGAAAAGTCTAAAAGCCTCATATTAACATGTTATTCTTTAATCAGCTATCTGAACCCTAACAATCTGAACAATTTGTCAGTCTGAGCAATATATTTTAGATGGCTTTAGAAATTTCTTTCAGTAGGATAGCCTAATTTTTCCACTTTCTCTCTACTTGTTGCTGTGATGTGTAAAAGGGACCTCACTGCAAGTGTCATCCTGGCACCTGCTTTATTACATGCCTTTTATCTGTGCAGATACATGCTTATGTGAAAGAACTGATTCTTTCACCAAAATAGTTGTTCTTGTATATTCTATTTTATTTTATATAAAATAAAATATATATTGGCTAAAATTAGACATCTATGTCTAAACACACAGTGGCACAAGTGCTACTGAAAATCAGAATCTCCCCTTACCCTTGATAATGACCACAGCACGCCCAGCATCACAAAGACTGCAGCAGGATGGAGGCAAGGTGTTTCCACCCTTGGCAAAGTCCCAGCAGGAAGACAAAACCAAATCAACTTGCAATTGCATTCTGACAGAAAACAAGACCCAAGCCCCAAAACTTACTCAGTCCCCTGCAAAACTATGCCAACTCCTCCTTTTTGGAAGCAGTCCTTATGTACTCTGCTGATGACTCCATGAGTGAAGGAGCTGGCCTCTGTGCACTCCCCCATCTTTTCTTTTCAAAAGTTGAAGCCCTTAGGTGTGTGTCAGCTGCCACAGTTTACTTCCTTGCACATCTCCTAAGTGTGCAGGGCTCCAATAACTGCTATGATCCATATCCACATGCAACTCCTCAGTATCTTATCTCAGACTGGAAGTTTAGATAATTTGCTTTTATAGCTGGCAAGCAGCTAAAACAGGGATCTGGGGAACAGAGTAAGTTCCACAATGCCTTTGCACATATAAAATAGAACTGCTAAGGATATAAATCCACTCTTAGGCTGAAGCATCAGTGTCGCTGAAGAACATGTGTCGGATGCTGACATAAATTAGTCAGCAGCTCGGTCCCTCACAGCAGCATTTGGGTTGCTTAGTGCTGCTGTAGACTATGAGTACCATTAAATTCCACTCCAGAGCTCTCATAGCAATCTAAACCTCTTCAAATGCTACTTGCTAATCTTCCATACCTTTCAGAGTCATGGATCAATGAGTGATTCTGAAGTCTTATCTTGGCTTGCTAAGTAGGATGAACACTGGTAACAGCCACACCAACCCTGTCCTGTGCTGCTGCTGCTGCTGAGGCTTTCCCCCTGGAGTATGCAAGCAGTGATCTCTACCTTCCATATGGCACAAACCTGTCAGAACAATCTTCCTGTACCACATGTCTTACAAAGCTTAAGCCTTCTCTCTTTAAGAAGTCAAACAGGCATTTTTTCATGTCCCAGTGTAATTCTCTCTCCATCTAAATGTGACACTTCAGAAATTCATGATGTGTGACTCATAGCTGAAGAATCCTTGTCTTTGTTCAAGAAAATTGATTCCATTCTTTCTGTGGTGTTCTTGAGGATATTCCATTATTCTTCTGCTTTCCAGCACCTCCAGCCCTAAGCGTGACTCTGGAGGTGTTAATAACTCCCACAGAACTGAACAACTTAATATTGCTGTCACAAGGAAGGAGAGAAGAATGCTTAAAAGTGCTGCATGATTTAATGCTCCCTGTGCATTTCTTCTCCAGAGTAAGGAGGAACCTGTAACATCAGTATTCAAAATGGAAATTCCTTTTTTTCTGCAGAAAACCTTAAGTGCCTCTGTGAGCCATACTCTACTGACTGCATGGGATTCACCATATGCAATAAATTATTAGCAAATCAGTGTTGCAAGACTACATAACAGAGTTTTTTGTTCCCTTCTCTAAAGTTCTGTCAGCAATGAGAGGAGATGAACAGTCTTTTAATTCATTTGGCTTCTGTGACCCACTATTCACTTATACTGACTATTCCTTGCTGTGTCTAGAGGCCCAGGGTTACCCTGGCATCACTTGTTCAGACACTTTCTGAGATGAGGTGTGCTTGGTCTGGTATGGTGGATTGCCAGCTCATCCATGTATAAGCAAGCAGATCTCCTTTACAGTTTGCTTCTCACAAAATCAGCAATTTTCACGTGGCCTGAAAGAAAAGAAACCAAAGAAATGGTAAGAAATGGTAAGCAGTATCTGATACCCTGAGCATGGACACAGCAAACACTGTGGAAGATATCTTTGCCTGCCCAGACTGAAATCACTCCAGTTGTTGGAGAACTGGGCAGGCACAGATGATATTACCTCCTTCAGAGAACAGCAGGCTCTCTGAGTGTGAGAGCCGCAAGAAGCACTTCTACTACTCCAAGAAGCATTCCATTACATCTTCCCAACACTCCCAAAACCCTGGGAAGCGCTGAGAGCTACCAGTGGTAGCAGGGTTGAAATAGCATTTAGAATAAAATAGAATAAAAAAGGACTGAATTCTGATGAAATAAATATGAAAACTAAGCTGACCTGACTGCATGGCTCTACTTGGTTCTAGAAACTTCTGCACCCTTTCTTCCTTTGGTCCCTGACCCTCTGCTTGAAGGAAGGAAAAGGCAAAAGGTATTTTTTCTCCTTTGGTCATCAGCAGAATATAATTTTATTAACTTGCCTTGATGCAAACACCAGTTAGCTGGCCCTTTGGTACCAGGACAAGTGCTATGGCAACAGACTGTAATGTCTCAAACACAAGCCCACAGGCAGGTTGGAAAACCAAAGCCAAGAGAAGAGACTATTTATGTCTTCCCCTCAGTTTTCATACTTCCCTCTTTCTGTCTGCCCAGCCTTCTTGCTTTTGCTGCACATCACCCTGGTCATCCTCAGAGCTGGGAGAGGAGCTGTTCCATTAATACAGCATGTGCTGCAAAATGCAGGCCAGCAAAGGCTCCCAGGAAAACACACCAAAGGGCAGACGATGGGGGAAAGGTCCTTCTGTAACATCTGATGTGCTGAATTGTCAGTCTAGGGCAAAGCTTGGTTTCATGCCCTGCTCCTTGCATCATCCTGGCTTTCCAGCTTCTGCCATTTTACTGGTTTCAAAGGGAATATGCTGCTGGGAAAATGAATTACATCTACTATAAATATTTTTAAAAGACCAAGGCATTGGGCTAGGGTATGTCAGAGCCAATGGACTGAGTTTATGCCAGAGAGACTCTGGCCCTTTCTGTTAGAATTGATGCAGAAAAAAACTTCTCCTTGAAGAAAATCCCCAAAGACCATATTCTCTCAGAAATCCCAGCCATTTCACAGTCATAAGACTGTGAAAGACCAGAAAAACTAAATATTTTAATACATTATTGTGCTGCTGTTAGATATATTTTTCCTTTTATTTTTCTTCCTTTTTTTTTAAACCAGCAATCAATTAGCTCATTGTCATGAACTTGGTTAACTGAGTCCAAGACCTTACTTGAACTAGCCTTGTATAACATTTCAATTCAGACAATCTAACTACTGTGTCTTACTTTAAGAGTGCACAAAAGTTTTTCAGTTTTCCACAGATGCCATGGTTACCCTTATTTCTAAACAACATCTGGAATTAGATGTTTTGAGATGGGACTCTGGGTTAGAAAAGTCTAATGAAAGCATGAAGGAAAAAGGAGTCTTTTAAATGGCAGATAAAAAACATCCTCAGGCACATTTTGGATGACAAAAAATGGGAACAGGAAGAGAGAGTTGGTCTGGATGTACAAATTACTTTTCCAGAACAAAACACAAGAAAAGTTAATCTATTCTCACCTGTGTAAAATTCAAGAAGGCTCTTAAATTCCTTTAATTTCTATCTTTCAGCCAAACAGACTCAGTTTAAATACAAATTTTGCTTTGAGTGGAACTTACAATGCAGATAAAAGTTTCCTCAGAGTCCTGAAGTGCTGGAAGACAAAGCAGAGAGTTTATTCACTGGCAGAAAATATGTGTTTAAATATATGTTCTAATAAGGAAGAGACAAGTTTGACCTAGGATCCACCTGCCCCCACCTCAAACCTGACAACTTCTTTTAGCAAATTTTCAGTACTCACTGTATTCAGACCTACAAATCACCTTTCAAAACAAACAGGACACTTTAAAAAGGAAAAGGATGTAAAAATAAATACTGTCTTTACTCTTGGAACCATCAGCAGTATTTCTATGCATAAAATAATCAGAGACAGGAAAAAAAATATTAAAGAACTAAACCCCAAGCAATTTGAATGCGGGCAAAAGAATTGGTCAAACATTTATTTTTCTGAAGAACAGCTTTTATTAATTTTCTGTCATGTTGCAATAACTTGGATATGAACATAATGATCTATATCCAGGACCCAAAAAATACAGATGTTGACAATACACAAATATTTGCCACATTAGACCAATAAAAACTTATTTTTTAAGTAATTCACCTAAATGAATTGCAGCAATGATTGAGACATGGAGCTAATTTGAAATGTAGCCCAACTGGGTAATATGACTACAAATCTAAACAAAAATTGTTCCCAGGATTTTTCTGCTGTGTACAAGGGATTTAACCTCTACTTTCCTAGTGAATAAGTACATGCCACTTACTGTTCTTGGAAAAATCTTCATATCAGTTTTGATTTGGTGACGTTTCACATGGATGTCCCAATACAACCCAGAACTTCCAGCCTGGCACGTGTCCCATTGTACAAAACACAATCTCTCCCCCAAAAGACTTACATGGTGCTGCAATGAAAAACCTCAGAGCCAAACCCACTGCTCTCTGTGATGTCCTGTGAAACTGGGCAGAGACACAACACTTTTGGACAATTAATTAGGAGGATATTTATAAACATGATGAGCACAGTAGCTATATACTGTGAACAAGCTATAGGACTCAGCTTTTAACAGAGATGAGTTGGGGACAGTCTGAAAAGGCCAATGAAAATCAATAAGAAAATGAAGTGTGGAGAACAGCTGTGCAAAGTTGTGTGTGTGTGTGTGACAGATGTCTGTGAGAATATATGTGTATCTTTCAAGGGAGCATTTTACAAGAGTAGGGACTCCTAAGAGGAGAAGTTGGCAAGTCCAAACTTGAATTCTGATTACAGGAAAAAGAAAGAAAATGACTATTTTAAACACTGAGTTTTAAATACCATTATTCTTTCACAACAGCCCCAATCCACAAGCAGCTGAGATCTTGAGATCTCAGAAATACTCAGCCAAATGGCAGAATAATTTCCTACCTTTAATATCTGTCTTACATTTTTCATATTTTACAACAAGCACACCACCTTATTGAAAACCCTGTGAGTTTCAATGGATGCTCCATGTATGCAGAATCTGACCTGTAATGTCATAATCATACCTGAAATAAAGGACAGTGCAAACAAACAGAAAAGGGAACTCACATTTTTTGCTACTCAAGATCTCAAATTTTAAGGCATCAGAATGTTAACCTTTATTTTGTTACTGTGCCGAAGACTTCAAAGAACTGCCATAAGATTAAAAAAAAAAAAAGAACATAATGTAATCCTGATTTCAAGTAAGCATTTCCCAAGATATTTATCTTGGGTGAAAAGTAAATAAAAAGCTCCAAAACTAATATTAGAGTTCAAGCCAACTGGTTTAAGATAGAATTCTGTCCATGCTTATATCCTTACCAACATATTACTCACTAGAAGAATTCTTCATGAACAAAAAAGGCTTCGTAAAATTCAGACACTCCTCATCAAAGGCCGACAATCTGGAATGCAAGCAAACCCACAGAGTTAGCGAGTCAGTCAATACAAGTATAGCTCTTATCCATTACCTACTGAATTCAGCCTGCAGTGAGCCCAGGGCCCCAAGTTAAATATTTCATTCATTCACAGCCTTAGATTTACTGTGGCAGGTTTCAGAATGGGAGCCAGGCTTCGGCAGTCAGCCTGAAAGATAATGACCTTTATTGACATTGCTGTAAATTTGCATTTTGTGTTTGCTGTCAGCCAGGAATGATGCAATACCTATTAATTTTTGGTGAAGAAGAACAATGATTCTCATCCTCAGAGCTGGATGAACTCTGCCTAGGGCGGAAATGAAGCCCTGCTGATGGTGAAAGTGGCTACACAGCTTTCCTTGTGCTCTCAGAGGACTCCAGATTACTGGAAATAGTTGATGCCACTTTGACCAGGGGCCCTGGGAGCAACACAGACAGTTGACCACTGTTATGTTTTGTGGCCTGTCCTAACATATGAAATTTGCCTCCCCTTCAGAAATCTATACCTCAGTCATACAAATCTCTTGGGAACAAGCCTGGATCCAGGATACACTGAGAGCCCTCTTCACTTTGTGGAGTATGGAGAGGCTGGCGAGGGCAGAGGAGGTGGGTTCAGTTGGGAGCAGAATAAGGGAGAAATGAATGATTCTCTTGAATCAGGAGAAATACTAAGCAAATGGAAGAGAAATTGTGTGCTAACTTTCCAGCTTTCCTCGTGTCTTCAAAATTTCTAGGTGTTCACATTTGTGCCACAGGAGTGTATTTCCTAGTTAAATGTGTTGTGCTTCATGCGCTTAGTTGCTCCATTCTTTGCTTTCCATATATGTCTCAAAGCACTACTTCTCCTTCTGAATGGTCCTGTGTTAATGATTCATAACTGCATTAAAGATATGCTTACAATTAGTCCTCCAGATGCAATGCAGACTGCAGCAACTTCAACCAGTCTGGAGTGGACAAAGAATTTTCCACTGCTGCAGACCTCTCTGGTCCCCTGCCCCCACTTAACAAGTCAGCAGCAGGGGTGGAGCTTCTAGTGTTTTGTATACACTTATTTTACTTATTTTCCATCCAGACCTCTTCTGTTTTCCAGAGCATTTAATTTTCTGGCATGTGTTTATTTTCCTCCCTGTCTTTTCTTACAATAGTTAGCATAGGCAAAGTTTACCCAGTTACTATGAAATGTCTGTTTTCTGTTCTCTTCCCCTCATGGAAAGGGACACTATATTGTAATTCTTCCCTCTTGTAGCCAGAAGCCACTGAAGTCCTAAGGAAAATAACTTCTGTGAAACACTGACTCTAAAAAAACTCTTTGTTTTTTCTCAAATGGACAGTGTTAAAGGCTCCTGTTCTCCTGGGAGGCAACCTGGTTCTAAGCCTTTCTTAAAAAGGCTCAGAATAAGTGTAAGTAACTTTTGACAGCTTTAGTACATTTTTGTTCATGCAACCTTTCATCTTCTGGATCAGGACAGCTGCATCTGCAGGCTGTGTTCAACACCAGGGAACAGCAGCTCAGGAATCAAGCTCTCCAGGAGCCCGAGATGTGCATCTTTCTGGAAAGGGTTAACAGGCAGCCATGTGCCTGCTGAAGGCCCAGCAAACAGGTACAGCACATGTGGAGTTAGCAAGTTATTACAGAGACATTTGTTTGCATGGATTTTGCACAGCCAGCTTTTTGTGACAAGCTATGCCTTGAAGCTCAGTTCCAGAGAAAAGAAGGGATGTCTGGGAATCATTCCTTACATTGCTTCCAGTTGGAGACACAGGTCAAGATTGTAGAAAAATAAAACTGCGACCACTCAGGGATCTGTGCTGCTCAATTACACCAAGAAATAAAACCTGTAAGAATGAGAGAGTGTACATAACATCAGGTTTTAAACAGTGATGCCTTGTTAAAGGGCAGTGTAGGGTGGCATCAGTCCCACAAGGCCACTGGAAAGCAATGTGAGCCCAGGTTCCTGACAGGACGTAAATGTAGTCTTTGATCAATTTTTCAATGCAAGACAGTGAGAAGGGAGGAATATCTTGCCTGAATGTCAGCTGTGTGATCACCAAGCAGCCAGTGATCACCAGGACTAGGCAGAAGAAAGCAGCAGCAGGGAAAAATCCTAGCAGGGGATGGGGTGTATCACACATCCAGGCACCTCATGGCAGCCCAGGTCAAGGCAAAGGGAGAACTGCAGCTGACTCCTCAGATAGTGAGACAGGTAGCACATGGAACAGGGACATATTGTTCTCTGTGAAATAATATACAAATGTTTCTTTTTTTCCTTTAAGGGATGGTTGCCTGAGCCCAAGGGATGAACTGTTAACACTGAATGTACAATCACTGAAAGACCTGTCCAGAAAGGAGGCTGAGTCTCTCATTCCCCCAACAACACGGCTGGTGAACATTGTGATGGCTCACAAAGTAAGCATGTGGGGTGATTGGACATTTACTTTAGAGAGGAGAGGAATTTGTTCATCAGACATTTGAAGATGGTTTTGCCTTTTGTGACAAAACCCAAAACCTCTTGTGGTCAGACTCTGGTGGCTTTCAGCATAGCTTTTTCCCAGATATACAGAGGCTGTGGGGAGGCCAAGGCTCTGGGAAACTCCAGCAAGGGCTGTTCAAACCCTTCTTTTAGAAACACACAGCTTGCCAATGTTAATTTTCCATTTAGAAGTTGAAGAAAGGCAGAAATGGATTTAAGGGAAGATCCATGAATCCCAGAGAAGCCAGAGAGCAGCCCCTGTAACAAAAGTAGTTCTGTGAATCTAGGACCTATCGTTAACAGCAAAGACTTTTCAAGCTAGCTAGCTTGGCAAGAGAAACACTGCAAAATCATTTTCAAAATTCATCTTTAAGGATCTTCTCCGTATTTCTTATTCTGAAGAGCTCCCTAAGGGAATGGGACAGTAAAGCCCTAGTAGGATTTTGCTACTTGGCAATACCCCCACCTGCTGTCCAAAAGGAAAATTAGCATTCCATAGGTCTCGTATCCCCAAACAGAACTCCTGAAATCAGGATTCTGAAACAAAGTGTTTGTCCTGGTTGGCTCCAGTTAGATTAGAACATACAAGTCGTGCTCTGACACTGCTCCTGTGGCTGTCTCAGCTCCTGCAGAATAACACTGAGCAAAAATTCGGCATTTTGTTTTATTTGTATCACTTTCCATATGGTGTCTGTATTTAGTAATGTTCTTCCTTTAACTGAGATTCCCTCAGGATCAAAATAATTGTCTCACAGAAGCAGGATCAGAATCAGGACTTGCAGGAACCACCCAGAAATTATTCCTAAGATCAACTGTTATTCAGATGTGATCATGTACTTATTTTCCAACAGTTCTAAAAATCTGCATTTAGAAAGCTGAATGTTTAATCTACGAGTTTTTAAATGCTAGAATTAGGGGCCATATTTTCAAAAGCAACAGGAGGTTCCAACTGGGAGGTACTGATTTTTTTGGAAACTCTTAAACTTAGTCCTCAGAGGTTTTAAAATGCTCAGATTGTATTTTGACTAAAAAACATCCCTCTGAATCAGAAGTTAGACACCTATCCACTATTGCATAGATGGGATTAAGAATTTTCCTCTTGAATTTAACACCTCCCTAAGGTGCTTGAGTTCCTGAAAAGTATGAGCTACCTCCAGAAATCAGACAAGCATGGCTATATCTTACCCATCCGTCAATCTGTCTGGACCAACTGGGGGCATCCAATTAATTTTCTGTTCATTTTGTCTAAGGACCTGAATCTACTTCTGTCTTATTACCTTGTTATAATCATTTTTATAGCGAACTTTTGAGCTTCATTCCCCTTTATTCTCCTATTTATTTTAAATAATGAATTTTTCTCCATTTTTTTTTATTCAGGCTGAAATCTGTGCAAGTCAAATTAGAAGAAATTTGTTTTTTAAGAATAGATCTCTTTGGAAATTTCTTGCATAGGCATGGGTTTTGTTTGTTGGGTTTTTGTTTGTTTTGCTTTAGGAAACACCAACACATAAGGAAAGGCCTTTGGAAATACAGAATGGTTTTCTGCACGGTAAGGCTGCATGTCAGCGGACTCGCAGTAACTCCACCAGTAAGTTGCAGAGCAATAATCTGTTTTCTTGTAATAGTCAGGGGGTGCAGATTACAGGCCCCCATTGTGTGATGGTACTATTGTGCTAAAAGAAATGTTGAATGTTGTCCAGATTTATTCTGGGATCCTTAGCTAAGAATTGCTGATGCATAACATCATCAGCTGCTGTATTCACAACATCGTGCATCCCAGTTTGGTGCATAAGGTTTGCATTTTATGGCTTGGGGCTTTTTTTTATGGCGTATTCTAAATAGGCCAACACTTTTTTTGGTAGGGAATGCATGCTTTTTACTATATTTAACATTAATTGCTGTCGCCAAAGTGACAACTGAAAACATCAATCCCTTCACGAAGAAATTTACAAAGGGAAAACCGTTTCTAAGTAACATTTACCTACAATGTCGGTGCAAGCTGTCGAACCCTTGTGAAGTAACACGCCTCTCTGCCCGCCCTGGCAGGTGTGAGCCCGCTCTGGGCCGGGGCTGCGGAGGGCCCGGCGCCCCGCCGAGCTGCGCCCCTCAGGGACCGCCAGCCCCACGCCCTCCAGGCCAGCCGAAAATCGCTGTCGCAGCAGCTGGACTGCCCTGCAGGGAGAGCCCCGGTGAGTGCCGCGGAGCCACCTGAGAAGCTGGGGACACGGCGCTGTCCCCAACAGGGCTCTCTGCATCACCACGGCAGCCGCTTTCCTGCCAGATCCCCTCTGCCCGCAGGCCCTGCCGGGGTGATGGTCACTCTGCCGCCTCTGCTTTCTGCCGCCAACACCTCCTCTGTGAGGGGTGGGAGGGCAGGAAAGGCTCCGTGCCAGCGAGCCCCCATTTCTTCAGGTTCTCCCTCCCCCTACCCAGCAGGTTCTACAGTGTGGCTAAATTCCCAAGGGTGGTTTACACCACCTCACTCTGAGTCCCAGTGCCACCAGTCTCCCCAGGCACTTGCACTGGCCCAGCCATGGCCACACGTGGGTACAGACTAACCATGGCCCCCACTGAAAGCCAGATTTAAACACCCTGTTAAAGGAGGCTGGAGACCGGTTCCTGTGCTCTCCAGATGGATGCCAAGTGATCCATCAGAGGCTGGGAGATGGTTGGGGTATTCATGGCCAAAGGTCCCCAGGCTCAGAGCTGGAGGAGGAGATGGAGGCAAAGCTCCTCACACTCAGCTCCCACCTCCCTCCCTGCTGCTCCCTGCCTTCTCCTGGCCCATCACTCACCCTGAGGGACCCAAGGCTTTAACAGGAATAAGGAGGCTGCCAACAAGAGCACAAACCCCAACCAAACCACACCGGAGCACACAGACAGATCCTCAAGGATTCACTGGGTTTCCTTCTCCTCAAAGCTCCTGTGTGGCATGTGCTGCCCATATGAAGAGGCTCTTTGGCAGCATCCTGGCTTTGGGTATTGCTACCCACCACAAACAGAAATAAAAAATACACCTTCTCACACAGAAGCAAAAGAAATTTGAAAATTTCCCATTTCAGATTCAGAAGACCCATACCAGAATAAACGATCACCCTGGTCTGACAGAGGAATACATTTTGGAGAGTGTGTTTTTGGTGTTGCATGCCTGTTCACCTCTTAGTCCCATTCCCAGTCCCATGTTGAATAGATAATCTGGTTTTCATGTCAAAATTGAGAATCTTGGATATGCAGAAGCCAAAATTTTGGCTGATATCTTCCACTCTTCAACACCTGCTAGTTTCACTTTTGCTGCATAAAAAAAAGGCAAAAAAAAAAAGCAGATGTGTAATGAGTGCAATTAACTCTGACCTTGCTGAACGTCATGCATAGTTTGCTTTGGGTAATGACTTCTGTCAGTGCTTAAATTATCTTGTAATACCCATATCCATGTTGAAATAGGAGGTTTTTGTTAAACATTTCACTAAATATTTCATTAAAAGTTCATTAAAATGGGGCAAATCTCAGAGGCTGAATTTAGGAAATCCAACACAAATTCATATTTTGGGGAAAATGCTGAAAACAGGTTTGGTATGTGCCAAGATAAAGTTTTTAATCACAAGATGAAGGAAAGATTTTTGAATGTCTTGATTCTAATTCAGTTCTTGAAGGCAAAAATGATAATACTTTATGTCCCCTAATGACTACAAATGGGATTTTGGCATGGGGACTCAAGCCAGAGCACAAATTTATCTTTCTACACCATTGCACCACTTCAAGGACCATCATCCTAATTTTTCTCCAATTTAGTCCCTACAGAAGAAATTCAGTGGCAGCGATTTTCTGAATAACAAATGGCTTATGAAAATTAGAAAGATTTTTTTAAAAAAAGAATTTTTATTGCCATCAGTTATAAGGAAGAAAATTTCAAATAAAAAAGTTGCTGCAATGTATGTTCAAGAATTTCTGCTTATGCATAAAAGAAAATTGTTTTGTTGGTTTTTTTTAATGTTCACAGGCAATTTCGAGGCCATCTAGATCCCTAAGTACAGCACAACTAGTGCACACATCCTGTGGCTCACAGGCTTCAGTAATTTCAAACATTGTATTGATGAAAGGACAAGGGAAGGTAAGACTGGCTCTGTTGATTTACCATGAATTTTACTTTATCTCACAAATGTTATCTGCAAAGTGCAGAGAAGTGACTGCAGGTTGCTACTTTTGGGCTGCCAATTCATATCCAAGAAAAAATTTAAAAAATAATTTAGATACCTTTCCATGTGCATATAATTGATTGGAACAAACAAAAAGAAAAACATGAGAGGATTCTGCTGAAATTCCCATTTACTCTCACTACAGGAATGTGATTGACTATTTTTTCATGTATTATGCTACTCCACTGACAATACTGCCCATGTAGGTAATGCAGAAGAAACTGCAAATGAACTATTATGAGAACTGAACATGGGTTCTCACACACTTTTTCTTCCATAAATTAGGGTTTGGGCTTCAGTATCGTTGGTGGTAAAGACAGCATTTATGGACCAATAGGCATCTATGTCAAAACCATCTTTCCTGGTGGAGCTGCTGCTGCTGATGGAAGGCTACAAGAAGGTGGGAAATAACTCTTGTCTCCCTTTTCCCACTTCCCAAAAAATGACACTGAAAGACAGATTGTGGCTGAAATGAGCCATAAGTGACTTTTACACCTGCACCCACTTTTGCATTTGCAAGAGTCCTTTGGAGTGCATGTATGTTATCATGTAACTTATTGCACAATTCAGTAATAGTAATATAATTTTTTCTCTTTCAAAACAGGTGATGAAATCCTGGAACTGAATGGAGAATCCATGCATGGATTAACACATTATGATGCTTTACAGAAATTTAAGGTTATGTACTCTCCTTCCAGAACAACCCCTGGTTTTAGACAAATGTGCATGTGAGCTCAACCCATTCACTCACTGTCTGTTCTTTCCAGCAGGCCAAAAAGGGTCTTCTGACACTTACAGTCAGGACAAGCTTCAGCACACCTCATTCTGCTTCCAGCTGTCAGTCACCCCTTCTGTGTCAGTCACTGAGCTCCAGTACATGCATAACCAAGGAAAACAGCTCTTTCAGTTCAGAAAATGCAGCATTCTCCTTAAATCCTACAAAGCCCAATGACAGGGTCATAATGGAAGTTACCCTAAACAAAGGTGAGTGTTGACATTAACTGAGCACTGCCAACAAAGCACTGACTGACAAACCACTGTTCATTTGCTCTCTGAATGTCTTTCCTCACTAACCTGATTCTTTTCCTGAAGTATTTTTAATATACTAAATTTGATCTTGGTGCCTGTCAGTGCTAACAAGTGTCTGTCAACAGCAGGATTTTGAACACCATCTGTCCTCAAGAGCCAATCACTGAGGTTTTTTTGCTCTCAAGCATTGGAGTCACATTCATACCCTTCACGTGAAAAAGTAAAGCTCTTGTCAACAAATGCCTCTTATTAAGCAGACTGTGCAACTCTTACCCATAATTATGCAAGCAGTTAATTTCACTCTTGAAAAGGCTTAAAACCAAATAAAAAAAGTATCTATATCTTCCTCTAATTCTTTCACCTCCTCTCCAACTGTCATCATCTTCTATTTATAAACAACCACTGGCACAATGAAATAAACTTTTAAATATGGGAACATCAGAGCAACAAACAAAGCAAAACCTCTACTTTGGTACCAGTGACTTACCAAAGACGTAGTATGGGATCTGATATCAGTGACTGTCCAGAGCAAAGAGGGGTAAACTCACAGAAGTCTTAAGCTGCAATATATAAAACAGAGAGAGGATTGAAATGATATAGCTAACAGTAGCCATATATCCTTAATTTTAGCTTGTTTTCCCTCTTAATGTTAGCTCCTTAAGTTTTTTTTTTATTCTGTCGCCTTATAAAGTCATTTGAATTCTTTTGTAATGACAAATATTTTGCAAAATAAACCTGCATTCCATTGTGTCTGTTACACTTTAATCATGAGGGGGAGAAAAGCCCCCATAACAACCCCACAATAAAACAATAGAAAGGTATAGATAAATGCAGTGGAAGCAGCAACAAATACTGAATGTGCAACATTCATGAACATGAGACTTTGGTTCTGGTTTGTGCAGAAAAAAGAATTAAATTTAATTAATTTTTAAGAAGGTTCTTCAATGGTTTGCTTTGACTGTTTCTTGTGGGTTTTTTTAATTATTATTGATTCTTTCAGAGCCAGGTGTTGGCCTTGGAATTGGGTTATGTAGCATCCCTTACTTCCAGTGTATTTCAGGGATCTTTATTCACACCCTCTCACCAGGCTCAGTGGCACATATGGATGGGAGACTCAGGTAGGATGAGAAAGGCTGGCTGTCTTATGCCACAAGTTTCTCATTGATCTGTTTTATGGGTTTATTTTTGACCTATTTGGGCAGGAAGAAATATTGATTTCTGGGAATTTGGGGTTTAAAGCATGTGTGCTATCCTCAGTGTTGGAGCATGTCTTCAGGATATGTGGGATTTCCAGAAATACAGCAACTCAGTGAAATCTCTGCCTCTTGCCCGGGCTGGGCTAACTTTGAAGGTCTTAGACAAGCTTGTAACATTGCTACTGGAGGAGATCTCCAAATGAGAAAGTATTTAGAAAACCCTAAACATATCACATAACTTGTCTTGTTTGAGCACTAGATTTTTTCTGATACAAGCTCCTCAAATTCTATTACTTCTTGCCCAATAGAAAAACAGATTTCCTGAAATGAGCTTTAGAGAGAGTGTAGAAATTCACTTTCAGAGATTTTTGACCAGCTAGTAGTGTTGAACATATTGAGAATTGAACAGAACACAGGAGTTCAGTGAAGTCTTTTTTATTTAAGTTTAGGTGTTCTGTAATCCTCCTCTCTAATACTTTAGCTGAAAGAACTATAGTCTTAAATTATTTGAATATTTGCATGATACAATTCAGTGCCTTCAGTCAGGCTCTTAATGTATGTGAGAACTAGAGCAGAGCAAGGCAATCTCAGTTTCCATGTGAGCCAAATCTGGCAAATTTTTCATCTAGAAAAATCCAGTTTAGCAGATTTTGATAGTTTGTCATTGGAACTTTTTTTAACAAGTTACTCACATATGTAGCAGAAACATAACATCCTTTCTGAGCTTAAATAGCACTAACATAGAGACATGAAAAGTGAAGTGTTAACTGTAAAGGAAGGAAGGAAGGTGTAGGTGGAAGCAGCAGCTGAGCTGCAGACAGCAGAAAGAACACCAAGTGTGCATAGCTGAACATGCAGAAAGCTCAGAGGTTGCATGCAACATGGCAGATCAAAACCCCTTGACATCCAACTCATTCCCATTCCATTTTCTGTAACAGGACAGAAAGACAGATTTAATCTGTAAGAAAATTAGAGGTTGACCTTATGAATTTGTTTTTTGCATGTTTTCACAAGGGGGAGGCGAGGTCAGGAGAAAATCTCTTGTTTACATCATCTCTCCTTTTTTTTTAAATATCTCTCTAGGTGTGGAGATGAAATTCTTGAAATTAATGAAACTTCAGTACAAAATACAACCCTTAATGAAGTTTATGCTGTGCTGAGCCATTGTGATCCTGGTGCAGTGCAAATCATTGTTAGCAGACACCCTGAACCACAGGTAGCACAGTCTGTATTCTTTCTGAATTTCAATATAGCATGTGTTGAGAACTAAGAGGGAGTAAGTTCTGATCTAATACAGGTGGAAAAATGTTGACTACAAAGATGCTTATCTCTTTATGATCATCACTGCAGACAAAAAAATCTGAGATATGCACTGTCTTGAGTAGAACCATTTAAGATTTGAAGATTACTGGTGACAGTCTTACATGAGGTTCTATGCAGTGAATAAAGAAACTACAGAAATAACATTTAAGAAATAACCCAAAACATAATTATTATGTAAGAAAGAATTGACAATAATAAATAAATAATTTGAAAGAGGGAACATACCTCCCCAAAAAGAAATAAATGTTTATACACTGTCTTTCAGTAATTAAAATTTAGGTCTTGCCCTGCCAATATTTATAATTAAATTAATATTGAAGTACAATCTTTTATTCTTGCAAGGTTTTTCAACAAAATGCTTCCTAACACCAAATACTGTATAAATTATTATTAAGTTTAAAGTGTTACATAAAGTATGCTGCATTGAGTTACCTTATACTGGTAAATCCAGGACTCCACTTCTAGTGAAATCTGCAAAAGAATGTTTGTCTTTGAACAGTCCCATTTTACCTAAACAGCCACTAAAAAGAGCACATCCATAGATATACTTCATATATACTGGGATTTATACAAATATAATGGTGTGCAATTAACTCACCTCATGAGAGTAAATGGCATGATATTTCCTGATATTTCCTAGGTGTACAAAAAACAGCTAAAAGAAGCTGTTGCACAAGCTGTGGAAAGCAACCGATTTGGAAAGGAGAGACACCAATGGAGTACTGAAGGTAAGGGAATAAATGCATTCACTGAGACATGGTAATTTTGACTTAAAAGATGTTGAGGATGAGTACATGCTGTATTAGAATCCTTGAAAACAGTCAAGTAACCCAGAACAGAAAGAAAGAGGAGGAAACCTCACAGGACAGCCCTCCTAACATGTCTCCAATGATACGTTACCAGGGTAATGAGAACAGACCAAGTCTGTCTGATTACCAACAAAAGTTTCTTGTGCAAACTTCCTCTCACAGTTGCTCATCCTCTCCAATTCACAAGCTCTGCTTAGAGCTTTTCAAACCACTGTCTGTAGGCGACAGGACTATGACAACAAGGACTCTGACTACAAGGTCCTAGGGGTAAACCTTGTTAGTTCCTTTTTTTATGAGGAAATGCAGTCATGGCTTGAGTTTTTTGCCCAGCTCAGGTATGACATCCTCTCCCAGTAATGCTACTCCCTTGAGTGTCTTCTAAAGAACCAATAGGTAACAGTCATCATCACTAAAACTATAGTGCTGACATACCTATATATAGGGGAAATGTAATTTGATTGCTCAGGAACTTGGCTGTTGACTCTAGACCCTACAAGCCTTCAATGCATAAATCACACCTTTGTATCCACTGAGGATGATATTTAGCTGCAGATTTCATCAGCTGAATCTTAGAAGCGAGCACTTTGCATGTTGCTGAACAGACATTTTGATCATGTTCCTGGTACAGGTGTTAAGAGGCTGGAAATGAGCTGGCACGGGAGGCAGCCCTGTGAGAAGCACATGGACAGGAGCGCGGGCTGCTGCAGCCGCAGGGCACAGCGGCTCATGACCCGCTCCAGCAGCGACAGCAGCTACAACCCCCGGGCCTCGTGTGCCACTGCTGCTGTGCACCAGCTCACAGACTTGAAAGCAAGAGTACACAGTGTAGATGTACCAATCACCCAGCAGCCTGGGCTGCTGTACTCATTCTTTGCCAATAATTCAGGGAGAAATTCCCCTCCGACCTGTAGCGAAGGTGGTCGAGCCTTGCAAAACACTAAGAAGTCATCAGAGATCCTTGTTAGAAAACCTAAATCATCAAAGCCCAAACCTCCACCAAGGAAATACTTCAAGCAGGACTGCACATGTGATGACCAGGGTAATGAAGACAGAAAAGAAAAGCTTGTATCAGAAGTGGCTGCCTCACCTTCTGCAAATGTGCAGGTAAAGTAAAATTTACAACAGTTTTCTTGTGTCTGCATATTTGTGAGGCAGGGGAAGGAGGAAGGCAAAGTGGCTTTGCCTGGCAGCAGGAAGAAGAGTAGGAAAGAAAGAGAAAATATATATATATGTGAGAATTGGGGGAAGAAGATGAGGCTCTTCTGTTTTGAAAATAAGATGTGTATCTTAGCGAAGCCAGTTTAGCACAAAATGTTATGTTCAAAGTAAGGTCAGAAGGCAGAGAATTGTCTGAAGAAAATCTTCAATACTAAGGTATCTGAGTTAAAATCCCAGTGAGAGCAGCTGCAAGAATGAATCTGAGTCCCTGCCTCTCCTCACAAGCATGTGCCATTGGTGGTATCGAGCATGCTCTGGTTCCAGGGTTATGGCCTAGGCTGGGACTGGACGGGTTTACACAGCCTCTGATGCCAGCTTGGTGTGGTTCACCCCAGCTGCCTGTGTCACAGAGTCATATCATTTATGAAGTAGTCATGAAACAATAATTTCTTTGTTTCAGTAGTGGATTTTTATTGGAAGAAAGCACTAACGTGTACAGCAGGGAATCTTGGGGTCAGATACATTTCTTGAAACCAGGAGGTATTAAATAAAACCATTTAAATTGTGGTGCACATACATCTTTGTTGATGAGCTACAGTACTTGAAAACAGTGTACATTTGTACATTACTAAATTTCAGTTCCCTCTCTTACCTCGGACAACAGAGAGTGTTTCACTTTTGCATGAGCGTGAAGGATTGTGAGATCTGCATGTTGAAACAAAATTGTGGTTTGTTTAAAACCGAAACCTTTTTCCTCAGGTTTAGTAATATGACAGTAGAAATAAACTGTTCTCAATGCAATGCAAAGGAAAATTAAAAAAAAAAACAAAACACAGAAAAAACTAAAACAAAACAACAAGTAACCAAACCAAACACAAAAAAACACAACCCCCTCCCCCCAGCCAGTTCCCAAGCTGCAAAGATCAATACAAAATTATATAGAGGAAACTGAAGTCCACATATAATGTTAATATTCAAGAAAATTTCAGTTAAGCATCTGAGGTAAGGTCATTTTTACCATCCCCTAAGTAGAAACCACTGCTAGAAAATCAACTTTCAGAAGTAAAATTAAGGGCAATAAGTACTTGTTAAACTTACCACTCCCTGCATCTTCTTATTCTTTGTACTTAGTCATTCTAAATGACAGTGAGAAAAACCTAAATCTTAAGATCAATAAAATCCATGAAAAATCAAGGTCTGTTCAGGAAGACAACTTCCTCTATTAAGACAGTCTGTATATCTGTATATACCCAGGAGAGAAAGTTTCTTGTCAGAATGTATTTCAGATCATTAAGAGAAGGTTTTATTAGTGCTTTTAATTTTTTTTAACCTTTATTCCTCACAAATTTTGTATTAATCAGTCTGAGACTTGCATACCACAATTTTGTATGAGGTTTCTGGTTTTTTCAAGATTCATATATTTTTTCAGATTCATATATAGTGTGGTTTGCATAATTGCATTCTGACACACTTCTCTTTCCTGTTTGTTCAGCAGGAAGTTGGAGAAGCAATGCTAGAGGGACATCAAACTGATGTAACCCACAGTGTCTTCACCACTTCTCCTACTGCATATGATAAGGAGCACACAGCTGCTGCTCCAGTGCGCAGAGATCAAGAAAGAAAAGAAAAATTAGGTATGTTCAATTCCATGAACTTTTTTCCCCAACTTAAATATGTAGTATTTAGTTTGGATTCTGAAATGGGTATTGAGCTGACTTAACCTTCTGTTTAAATGTAGTCTTCAAACCATATCTCTAAATTTTGGAATGAACAGATGAAATTTCAAATTATTGATTAATCTGTAAAGAAAGGGAAAGTAGATCAAAATAAACATAAGAGATGATTTGTTGTAAATTTTTCAAAATTATTGATTAATCTTTGTAAAAAAGAGAAATTAGATCAAAAGCAGCATAAGAGATGATTTATTGTAAAAATTATTAATGCACAGGTACGATATTTCTGTATGGCTTCAGATGAAACTGCTTAGTTTAATATCTCATATTAGAGCTTAGTTTTAGCATTTCTAAAGGATATTTTTATGCACAATTTCAAGACCCTAGTGTTGCAATGGCACAAACCACTGAAAAGTTACTCTTTTGCTGTGCTAGTTAGAATTAAGGAAACTTAGTGTTAAGGGAACAAGACAATCTCAAGAGGTCTCTTGCAACATATAGGCTTATGTAGTTCTGTAAATTATGGCTCAGATCATTAAAAAAAGGAAAAATGTTGATTTAAAAAAGTTCACACTGAAGCAGAAAACAGTACCTGTGCAGCTGCACAAACAGAAGTTTGCTGCCATTCAGCTCCACCATGTCTAACATTAAAATGCTTAATTGCTCTCTGAAGTAAAAAATATTCCCATATTAAAATCAAGTTTTTACTTGTCAGAAAAATCAACTGGAAATGCCTGAGGAAATTTGAGGAAGCATAAATATAGAAGATCTTCCTATGATATTCTTTTTAAAGTAGGATATACTTAAAAATGTAGAAAAGAAATGTTTTTTAAAAGAATTTACTGTAACACCAACTTTTTCTCTAGGCTGCAAACAACATTGCAATTTTAACTTTCTTTTTTAGTTTTTACAGCCTGTATCAAGATTTCAGCATCCCAGAATTTCAGTATTTGTAAACCCTTTAAAAAAGCAATCTCGTATTTAATTGAGCAAGAGCCTTGTTTTTCAGTTAATTTCAGTGTCTGGATTTAGAACTTATAGATTAGTTTTATATAGATTTATAACTTGTAGTTATGAATTTTTAAAAAGTTTAAACTTTTTAGAAATTTCAATAATATCTATCAGAGGCTTGAATGAAATTCAAGCTTAATGAATTAATGATGCAGCGAGAAGGGATGGAGAAATAGATGGATGGTTGTTTATAATCGATGTCTCTCTATTACAGGGACTCCATTTTCATCAATACAAAGGCCTGTACTTAAAAGACAAGCACGGGTAGATTATACTCTTGATACAACAGAAGACCCCTGGGTTAAAATTTCTGACTGCATAAAAAGCTTATTTAATCCTACTATGAGTGAAAACAACGTCCACTTAGATTTGCAACCTGGCATGGACAAAAAAAAAGAGAACCAAAATCGAAGCAGCTCAGAGACAGTTCTGAAGAAATCAGAATCAGAATTAGTCAGTTCCAAAGTGCTAAAATCAGATGAAAATGACAGTGTGAAAAAGGGTCCTCCTGTTGCACCAAAGCCCACCTGGTTCCGCCAAAGTCTGAAAGGATTGAGGAAAGCAAATTCAGATCTAAAACCACAGGCAGATCAAAGTCCTCCCAACCATGACAGTATTTCCAGCAAAAAACTGCAATCCAGCTTTTCACGTGTGTCTCCTGGAGGATCATCAATAAAACAAAGAATAAGCTCATTTGAATCCTTGAGTGCTCCACAGTCACCTGAAAAAAGCCCCCGAAGGTTGAGCCTAAAACCATCGGTGCAGAAAGAACCTTCTCGCCCTGCAGCAGGGACAGAGGCAGCTCCAGCCTGCTCGAACCAACCCCTCCACCCACATCATGAAAACAGCCACCAACAGCCACCTGTGGCCATGGCTACAAAGAGCCTGGATAGATCTTCCTCTCGCAGGGAGAGTATTTCCAGACCAGAGAAAACCAGCTCAGAGGAAAGCAGCAATGCCAGCGCTGAACATTCATCAAGTCTCTTAACTCCAGGAGCCGTTAACTCCCATCTCGTGTCAGTAGCGAAAGCGCACAGCCTAAGGTCACGAAGCTTCCCTCTCACTGCTGCCCAGGCTTGTGAGATAATGAAGCCCTATGATGAGAAGTGTAGCAAAATCTATTCCATCAGCAGCCAGGTGTCATCTGCGTTAATGAAATCATTGCTTTGCCTTCCTCAGTCCCTAGCCTCTTCTGGAAACAGTGCATGGGAAACTCTGGACACAGTGTCTCAGTCCTCCATGGAGGAGGATGGGGCTTCCACCTCACCTGCGAGTGAGAACCATCACCTGGACACTGGGTTTTCACTAAAGTAAGATACCATATTTAAAACTCAGATTTACAGATCAGCATTGGTGAGCAGCTGCACTGATTCACTGACAAATTAAAGTTCTAAGGTAGCAGCACACAGAAGTAAAGCACAGACAAAATTAAGAACTTTTTAGAGCACAAAGGTTAAATGACTCATGACTGTTAATTTTGTTTTTAATTTGTATTATATCCGTACATGCACATTTCAAACATCCTCCTATTTAAGGAGCATTATTTCTAGTATCTCCATGATAAAGCAGATTTAAGTGCTTTTGCCTGAGGCCATGAAATTATTCTTCTTCTTTTATGCAATGGATTCTACTTCCTTTAAGTGAACACGATTAATTACCATTTGCCTGTATTTATAATAGTTGTAGGAGTTACCACCTGAATTACATGCTAATAAGATGAAAAGATGACTGCTCCAAAATTGCCTTTTGCTTTAGTGGGTATGTTCTCTCATAGCTCAATGTTTCTTTTTTGTTCTTGTCACAATGGGACAGCCTCTCAGAGCTGAGAGAATACACGGTGAGCCTGGCAGACAAAGGGAAGGAGGAAGACAAACAGGAACAGGGCTCACCTCAAGCATCCGGTGTGTTGGGGCAGTCAGTCATCTCTCTGCTTTCCCCTGAGGAGCTGGCAAAGCTTATAGAGGAAGTCAAAGCCCTAGACGAAGAAACCTTAAAGGTAAACCTGCTTTTTTTTTTCCTTTTTTTGTGCATGATTTTCAGAAAGCTGTAGAGTGAATGTGTCTGGTAAACTTTGCAACTTAATATTATGCTTATGCCACTAAGTCTCATTATAAAATGCACAACAGACTTTCCAATCATTGTGACATATCTTCTGGGAAGTTCTTGACTTTATTCCTTTCTCTGCCTAGGAATTTGATGATATTCATGTTACAATTCTGCATAAAGAAGAAGATACTGGGCTTGGATTCAGCCTGGCAGGGGGCATTGATCTAGAAAACAAAGTGGTAACAGTAAGTAGCATCTTAAAAAATACTCTCAAATCAACGCTCTATCTAAAAATACATACCTTACTGGTTTTCTACTACCGTTTTTGACTTTTAGATAATCAAAGCAGGCAGCTGTATTGATAAGGTTGGAAGGACCACAGTGGGTGAAAACAGGTTCCTTCTGCACAGAGCTGCCTCTCCAGGTGTCTGGTAGCAGTGTCCTGCTTCCTTGGGCACCTCCTCCCCAACAGCTCTGAAAGCTGAGGCAGAACACACAGCCCTCGGCTGAAAAATGAGTAACAAATACCTTACTCATGTGCTTATAGAAGACCATGCAGGATGGTCTGGAGGAATGGGGTGGGTAAAACACGTCAGGGCTCTGGAAGCTAGAGATAAGTCTCACACCTCCTTCCTCTCACGAGCAGCAAGAGGGTCAGGAAGTAGAATATGCAAGGTACATAGCATGGGTAGCACGGCATTAGCCATCTGGTACCAGGGCCAAACTGCTCCCCTGGCTGCTTGAGGAGGGATGTGCACAGGAAAACTTCTCTGTGCAAATTTATTCAGTCCTCCATCCTGAAATGTGATATAAGCAGCTTATTCCTGGCAAAGAATAAAAAATGCACATGGTGTAAAGTGTTAACTAAGGGATTTAGTGATGTCCTTTTTTCCTCTTCCCTTGTGTGTGTGTGTGTGTGGTGACTTGGCTCTTCAATAGGTTCACAAAGTATTTCCCAATGGACTGGCCTGTCAGGAAGGAACTATTCAGAAAGGAGATGAAGTACTCTCCATTAATGGGAAGTCTCTGAAAGGTGCAACTCACAGTGATGCCTCAGCAATCATGCGACAGGCCCGGCAAACCAGACAAGCTGTTGTTGTCACCAGAAAATCCAAAGATGGAGAAAAAAATCTCAATGTTTCAATCAGCTCTAGTACATCATCAGTAGCAAGTGATGCCTCACAAGAGTCTGGTAAGTTTAGTGGCATTATCTTGCAACCCCCACTTGGTAAGTGTTTACTCATCACCTGAAATCCAGGTGTTCATAAAACCAGCAGTAGCTGCATAAATCTGTGAACCCTGATTAAAGACAGCACAGTTAATAAAACATTCCTGAAACAGTCATTGAAATATTTGAAATAACTTTATTGAAAAGGGAAAGAATTAATGGATTTCTAAAATAAAAGGACGCCTTAAAAAACCCAAGCATGATTCTCTATGTGGATTTCTGTAGATGTACAAAGATGGTTATTGTAGCACACCATCTAATGGAAGGTATAATGACAACTCAGTGAACAGTGATTCTTTATTCTAATATTATTACAAGACTTGTTCTCCATGAAAGAGAATTTCAGTTTGAACAAATAATATGCTATTGTTTGGTATAGCAGGTGGCTACATCTGAAACACAGCAAGGTCAGAGTTTTGCAGAATATTTCACTTTCAGAATAGTTTTGTGTTTTGATTTGGTTTTGGTTTTTTTTCTAAAGCATGATCTGGAGATCTCTAGCTTTATTTCCATACTGCAAATTAGCAGCCTTGTAGTCAATAACAACTTCATAACTAATATGAAGTTAAATATTTCCCTTAGATTTTGTTCATTTAACAGATTTTTATAATTCCAGGAAATGTCTTACATTTCCATTCTCCCATTAATTCAAACATAACTTTCTTTCCTGAGCTTCCCAGAGGGCCTTAAAATGACAAAATGAGAAATTAAAAGCTTTCATTTTCTCTTTCATTTGGCAGTTTATAGGACCTTTGCAAACAATCCAAAAGTTAATTTTTTTTAACAGATGTTTGAGCTTTTTAGACTGTGTGCTATCCATGTGGTAACTTTCCATTTGTTTCCAGCCACTGGAGATACAATCTGCACTGTAACTCTAGAAAAAACATCTGCTGGTTTAGGATTCAGTCTGGAAGGAGGGAAAGGCTCTATTCAGGGAGATAAACCCATCACCATCAACAGGATATTTAAAGGTAAACACACTTAACATGTTCCCAACTCAGGCCGACCTGTGGGCCTCATAACTGACTGCTGATTTATAACTATGGAAATGTTATTTTTTCAAATGCAGCATTATATTGTTTGCTGCCAGTAATTTGTTGCCTGCTGGGACCAGGTGGTTTATGGCAAACATGCTGGTGATCCATTCACTAGTAAGTGAAAGATCCATTAAAGTTTCCTCCACAGAAAGAATTAAAGGAAATTCATTTTCTGTCCCCAGGGACTGCACTGGAACAGAGCAGCCCTGTTCAGCCTGGCGATGAGCTCCTACAAGTGCACACAACTGCCATGCAAGGACTCACTCGTTTTGAGGCGTGGAATGTAATCAAGGCATTACCTGATGGGCCCATCACAGCCATCATCAAGAGGAAGAATGGCAGCTCTGTTACCAGCAAGTCATCCAAAACTTTGTAAGAGGAGGGATTAGACTACTGCCAATATTCAAACAAAGGATTTTATTACTTGCAGGCACTTGGCTGGCACAGCAAGATTCTCAGAAAGCACCCACGAGGAGTACACTGGATCTTACTGCCAGTTACAGAGAAAGCTGTCTGGGATTAACTAAAACGTGCAGGAAATGGGCACAATTCCTATTTCAACCTTCAGAAACAGATGTTAAAAAGCATATAAAACAATGACTTTGTTAATAATATAGTGGTTGTAATAAAATACATGACAGCTACAGTACTCTCCTATTTTAAGCTATTAAGTTAACAAGTATCAGAAGCAGACCCTGTGCTAAATTTTCAGTGCTACTCCCCAAGACCTGTTCCCTACCTCACTTTCCCAGCAACAAGAAAAGTGTCTGAGCCTACAACTAAACACTGCCTTAGAGAATGGGTAGGGCAGAGAAAGGGGTTGCAGTTTTATATGTCAAAACAACATTCCCTAGAAAATTCCAGCTTTCCTATTAAAAACACAGAACATTCAGGACAGCCAAAACCTGTAAAAGTGACTTTCTACTAGCAGCTGACAGAGCCATCTCAACTGCAGCAGGCAAACACAGGGTGAAAAGGAATTCTCGTGGTATTTCAAGGTCCAGGCAGGAAGCTGAGGGTAATGTAGTGGAAGTTTTCCTAGCCTTCCTCTGGCCAGAGTTCTCAAGAGGACTACAGCAGGAGAATAACAAGGCTATTCAGAACAAAATCTTACCTTCTAACAACACTTTTGTCTTTTAAATGTCTGTGTTAATTTTGCAAGGGAAAGTACCAGCGGGAGTAACTGTGAATCCAAGAACTTCTGAACTGAAATGTTTATTCTGGAAAGGCTAAATAACTTGGAGACAAATCTATGCTTCAAACACTGCTTCCTATGTGCACTGTATGGAATTCTACCAGCAGCACAGGTACCTATAAGCAAGATGGTGTCTCATGCACCCACTTGGTCTTCTCTGACCTGCTTCATTAAAGAGAGAGATGCAAGGGCAGGATGGAAGTAGTGACTCCCCAGCTGAGAGCCAGATGGCTGATCTGGTTATTGTCCTTGGCTGCTGACCTTCCTGGAGATGGGAATTTTGTGTACCCTTCTTCAGTTACCTAATTTCACCAGGAAGAAGTTGAGGAGCTCAGGACTGTTTTCCATACACTTAACACAATGTCTCAAAAGCAGCCTCAAAATGCCTCAAAAACAGCCTCAAAATGCCTCAAAAACATTAAGAGAAAGGGGAGGAGGATAGGCAGGAGAAGTTATTAATTAAATCCAGGCATTGAACTTGCTGTGGCCTTTTCTCACAAGGCAACTGTAAATTAATCCTTGAAAGAACATTCTTGACAAGCCATCTGTCCCCACACTTCCAAACCCTTACTCAGCTGAGCTCTCTTTCCCAAAAAATAATCTCCATCTCACACCAAAAATTTTATTAGTTGAGTAGCAACCAAAATAAGAGAAAAATGTGAGAGCAAATCTTCTTATACTTTTTTGAACTGGTACCTACACAGAAGTCTTTGCCAAAACATTTCCAACTCAAATTTGGCAGGGCAGAAGTCTGAATATTAAGGGCTCCTAATTTCTGGATAGAAGGTGATGGGCACTCAGAAAAGGGGTTCTTAAGTTATTCCATGAAGTGTCTCACCACCTTTATTGCTCAAAGCAATAAAAAAAATTATAAATAGCTAATAAGAAGCCACATTATCTGCAAAAATAATTTGCATTACTTGCAGAAATACTGAGTGGCAACCTCAGCTGCGCTTCTTGAACCTTCTGCTAATTAAATTCATGATAATCCTAGCAAGACTTGCCAAGATATTATAATTCATGCCTAAAAAACTTCAGTACACTTACAAAAATATGTATAAGCCTCTGTAGTATCAAGGCCCACATCACTTCTCAGTGAACTTGTTATTCCTCCTAAGTATAGAAAGCAGCAGTTGGAAATAAAGACCAACCAAAGGCAGAGAACCTTGAGGGTAAGTGTTCTCACCAAAACACCTTTTCCCTATGTAGTAGACATCATCAGGGATGTCCCCTTTTTCCCCTCTCTTTGCCTTGAATTCAGAGAGATGCTGGAGGTCTAAGCAGCTCTTTCGCTTCCCTGATTGCAGAACAGGTATATGAGGAACCATTTCAAAGGATGATTCAGGAAAACCAGTAAGATGTAGCACAAAAAATATTTATTTCATCACACTCACACAGGTTTTTACATCTTTGTATACAAAGGAGACTGGACTAAAAAATAGTCCATAGGGTGAGGTTTACAGTGGGAAACTTATTGTGCAAGTCCATGCCCTATACCAAAAAGAAAAAAATACAGGGGCAGAAAGCAGAGCATATTAACCTTGTTAAATAATTGAGTCACCACAGTAAAATCACAATCTGCATTTAACTTCCTCACTCACCAATTATTTTTACTTTTGTAATTATATGTAATCCACAGTAATGTCTGACGTTCCTGCAGCAACCAGCACCACAGATATCTCTTAAAATGGACACACCTTGGCACACAAAATCAGGTGCTGATTTCCCAAAGTAATGTTGGGAGGCAAACCAGTCTTAGAAAAAAGCAACGTCCTTATGGCCTGTCAAGGCAAAGCTAATGAAAAGATTATTTACCCGTTAAAACCTCTCCCCACAGGAAACCAAAAACCATTCAAATACAGTTCAAAATGGTCATTTCATATGCCTTTTTAAAAATGGCAAGTAAAGTGCTTAATCCTCTTATTTTATTGCCTCTATGTTGGTTCCATTTGTGTCGTGACACTGTGAAACCACTGGTTTTGGTACCAGAGAGGGGAAAGGGAGAGTGTCTGCCAGCCCACGCACCTGTGCACTGATTAGCACTGCTGGACCTTGACTTAAAAAAAAAGCACTTGAGGTATATTTACCATCAATATTGATGTCTGCTGGAACAAACAAGAGAAATCCTCTACATAATCCCATTTGTTCTGGCTTTCACAATGTGCTGGCTGTACCCACTGAGGCATCTTAGCAGCTCTAGGAGTGCTGGCAGCAGGAGGGATACATCTTCTTTTGGGGGAGAAACATTTTTCCACAGGAATCTACCAGGAGTTTCAGAGACCAAACAGAGCTGACCTGCACCTGGCTGTGGTGCTAAGTGGATTTTAGCAATGCTTCACCTCACAGACACTGACAAAGAGTGGGCAAGAACGGATCTGTCTGTATTCTCCCTGCAGTTAGCACTGCTGCCTCCAGGATTCTTCCAGCCTTGGGTGTGGTATTTTTCTAATCATTAAAGTGAAGATCTTCATATTACATAAGAATGCATTGTTCTGCATGGAGTCAGACAGAAAAATGCTGTTTTAAAAATGTATTGTACTCAGTTCATTGTTTCACGTCATCTTTTTTCCTATCTTAGCAGATAGAAAAGCCCTGAGACCAACTTTGTATTTTGTTGAGCTGACAGGTTGTTTCCTACCCTTAGATGGTGATGTCAGCAACTCGTCTTGTCATGCTTTTAATGCCTTAATAGCTTTGGTCAGGTTGCTGTAAAATCCAGATATGCTAGACGGAAAAAAGGAATCCACCACTGTCTGGGGAAGATAGCCACCAAGATCCGTCTGAAAGAAAGTGAGGAGCTCGGTCCTGTCTGGCTCCCTGCAAAGACAATGAAAGTGATTTTATAGACAGTGGTTTAAGAGCATTACAAACTTACAGTGACTCTTACATGTACTAGAATAGATACTTCCAAAAGCTTTTCTTTTTTTAGGCAAAAAAGACAAATTTCAGTGAATGTAGCTACAAAATTGAAGTTTATCTAGGCCCTAATTACCTACATGACTGTCTATAAATTATGGCAAATCAATCAGATAATCATTTACCAAAAATTAAGACCATACTTGTATGTTTTGCTGAATTTCTGAATTTCAAGAGGTCAGGGAGAATTGCACCATGATAACAGTTTCTGTTATCAGAATACCATGATAACATGATAACAGTTTCTGTTATCAGACTATTATTAAAGACTTCCCTCTAAGAAATGAAGATAATTCATTGCACAAAACTGAGAACAAGAAGGATACTCAGTCATAATGATTCCTGGGAAGGTGGAAACATACCATTGCCAAGAGGCTGCAGGTCACATGTGGCCACACACACAAAAACACAGCACATAATGGATAAGGAGGGCTTTAGAATTTATAACATTGGAGCAGGTTGTTTCTTACCCTGGAACAGGTATGCAGAAACAGCCACAAGGATAATTAAAACCTCTCACAAAATTTGGTTGAGGAGGACACAGTGGGTGTTCCACATTGGTGGCTGAAAGAAAAAGCATTGAAGGAAAGTGTCATTCTTCCAGAAGACAGGAAAGAGTCCTTGGTAGGCAAAGCTCCAGATGGGAAGCAAACTCACTATTCAAAATGTATTTAAAAAGAACTGCAGTACAACCTCTTCAGTGTCGGGCTGGTAAGTGGTCAGAAAAGACCATTAAAAGGAACCACTCTGGCCTTAGAATGGGGAAATCAAAGAAGTGCTGAATTTAGAAGAAATTGTTACTGAGCTCTGAAGAAGGAAGCATTGACATTTGACACAGTTTCATCGAGCCCATGTTGTGTAAGGGCACTGCTTTTCTCAAGAGGTCATTTGGGCTGCTTCCAACAAATCCACATCAGACAGGTACATCACTTGGCTGCTGAAAAGCTGCACTCTAGCAAGTACACAAATTCCTGACAAAGCTTTTCTGAACAGGATAGGAAAATGGGACACCTGAACAGTAGGGCAATAAAAGCTCAGACTTGTAACAGATAAACAACAGAATGAAAGTGAAAAAACAAAGAAACATCCTTCTATACAGTGGCAGCCCCTTAAAAATCAGCACTATTTTTTTTCATAAAATCAATTATTTTCACATACTGAAGTAGTACCTTTATTCAATGGTTTCACTGAAACCTGTGCAGAAAATGTTAAAACAGGATTTAGCCTAAATGAGATTCCTTTTAGAAAGTTCTGTAAACTCTTAAAACAACAAAAAAAAACCACACTCAAAATACCCCAGAATTTAACACTAAATTAAATACTTATTCAGTCTCAAAAGGATAGCAAGGGAACAAACCATAGGCCAGTCTTATCATTATCTGAGTGTTAAGATGATTCATATACTCTGGGAACAACAATGTAGAGAGATTACTATTTTCTCTTCCGATCAAGATCAGGTCAACAACTACTAAACAGTTTGTTACTGAATTTTAATTTTATGTTTATTTCTGGTAGCTTTTATTGTATATTTTTTCCAGTAGCTGTTGGTTATCTCCAAATGTAACATGAACCTGGTACAGAACACAAGTGCCTCACCAGCAGACAGCATCGTCCCATCTTCGTATTGCTTCATCACTACTACATCCACAAACTCCCTCGGTGAAATAATCCTCATGCAAGCTGAAGGGGTTGTGGTTCTGCATATAGAGACAGTCTGGAAATCACAGAACAGTTATGTCAGTTGATGTTTTCAAAAGTACAGCCGAAAAATCCCTGTACTTTCTGGCACTCTTTTAGTTATACTTTCTAAACTCCATCAAGGTGTTCTACATCCTTTGTTGAACAAAATGTAAATCAGCACAGTCAAAAGGCACTACCATGATCAATCAAGGACAGGAAAAAAACCTGAGTGACAAGGCTTTGCTTCCATGTTCAGAGGGGACAGATAGCACAAGGGATGCTGAAATGCAAATCTGGCACATCTGTGCTCCTAGGACAGTTAAAACCCTTGTCCTCCCCAGGACGCTAGCAAAGATAACTTCTTTGTGTGGTATACACAGGATACAACTTGATAATCCAGTTTGTTACACTGCACAAACATTAATGTTACCATCTGCTTCCCTGATTGGCTCCCAAACAGAAGTTTCTAACACACTGGTAGGTGCTAGCAAGTCTGAGAATTTCAAGTGGCAGGCTGCAGCATTTCTGAAGCTGTCTACAGTGAATACTAAATGCCTACAGGACACCCCCAAGAAAAATAAACTTCCTGGAACTTCCACAAACATTTCTAGGACTGGTTGTGTTTGCACCCGGCTGCTACCGAGCACATACAACCACTTCAGATTGGGGATCTAAATCCAATGTCTTTTAATTTTCTCACATGCTTTAAAAAAAAAGGAATTAGACTGTCCAAGCGTGGCAGCAGAAGCTGCTGCTCATGCACAGCCCTGCTCATCTGACTGCTCAGAGTGCAGCATCTCCTTTTAATGACAGATGCAAAGCACTGGCTGCTGAGGCCAGCTAAAGGCAGGGTGTGATGTGCAGGGCAGAGCGTCACTGCTGCCATGGTGAAAGATGGGGCCGGAATTCATGGCTGATGACGTGAATGCTTCACTGCTTACCTAAGTCTGGGTACTCTCTAAACCTCCTCTTCCCTCACACTGAACTTGTTAAAAACAATCATGCTTAGCTTGATTTGCAGCATTAACAACAATGTAGTGCAGGAATCTTAAATGTTATGTATTTAACGTTAAAATACATTTGCATATTTTAAGTACACAGTATTTAGCCAAGAATGATTTTCCTTTCCTTTCAGAAAGATAAGCTATTGTCTAAATACATATATATGTTACTAAAATGTATAAAATTTAAGGAAAAGGATAAAGAAAAAAAAAAAAAAACCAAAAACTAAAGGAAAAAAGGTTTCGTAACCCAGCATCGTTCAGCTGATCCAGCCAGAAACACAGTACAACTTAAAACTTGCTACCGCCTTGCACATAACATCGGCTGTCTCATAAGGCCCAAACGCTGCATAAATCTCGCCAGAACAGTTTTTAAGGAACTTACATCACTGATGGCTTCGATGACCTCGAAGTCCTTCACATTTTGGTCCCACTTGGTCCTGAGCCCGCCGGCCACCGGCTTTATGCACTCCCAGACATTCTGCGGGCTGGCGGGCAGGATGCCCTCTCCCTTGTACCTGCGGGGGACGAAACGAAACCGAACCGCGCTACTCTACCCTGCCTGGCCCCGGGCCGGGCGGGGCTGCTGCGGCGCCGCTTTGAGCGCCCGCGCCGCGCCGCCCCTGGGTCGATGGCGGCACCGCCCCTCACCTGAGGGTGACGCCGGCCCGGCCCGGCCGCCCCTCACG
>VXBC01006476.1:161280-185620 GCA_013399945.1 Ploceus nigricollis
GCCGCCCCTCACGGGACAGCGGGCGCGGAGCTGGGGACCGGCAGAGCCCGCACAGCGGGCATGGCACAGCGGGGATGTGGTAACGTGTGTGGGATCGGAGGCGGAGCAGTGCTTCCTCAGAGATGGGGCCGCCCCGCGTTCGTCACTGGTGTAATCCCAGTCCCAGCGACGCGGAGAGGAACAAGCGAAAAACCAGCCAAGCAGTCTTCAGTATCTAAAGGAAGTGCGAAATGGCAGTCGTGTGTAAAAGATGGGATGGAATTTGGAAACTACGAGTAATGAAGAGAGTCTTTTAAAGGCCACGGATCGAAAGTTTACCACTGAGAAGCTTACCAGGCTGGTCTGAGGTTCACCAGAAAATTAATGGAGGATCTAGGATTTAATCTAGAAGTCTGACTCACGTTGTCAAATAACTCCCCTGCCCATGTGATACACTCTAAAGAAACTCACTATTCTCTCTAGTTAACATTTTTTCCTGATTGGGCCACAGCATATTCAAACAAGGCACATCAAGATCTACTCTAAGTAGCAACTCCGTTTGCAGGAAGCTGATTCCCTGCTGAATTTATTCAGGAAGCATCTTCAGCTCTGGCTGCATCGGATAAAAAGAGCCTCATCTGATGTATTTCTGTACTGTTTTAATTAAAGTGCCCCAAGTACATGGCTTTTGATTTTCCAGTAGGCAGAGATTTTGGGTTTTGACAGCGTAACAGTAGGGAATAAATTGGAATAACCTTCTTTTCTAAAATTCGCGACATATCAGTTGTGATATTAAAGCGAGGTACAATAAAGAGTAAAACACAAGACTTTCCCCACCTCGAGTGGCTGCATACACTATTCTTACAAAAACTATGTCACAGTCACTCTGACAGATCTCCAACAGCAAGTAAAGTATAACTGCACATACACTGGCTCAAAACACAACGAGGCTGGGGCACTTTCTCAGACATTTGAACACACCAGTTCACTAGGCTCAGACATACTTAGATCCACACTGTTTTTAGGTTTCTTTTTGGTGAGTTTTGCCCCAGTTTTTGGATACTTGTCCTTGGTATGAATGACCTGGATGTACTGGTCATTGCTGCTGTTCTGCGGATCACTGCTGGATTCAATGGAAATGGAATCAGACTCTGTTAGAGATTGCTCCAGCTTTTGCTTTGATTTTGGTTTCACACGTGGCTCAGGATAGTTCAGGTGTACTTTCTTGTAAGCATATGGAGGCCTGTCCAGGCCCAGCTCAAAACCATCATCCCAGGATTTGTAATGCATTCTGCTTAGATCTTTGCTCAGTAGAATGTGGCCATCAGCACGATCCCCGATGTAAAACCGTGATGCCGGGCGAAGGTCAGACAGTGAGCGAGGGCGATGGGATCTGTTAATGAATTCTTTCTCAAGTTCTTCTTCATCCTCCTCATCTTCNAGATTGCCAGCGACCTCCGTCGAGGGTCTCCAGGACACCGCGACCTCAGCCTGCGGGGCGGGAAGCGTTCAGTCCCCGGGCCGGGCCGGCTCCCACCCCTCCCCGCTGCAGCTCCCCGACCCAGCGTGCTGCGGAAGCCCCGGCAGCCCCTGNAATGGAGGATCTAGGATTTAATCTAGAAGTCTGACTCACGTTGTCAAATAACTCCCCTGCCCATGTGATACACTCTAAAGAAACTCACTATTCTCTCTAGTTAACATTTTTTCCTGATTGGGCCACAGCATATTCAAACAAGGCACATCAAGATCTACTCTAAGTAGCAACTCCGTTTGCAGGAAGCTGATTCCCTGCTGAATTTATTCAGGAAGCATCTTCAGCTCTGGCTGCGTCAGATAAAAAGAGCCTCATCTGATGTATTTCTGTACTGTTTTAATTAAAGTGCCCCAAGTACATGGCTTTTGATTTTCCAGTAGGCAGAGATTTTGGATTTTGACAGCGTAACAGTAGGGAATAAATTGGAATAACCTTCTTTTCTAAAATTCGCGACATATCAGTTGTGATATTAAAGCGAGGTACAATAAAGAGTAAAACACAAGACTTTCCCCACCTCGAGTGGCTGCATACACTATTCTTACAAAAACTATGTCACAGTCACTCTGACAGATCTCCAACAGCAAGTAAAGTATAACTGCACATACACTGGCTCAAAACACAACGAGGCTGGGGCACTTTCTCAGACATTTGAACACACCAGTTCACTAGGCTCAGACATACTTAGATCCACACTGTTTTTAGGTTTCTTTTTGGTGAGTTTTGCCCCAGTTTTTGGATACTTGTCCTTGGTATGAATGACCTGGATGTACTGGTCATTGCTGCTGTTCTGCGGATCACTGCTGGATTCAATGGAAATGGAATCAGACTCTGTTAGAGATTGCTCCAGCTTTTGCTTTGATTTTGGTTTCACACGTGGCTCAGGATAGTTCAGGTGTACTTTCTTGTAAGCATATGGAGGCCTGTCCAGGCCCAGCTCAAAACCATCATCCCAGGATTTGTAATGCATTCTGCTTAGATCTTTGCTCAGTAGAATGTGGCCATCAGCACGATCCCCGATGTAAAACCGTGATGCCGGGCGAAGGTCAGACAGTGAGCGAGGGCGATGGGATCTGTTAATGAATTCTTTCTCAAGTTCTTCTTCATCCTCCTCATCTTCACTGGGATGTGGGGAATACATCTGGTGTGGCGTTCGAACCATGTATCTTCTGATGTGACGTGGATACAACTCAATAATGTCTCCTGATTCCTCCTTCCTGAAATGCCTTTGGAGTCGGGAGGTAGAACGGAGCGATTTTTTGCGGGACTCGTTTTCATTAACCAGAAAATACCTGGTGGCATATGGTCTACATCCCAAAAATACAGGAGCCCCTGCCCCAAGGGCATCTGAATTTACCTGCCGACTGGCTTTTCTGAAGAGAGGGTCAGAATGAACATCTTCAGTGTGCTTTTTGAAAGTTACTGGCGTGTACGGCTTCGCTTTGCACAGCTCACTTGCACTCCTATGAACAACACTTGGGTATCTTTAGGAAGAAAGAAGGAGAGAGGAAATATTGATATACACACTTATCAATTAATGGAATTGAAACATATAAAAGAATTCATTGCTCTGGAAGTCAAAGATTAGGTTGAAAAAGTGGATTATCATATCTCCACTGCTCCAAACTCTTAAAACCATTTTGAGAAACATATTCTAGAAATTAGGAGATATATTTGTTCTTCTCTAGGAAAAGGTAACACAATCGTCCTCTCAAGTTATATTCCCTTTCTGTTTTCTTATTGTTCTGAGAATTGTTCTTTATCCACTTGGGAAAAAACCCAACAGATAATTTAAAGCATCGATCTACTGATATGCCAGACTGGTTGTTTTACAACTAAAGCTGCCCAGACATTCTGCAGAGAGTTCTTTCACTCTGTTCATGGAGATGTATCCTGCACAAAGTATTTTAGTTATGTGCCTGACGGCAAGTCTAGTATTTACCTTTGCTTGAGCTGTGTGTAAATTCCATCAGCTACATCATTTCAAAAGGTTTATAATCCCATCTCTGTTAAGGGAGAATTAAGGATGTGGTGTCACCAGCGATATCAGTAGTATTCATGAATGAATCTGCTTTTAAAAAATTCCTCTGCTGTCTTACAGCTCCAGACAGTCTGAATGCACAGCTGTTTTGTAAATAAACAGGTATGACATGGAGTTGCTGGAATAAATACCATTTCAAAACCAAAGCAGTCTTACCTGTTTGTGATATGATCATTTCTTGGTTTCTGTACACTTGACACAGAGGGAGCTGGTGTTAAAGGGGTCGAAGTTGTGGGAGTTGCATTGGCAGGTCTCACAGCATCAGTTGTTGGCACAGCTTGGGGCACAGACTGGGAAATGGTTTGTATTCTGGTGCCTTTGCTCACGGGAGATTCAAAGTTCAAGACACTGCCATTCTTTCGGGGTGTTGAGGACCGAAGAGAAGACTCCTGGGTGATAATATCAGTTTCTTGATCCGGTCTTTTGTCATTAGCATCCAGATTTTGGATTCTGGCTAGAAAAAAGAAATTATTATAGGAACTTTCCAGGTCTCTACATTTAGAAACTGTTGTGCAAATTCAGTGGCTCGAATTCCCCCTTCAGTCAGGGATCCAAGGCCAACAGAATCCCGTGTTCAGAAAAGAGAAACTGGGAGACTTGGTGATAAAGGGGTAGATCTTCATGCTATGGTACATAGCAGATGGAGTATTGGGGACACAGAAAAAACACTGAATGTTGCACTGTAGGATCCCAGAAGGGGAAACAAACCAATTTTTCTTCTCCCTACCAGCCTCTGAATTGCATGCAAAGTCTGAGATTATTTGAATCATCAGAGATGCATCCCAGGTTCTTCTCTGTTGGTGATAAAAGCAGGAAAATACCCAATCCAAAGATTCCAGGTGAATTCAGGTTTAAACTATACACAATGTCTTTCAGTGTTGCCAAGATTAAGTCAAACTGAGCTCAGAAACCATCTAAAAGAAGGATCCTACAGGAAATACAGTTTTAAAAATGTAATTGTACTTCCCTGTATGTATGAGAAATCAAAATGGGTTTACATCCAAATGCTTTATTAATAGTGGCATTTCTAAAGGTCGCCAACTTACCTACTGCCATCTGAACCACCTTTTTCTTGTCTTCAGTTCTTTCCTAAAATACATTCAGAAGAATGAAAATTTGTAAATTATTAGGGATTAGAGAATAAATCCCCTGCTCTGTAAGGATGAAAAATACAGGATTTATTTTACATTGTGAAACACTAGAAGTGACTTTAGAGATTTAATTTTGCTTTACTGAACACCCCTCAAATTACATGTGAAAGTGCTTTTCACCATACTTACCGTTTGTATCTTCATTCTCAGTTGATTGTTGGTGAATTTTAATGATCTCGCAATACTTTGTAGGTAGTAGATTAGCATGCTAGAAGTGAAAGGGGTGATATGAGTCACTTCAGACATTCTTGACAGTTTCCTTTTGAGTGTTTATAGGTCAAATGATGTTCAAGTTCAGCTGCTGCTCTGTAGCATTTCCTTGTATTGTAATAATGGATTACAGTCTTTCAAGCAAATATTGATGAAAGAAATGACACTGAAAACAGATTTAACAGCATTTTCATCGTGTGTGTAACCTAGAATGCATTTCCAATTGGTTTTATTTGTTTTGGTTTTTTTAATTCTAGACAAATAATTTTGACAGATACTGTTTTGTCTTTTTTTCCCAGTCCAAGTTTACAGAACAGGGACACCATAGTTACAGCTGAGTTTGCACAACCATACCAATGCAATTTTGTTGGCTGGCTGAAATAACACCTTGTTTACCCTGGCACAGATGAGATCAGATCCTGGCAGATTATGGCCTGACATCGTGGATTGCACTGGCTTTCAGACAAAGTCTTATAACTAGATTTCATACCACAAACAATTACATATGTGCTTAGCTGTCAGTTTGAAGCAGTCAAAAGGAATACTTAAATTTGTAAATATTACGTGGCTGGGACCTTAGAGAAAAAAGTTACAAATAAGAAGTGTTGCTTTGGTCTTTCTGATTTGAAAAGCCACCGGTGGGACAAACTCTGCCTTTGTCTGCAGTTTACACAGGAAGAAAATGGTACAAAGATACAAGCAAAACAAAATAGAACTTTTCAGAGAAGCAAAGTGAATTTCAAACAGCTCAAAATCAATATTATTTCCCAACTGTGAACAATTATTTATAATCCAAATAAGAAAAGACTTCCACTGGAGTGTCTGCAGCAAGTTATATTACATTAACACTTAAGAACGGACCTTCATAATTGATTTATCTTGTCATAAATCAGGATGACTGAGTAGCTTCTTTAAACAACAGACTGAGCCCTGTTCATTGTCAGAAGCTGAACTAATGACCATGAAGAAATGGAAAATTTATTTCTGAGGAGCTCTTAAAAGGGAAGAGGTTCTTAAACTTCCTGGAACCATCAGCACTGCAAGCCTTGACACAATGCAGTGAACGTGCTCTAATAAAGTATCCCAGAAGGAGAAATTCCTTTTGACAGTCTTTATAACATACTTTCATTCCTGTCTGGTCCATATACCACACATTCAGTGAGGTGTTGGAATTGTTTTTTCAGTTATGCTTAATGAAACTTGAACATTGAAATGTTTGTTCCTCAGTATCTACATTTGACTCTCCAGAGATAAGGCGAGTATTAATACAATCAATTTAACCTGCCTACAGAAACCAAAGTACTTACAATAACAGTAGTAGTGCTGGGAGGACAACCACAGGACTGCTGATATAAGTAATCACTGTGTTGAACCATGTGGGAAAATCATTTTGAATCGTTTCAGAAACAATATCATATATTTTTTCTTGACCGCTATAGGAGGTGTGGGAGGGAAAAAAAGTAAAATTAGAGTTGTAAGGAATCCTGAGTATAGTTGTTAAACAGTGTTGCACTGAATAAAAAACAAGCTTGGAGGGTGCTTGTATGAAGACACAAGACAGAGATGTTTGGGAGATTTCTCAGTGGCACATTACATTATGTAAATATAAACTAAATTATGTATATAAAGCAAATAAAGCGAGGAATAAAATCTTTGTGATTTTCATTGGTCCATTATACCTTACCTGAAGGGGCCACAGCTTAAGGATGGCTTATATCGGGCAATAGCAAAAATTGTTGGTAACATACACAAGAACAGCATAAACAGCAACATGGCCAAGTAGAAATTATTGGATCTGCAAGAAGGTGTAACATGTTTCAGATTATACTTATCAGAGAGAAAACCAGAGGCAACATAAAAGGTGCAAGACTGAATCTACCTATCCAGTTCAAGATCAACATGTCTGAAAGATTAAAATCATTCTGCTATAATTAGAAAGTCTGAACAGAGATGGTTTAAACAGACTCTTAATGATCAAAATTCTATTTGCACTGCTTTCCAGATACCACTGTTGCAGCCAGAGAACTGGTTACTGCACCCTTTGACAAAAGCCGCCCTTACTGCCCAGTTGTGTTGGGGGAGAAAAAAAACAGCATCAGAAGTCAATTAATCTTAAGAAGATGTTAGAAATTACTGCTTATTAAGAATTAAAGATGCCCAGAATTATTTCCATTTTGAAAGAACAATTAAAATATTCATCATGATTTAAAAAAATGAGGAAACGTGTTGTGCAATGCAATGGACAAAAGCAGATATTGCATAGCTTTTAAAGAGAGAAACATCAAGAAATAGGACTTACAGCAGTTAACACATATAGGTTATTGTGCTCTGTCAGATTTGTATGGAAATAAAGCATTTATGATAGGCCATAATTACTATATAGGAACATTCCGTGACATATTTTTTAGTTCTTGCACATCTTCAACTACCATCCTTCACAAACCCTCCAGTTTCTCAGTAACTTCTTTTTTCCCCAGACCTTTGCTATCAGTGTTAGTGTGAAATTTGATTAACTTTTTGATTGTCAACTTTTAGAGCTAAAGTCTCCTGTAATTTTCTTCATATTGATGAAAGATATTTCCATTGCCTGCATTTGATTTTTTCCTTATCTTTCGTTCTCATCTTGACTCACCGAGATGCTCTGAAAACCTGCTGGTGTGGGACATTGCACGTCAGCACAGCCCAGCTCCTCAGATACATGAGTCCAATCAACTTGAGTACATTGAATGCTGGTAAGCAAGGTGAAAAGAAAGCTCCCATCCTGGAAAAATCATATCATATCATATTATATCATATCATATCATATCAGTGCTCAGTGTTGCCAGAAGCCATTTTGGTAGCAATAGAATAGACTAAAAAAACTCCCAAACCTCACACCTCACACACACAAACATATTAATAGCTCACTATTAACAGATGATCTCTTAATATAAAAGACTACACTGTCAATATCCTAATTAAATAGGTTTCATTTAAATAATCAGATGGACTTAGTAATCAGCCAACAAAGGACAAGAAAAAACACATAAGGACTACATACCAGATCATTCCTTGGTTGTAGACCAAATGCAATACATTCTCTGCAATTTTGAATTCTCCATATTCTGGCTACAAGAAACACAGTGTAAGATGAATACCTTTGTCTTAATCTTGTTTTCAGGCCATTCATTAGATGCATTTGACTGAATCAGTTTGCAGACAGGACATGGCCTGATCAATCCAGATCAAATACCAACTGCTGGCAGGCAGTGGGAACACAGCAGAACCTACTCTGCAGCCAGGGATTAAATGAATTTATTCCTCTCTAGTTTACTTCACATCTTTAAGGACAAAGAGTCCACAGCCTTTCACACCAACAGCTTCTTGTTAACCAAGTATTACCCACTGTAATTTTCTTAGCGGGCTGTGTGGTGTTGGTTGCTGTTTCTTGGACCACTGTCTACATTAGGCAAAGATGTTACAGCTGCAGAAAAGAGGATGTGGGGAACACCTACGTGCCCTCTGTGTTACCTTAGGCTGTGGGAACTGCTCTGCGATGTTATTTTGTAAAAACCAAAAATTTTTGCATCAGACCCATGTGGGTAGGCTTGAGAAAAACATTAATCTCAACATTTACCCTGTACCCTCCAATTTAAACTCAGTGTGAGCTGTGCCTTTCTAGGTGTGTTCTACCGAGAAATTATTCATCTGTGGAAAGACTTTAAGGACATTTAGTATTGAAAGAAGGAGCCTACAAATCTTGAACATCTTAGCTTGATAAAATAAGGATTGTACTTACAAACTTGCTTTCTAGATCCCAGCACCAGCAATCGCTCAAATACCGGACACACAGTCCACGGAAAAAATCAATTAGCAGGATGCTTGCAACTGTGAAAATCATGTCGATAATTGAAAGCTTGAGCATCTCCTGAAATACACATTGTTCACACATACTGAGTCATTCTGAAAGCAAATGGACTGCATATGGCTCTTTTGCATTTGTAACTGTATTTTTGGCTCAAGTTCAGTATGATAAAATATGAATTGAATATATGAATAATTTCCTTTTAAAATTTTCCTGTTTGACTTTCCCCTTACTTGTCTTTGTTCTGTTAAAGAGAATAAATATAATCAAGCTTCCAGGGTGCCTTTTATTGCTTGCAGCAGTAAAATTCTGGTCATGATGGTATCAGAATTTCTTTTTAATGACTTTCTTTCTCATGTTCTAAAACTGTATCTAGCTAAACTGAAATGGGTTGTTTTTTTCTATTGCACCCATTCTTTCATTAAGCTGACTCTTGTAATACTTATTTGCAAAGTATTTCACAGTGAGAAAATCTTATTATTCAAACAAACCCACAATCCAATGGCATAGCATCATTGAGCCATAAAAAACAGTTGTTTAGTGCTTACAAAAGAATGTGGTTATCCTATATTTAATTGAGCTTTAAAAATATACAATTAAAATAGGAAAAATTCAGTTCTATACATCTCTAGGCCATTCTGGGGAAAAAAGCAAACATTCAAACCCTCTAGTTTTTATGAGATTGTGCAGAAGGGATATACAAGAATAGAAATTAGGCTAATAAACCTCAGAGGGGTCTTTTCCTCCTGATGTTCAAACAAAACCTTTAATATTCCTCATTCTGGAACAAGATGCTCAGAAAATCAGAAGCACACTAACATGGTTCTTAATCCAGTGGCCTAGACATGAGTGTGACACTTGTCAGAGACCAGAGTCTCAAATGAATGAGTGACATCTGCATTTTTGTGGTTAAAATTTCTCTCTGAATGTATTAGTGCCCCTGGAAGTCACAAGCAATGTACCCTTCACATGTAGGGAAGCAAGAGGTGTCATATTAAATCTGCAGATTTTCTGCACCCCAAATGTGGGAAGATGGCACTGCCATCCAGCTGTCCCCATTCCTACAAACTGATGGGATTTTGAAACCTTTTGTTATTGTTCTCTCTCCCTCTGAAAAAGTGAAGAGCACTTGATTGTCTAGAGATTTATTGAGGCAGAATGAATAGAGACTTCTGATACTGTACAAATGACCAAGAGCACAATCTCATGCTTGTTTCAGGTCTGCATCTCCATCTCTTGAGGCAGCAATCTGAATCTGCACACAGTTGCGGATAAGTTGCACATAAGCATGTGGCTGCTTATATGTCTTTATAGTCTTGTTTCTTTGTAGGGGTTAGAAGGATGTACCCTCTTAAAATAGGATCCATATCACAGATCTATACAGATCTGCCTGTGCAGAGCTGAAGACAGAGACCAAACCTGGAAAAGAACATTTCAACAGCACTATACATACTGTAGATACTGAACAAAACCCAAAGCTTGTATCGTGGCCATAGCACTTTGCACAGTCTTTACTCTTCCTACATCATCCTTAGCTAAATTCCAGGATTTATGCAAAGAAAAGTTCTAAAGTTAAACACAGCACAACACGATTTTAATTTTTTTTGTCAAATGTAAATTAAGTAGAGTAAGTTGATGATAATTAAACAATTACTTACTTGACCAACATATGTCTCCCAGCACTGATCCTGTGGGTTCTGGGTGTTAAAGGAAATTGTTTGGTTAACCAGTGAGTCTGTCAGGCCTTGGGTGCGATGCTCTTCCAATGTGACAAAGCCATTTCTCTTAATTTGTACATTAGGAATGGTTAAATTGTCGTCCTTAGATAAAATGTTGGTTGCTAAGGAGGTGGTAGAATTACTTGCATTGTTGTTCACATCAGAGTCCTGAAATAATAAATATCCCAAAAACTACTTTTTAACTGTACATAGGTGCAGATGTCTGCACCTTCTACAGCATACACACAAGCAGACATTTTCTCATATATTTTCAAGCAGCAGTTAGGCAACTGTTAAACAGCTGTCAATGGACAGTCAGGAACACCAAAGGGCAGGACTTAAAGCTAATTTAGGTAGGTGGAAATATTTAACCTACAGTGATGAGGTTTTTTTCTTTTAATAGTTCAGCAATGCACAGAAATGTATTTATCTCATTACATCAGCAACCAAATGGATCCAGTTATCCTTAAAAACTAATTAAAAAGACTCTATAGGTACTTGTAAATAAACATTACTATGTAAACTTAACTTTACAATCCTATCAACCCATAATATTTTTAATCAATTTCAAACAAATTTTCATCTAACTTCATATACTTCACAAAAACCAGAATTCTGTCTATGACGTCTACCAGCTTTACACATAAGAAAACATCAAGTTAGGCTTACAGTGACACTCATACTGTCCACTTTATCCAGGAGGGCAATGATTAAACTGTAGAGGTTTCCCAGGTATAGGACAAGAACCCTGAAAAGAGAATAAAATACGGATTACCAGCACTGGTAACCATTGACTTCTCATATGTTCTCAGGTTTGGCTGTACTAAAACATGAACCAGAACACACTTCTCCTTTCCTCCTTTTCTCTCCACATATTTTTTACAGTGAATAATGCCCATACCTGGCAAGCTGGAAGCGAAGAGTGGTCCTTGGATGATACATCTCCAGAGCTGCCACAAGTTCAAAAGCAGAGGGTGCAATCATTGTGATCAGTGACACAACTACGCTGACCTGTGGAACAGAAACATGCAGTGTTTGATGATGGTCTGCTGTGGAATCTTGGGGCTGATTGAAATACTGCTGAGGCACATGCTTTGGTGATTGCTTTTATTGGAGGAGATGCCTTAAAAAGTTATTATTGACATTTGTAATAACAGTAGTTATGATCAAAAATTATAGATTTGGAATACCACTCGGGAGTCCTTACTCCAGATATTGTAGCTTCAAAGTTCTACTTTATTAATTGAAATTAAAAGTTGTCATGTAGGAAATATGGTGCTAGCATCTTCCTCTGGAATGAGTGAGTGGCTTCTTCATGACTATTCACTTTCTACTCTCGCTCATTCCTCTGAATGAAATAGTCACAGAATGAAATAGTCACAGAACTTTCAGTATCCCCAGATACTGAATCAGTCACTGTTATCGAAGTCAATTCCTTTCTAGTCCATCAGCCCAGTGTTTGCTCAGCTCAGACCTGGGCATAAAAGTAGATTTATAATTGACAGGAGGGATTAAGCTTTGTGCTCACAAAATAGGGACCTGCTAGAACAGCAGTGTCTGTGAAACAAGCACCTGCACCCCACTCTGCCCAGTTCAGCTGCACTAACACCTGGCTGCAGAGCTGAGGGAGCAAGTGCACCAAGGCAGATCCAGGTCTGCCCGCTAATTCCTCATTTCTCCTGGCTCATCTCTTGCTATTTACACCTCTGTGATCAATATTGCTGCAGAAAGCCCCCAGACAACAATCCTGCTTCTAACACAGAGGTGGCATAAAGACAGTGTACCTCATTTTTTTCCCAAAGAGTCAATTCCTTTTTGGTGCGCTCCAACCTTTGGGATCGATCCACGACAAAGTAGATGATGTAAATACTTCCCGCAAGGGACAGAAGCACGAGGATGTTTGCAATAATTCTTAAGCTTATGGTCACTGCCCTAGGAAAAAAAGGAAGATACAACCAATAGAGCAGGTTGTCTTGTGACACTGGGGTCATTTCTAACAGGGTTTGGAAGTACAAGACAAGCAGATTAGCACTGATATCTGCATTAAAACAGTGCTTTGAAAAGTATCTCTTAGCTCATATACATACAAGTTTTTGCTTTTCTTCTTTTCCTGTTCTTCCAATATAGCTTCCTTGAAAGAAACACAGCATTACCATTTTAATAATGTTCAGCAAAAATAATGCACATATCTTTCACAGAAATTAAAGTATACTAATAAAAAAGCCATCACATGCTGGAGGTGCAAGAAGATAAATACCACTGTCCTCATTGATTTGTAGCACTGATACGTGATATTAAAAAGTGATGGAGATTTCTGAGAAACAAATACACAGTAATAATCAGACACTCAGGCACTTTCAGCTGTGCATGTTCAAGGAGATACAACAAGAGGGTTACACTTCCAGATTTTTTTGGCAGAATGTGCCTTCAAAATTTGGGTGTCAATAATATAATACAGTACTGTCAAAGGTTATCCTCACTTATTGAAATAACTAAATATCACAGCTTATTAATTTACCCTTGGCTCAGTTTGAAGTAATTTTTGTTCAATGATAATGAGAATACAGCAAATTTGGGAAATAAATTACTTTTGATAAAACCACATATGCGCTTAAATTCTAGATGCAAAACATCTATATTTTTAACAGCTTTCTAATATTGAGAGACCTGTAAAATGTCCCTCCATTTTTTATGGAGAGATGAAATAAACTATAGAATCTTAGAATATCTCAGGTTGGAAAGGACCCATAAAAACTATTGAGTCCAACTTCCTAATACTTAGAGGAATACTTAAAACTAAACCATTTCACTAAAAGCATCATCCAGATGCTCCTTGGACTCCAACAGGCTTGATGCCATGACCACTTCTCTGGGGAGCCTGATTAATAGCTGATAAAATAAAGAAGAAAGAACAATAAATTGTGTACAGAAAGTTATAAACAAAGAAAGAGATACAAAACTTATTATCATGTAAAAAAGCATCTTGTAAAATATAAGCTGTTGTACATGGATGCCCTGAGGCATAAAACTCTTCCTTTGCATAAAAACAATTATACATTCTAGAAATTTGTTTATTTTCCTGCCAAATCAATTGTTAACACAAATTTGATTCCAACACTCAATGAAATTTCATCACTAGCAGATTTGTTTCTGGTTATCTAACTTCTTGTCACACATACAGGCACCTTAAATAAAACTCTTCCAAGGAAGGACACAATGGCCTTGCTGGGATGTCAGCAAATATGATGTGCCTGTAATACCACACAGATGTGATACTAGCCCTCCCCTAGGCAAATAGATATGCAAATAAATACAAAAAAACAATAGGAAGTGCAAGGGCATGAGTGGAAAAATTTACATGGCTTACAGTTTAACAAGTAAATCAACTTGAAATAATTCAAAGGTCAGCAGCTCACCCTGATGCTGTTGACTATGGCAGCAGCTTTGCTCTCTGCAGCCTCAGGGTTTCCTATCAAATAGTCCCAAGCACAGAACAGTCTCCAGCAGAAAGTGTAATTTTCATCAGAGGCACTTGCTAAACTCATTCTTGAGTTCTTTGCCATTCTGTAAAAAAATAAGTATTTAACTGCTTCTGGTGTGTGAAGATGGTAATGAAGGAAGTCACTGGTTTGGTTCATGGTTTTCAGATGTTTATACATTTAGAGCTACCAAAGGTTGCAGAAATTAGTATCACTGTTGGCAGCTTTCTGAAGAACATAAAACAGGGTGAGGTGCAGCTCATGAACTTGACTTTACATTTAGAGGTAAATGACTCACTGTGGAAGGACATTTCAATATTTACAGTCTTTACAACTGACAAATAAAGCAAATAAATCTTACTAACTGTGGGCTTACACCTATTTCAGTTTTACAACCTCTAGGTAGGATCCAGCTGAAATATATAATCACTAAGATCACTGTTACAGGAATTAAATCTAGTTTGGCATAATCAGTGATTGTGCACAAGGTCTGTTTGTTTGCTGTACTGTTTCAAACCTCAAAATATATATTATTGCCAAATAGAAACCCAGGGCCATTTTACAGACTTTGGGAAAAAGAAAGAAAACCCCTCCTACTCATGTCAGGTGAGCAAGGTGGCAGGATATTGCAAACCATGGGAAATGAAATGAAGATTAATAGCTTGTGAAAGAAAGGGCATCTGAAAGGACAACGTTAAAGGGGAGCTGTACACAGCTAAGCAAAGGATCACTGAGCTAAGTCAGAAGAAAAGCTGATCATGTCTAGAAATTGCAGATGTGTAGATTGGTGTCAAATATACCAGTGACCCTTGGCACAAACCAGCAGGTAGATTAAAAATAAATGAAAAGGGAAGGTTTGACCTCAAAACTGAGAGCTATTACAGACAGCACTGAAAACATCCCTGGACTGCACTGTGCCAGATAAATAGGTATCCAGAAGGGAAGAGAAGGCAAATCAGGAGAGGATAGAGTGACCTTGCCCCTTCTCCAAGCATTGCACATCCCTGGATTTATGGTCAGCTCAGGCAGTCTTGCTCTCTCTGTTAAGTAACTCCTACTCCTTCCCTTCCACAGCAAAGAAATGAAGCTTACATTTCAATGGGATGCCACGTACCCACTAAAGCAATGCAAATGATATTACACCTAGGATGGCAATTTTATATTTGTATTTCAATAGAGAGGAATATTAATAATGCTGAAAGCATTACACTTCAAATATAAATTTCTGTTGTAGCAATATTTATTACAGAAAAGAGGGGCCTTAAACTGCACCAAGACAAAGCACGCAGATGATCTGTGCTGCCCTCCTTTTAAAGGCTGGGAAATGGAACAGAGAGTGAGGATTACAGCAAGACAAAGGGCAGTCTAGAGCTGAACTCAGTCTGCCTCCATGATACTAGCAGAGGTGAGCACGTTAATAGAACTACACAGAATAAATATGGAGGAAGAGGAGTAAATACCATTGCTGATTGCCTGAATGCACAAGTTTATGAACAGCAGTAAATGGACAGTCTTACTTTTTTAGAAGAATGATGAAGCTGTAAGCAAACACAGCCATTCCAACAAGGAAGTAGGCAAGAGGCAGCCGGTATCCAGCTTTCCCAATCTTCCTGTCCCGACCATAATAGCCATAAAACAGAACAGAGTACTGGAGGTAGCCCTGCAAAGACCAGAGCCCGTCAGTAAGAGCAGTAACCAACAATTACAACAGAACAGCAGTAGCAAAATGACAAGGAGTGGTTTGAGTCTTGCCCCTAGGGACCAGATGGTGTCCAGGTCTTGAGCAGATGCAATGTGCTCCTTGGGAATGGTCTTGCTGACAGTGCTGCCAAACGGGGCTCCGGCCAGGAGCTGTGGGAGAGAGAGGAGGTCTCAGGAGATGGGAAAGAGAGAGGAGGTCTCAGGAGCTTCACGAGCCCATCTGGGCCAGGGCTGCACAGTGGAGCCCATCAAGAGCTGCCCACATGTGTGGTACTCTCAGGGTAGCAAGTACTGTGTCAGAACTGTGCCAGCTTTAAAAGCCATGCTTTCAATGTGAGCATTTTTAAATTAAATGGGGCAGTGTTTGATCTCAAAATGATAGTTCAGGATTAAATTTACTTTTCTTTAAAAATTAAAAAGTGAATGTGAATACCCTTTTTCTTCCCATTTTACTTTTTATTTGTTCGAAGGGTGTTTACTTTTTTATTTTGTGCAGTGAGAATAAAATCAGCTATTCCCATGTTTTCTGATAACACTATTAAAGCATAGGGTAGGTGAGGCAAAATAATATGTATGAATAATTTAACAAACTTAACAATTTGCCTTACTCATATGCAAGAACTTAACAAAGTTGTGGCTGTTCAGAACTTGTAGGAAATGCTTTCTAATGGACAATAATCCAGAGTCTGGAGAGGGACGTTTTGTTTTTCTTAGTGTCATTTACACTTCTCATTAGTGTAAATGACACTAATAGGACTTAAGTGTACTCAACACCCACTACATCTTTTAAGAATGGATTCTTTATTTTAGTAATCAGATAAAAACATATTCTTTAAAAACTTTAGTACCATGTTGACAAAATACTATCTCGAACACTAACAGAAAAGGTCTGTTATCCTTTGGCAGAGAAAAACCTCTTAATAGGGGAATTTATTTTAAATAATTCATTTTACAGTGTACATTTCAAACTGATGCATGACTTAAAGTGTGGTGTTTGTTCCATTGAGAAAGGAAAGTTCAGCAATAAGTGTTTCTCTGTAAATATTAACAGTGTGTTCTTACCTCTGGTAGGACTACAAATGCTCCTGTCATTATGGTAAGGACGATGTTGATTCCAAACAGCCATCTCAGGAAGATGAAATAAGAGGCAACTCCAGACCCAAAATGACCTTAAACCACAAAGAACCATTATGTGACCTGCACAGTCTATAAAAGATTGCATCATTTACCCGTGAAGTGTTGGAATAACAGGCCAAAAAGAAAAACCTCTCTTATGGAGGGCATCCAGCAAACTAGAGAATTTTTTCATTTTCAGAATCCCAAAGGAACAAAATTGACTTTTTTAAAAGTTACCCCCCAACTAAGACCATCAATGAGAACTGTGCAGCTTCTGAGGCACCAGGAAAAGGTGAAAAAGCAAAGTTTTAAATGAAGAATTCACTGCTGAAAATATGCATTTAACTCCCTCCCAAATATTTAATTCAGTACATTAAAAAAATACATCATAAGACTCAGCATTTTAGCAAGTGTTTTACAAATACCATTAAATTTTTATACTTACTCTCAATTTTCTTTATTCTCATTTCCCAAGGAATAAAGATTACCACAAAATTATATGCAAGTCGAAGAAACTTCTTCCAAAGCTGAGAAAAAAGCAGAAAAACATGACACTTCCTCACGTGAAAAAAAAATTGTAAAAATGAAGTGCTGACTATTTTGCTCATGTCTTATCTTTTATCACAAGAATTGTTACAAATATTGATGACTAAGGTCTTATTAGGAGCATAATGCCTCGAAGGAAATTCTCTTAGAGGAAAAATACACTTTTTTATTCAACAGCAGCAAATTTAAGTGCTATATTCTCAGCTCTATGTATCGCAGCCAACACTTGCAGAAATCCTGTGGTTATATTTATTAGAGTCTTTATTCAACCTGCATTTTTTGCAAGGTTAGAGGATCAGAGGATCTTCCTGCACACACTGTGTGTGCACACACAATGTGGGAGAAAAAGTAAAATCCACATGTGCAAAAGTGAGAGCAGTTTTTGAGTTGTTGAGTTAGAATTATAACTTCATAGTATCAACAGGGAAAAAACCCTTGTATTCCAGGCATTATAAAGTATTTTTAATACAGTTAGATATTAAAATCCCACCTATATTTTAGGCATTTTTAATAGCATTGTCAATATTCTATCATAAAATTTAATCTCCTAAAATTAAAGAGGAGTCAATAGAATTTTAATTACTGAAAATATAATCAGTCTCTTTGGCCAAAGTTAATTAATATTTATGATTATATGGACATTTAATTGCATGAATGGGAAGTATTTTAATTAAAGAAATTTAGATGCTGGGAACTGCATGGGAATTGCTGGGATTGCAGCTTTCAGTACAGGGTTCACAGGGCTGAGAAAGGACTCAAGCACCTTGTGCCAGCTGCACTACAAATTTATAAAGAATAATAAGGTGTCCACAGTGAAGCAATATTTACTAAAATTATAATTTGATAGCTATCATCTCTTTTCCTCCCTACAATGTAGTTGAATGGATAATTTACACTCTTAGAAGCCACAGTATAGCATCTGGCTTTAACTGGGGGAAAAAAACCCAAAAAACAGCAACAAAGAAAGTGTAAAATAATTTAATTGAAAAAATAAAATTGCTTTCGTGTCAAGATAGTAAAAATGTATTTTAACTTCAATATTCATAAATAATACCATGACTGGACTGTCCAATCATGAACACTATATATTTTGCAAATTTGAAAAACTTATGTAAATACATATGCACCTAGTAGCTGCGTTTTGTTTTCAGCACATGGTCAACCACTAAGTTCTTAATTTTGATGATGTAGCGCTTGTTCTGTTGTGCTAAAATTTTTGTCTCCTTGGTCACCATGCTAGTTTCTAAGAAAATATATGGGAAAAAAATCTCTTCCAGTTAAAAAAAAAAAAAAAAAAAAACCCCACACCAAAAAAAGGCAGCTCATTCTGTTGCTGTTGCTGAATTTAGCCCTAATGTAAAGGCTATACCCCTTAATTTGTGCTAGGATAAAGAATACAGATCCCCTACACATAATGAGTTGTACTAATTAACTGCTGAATTACATCTCTGTGCTGAATGTCTTCAAGCAAATACAACAGAGGCAATTAGATTAGACACAAACTTTAATTCACTGTGAACTCTAAGATAAAAGCTTTTGGGTTTGTATAGGAGGAATTATATGAACAAGCACCAAGCCCAGTCTCTGATTTACTGACATTCTGATTTAGCACTTCTCTGTCTAGCTAAAGTCCTAGTTCCACTCATATCAAAGGCAAAAAATAGTGTTTATTTTAACACATTTTTACTTCCACTGCATTTGCCACACATGCAAAGGCAGAACAAGGAAAACTTACTCTTTCTACATTGGAAAGTGCTTCTGGGGGCCAGCATCTCAGAGCACCAGATACAAGTGCAGCTCTTCACTTGTTCACATGAATAAAATGCATGGTGTTCTATTGGCCTAAACCCTGCCTTTTTGAATTAAGATAAATTAGTAATTAAAAGTCTACTTGTTATGATGACAAAAATATTCTTAACTGCTTAGATGACTAAAGAAGTCTTCTCTTGGTTGCTAATTAAATACAATTTCCTGCATATTATAAATGTCCAGAAACTCAGGCCAGTGTCTATTTTCAGTGGTGTAAATAGATTTGCTAAGATTTGATTCAGATTCTCTGAGTATAATGCAAGCAAAACCCCTTCTTTAATAATGTATTTAACATAAGCTATTGTAGGATTGTCTTCCAAACTAAAACCTAGACACATTTTTCATACTAATCTATTGAACTGTGGCCCCAGTTTGTTGAAATAGCTCTTCAGAGGATATTGCATCATGTTTGTTGTTATCCCATTATCATCACTCCCTCTAATAGGCATCAATATTTGTAGGCTGTCTGAAAATAAAGCTTATACTGCATTAACAGAAGGATATTCATCCCTCAACACATGAAATTAGTCTGCAAAAATGTAATTACTAAAATTACAATGAAAAAAAAAAGAAGAAAAAAAACCAATAAAGAAGCTTTTAACTGCTTTATTCTCTCTCTACAGTCCCGAGCTGAAGTATCAGGAATGCATAGCAAGCACACACCTCTCTGAATCAGAACTGCAAATGGCTGTTGGTGGGAACAAGAAATTCCAGAGATTTGAGACAAAGCAGCCATACCTCTGCCCCAGCAGCCTGGTAGCCTCTCGTTCTCGTGAGCCTCCCTTCGTACTTCAGCACGATCTCCTTGGCCTGCCTGCGCAACAGGGGAGGTTCAGTCTCTACCTGACCCCATTGCTCACATCTCTTATTCTGCACAAGCAGCATCTGTCAAACGGGTCAAATGCTCTGAAATACAGCCATGGGCTCTCCCACCATCAGCCCCCAACACAGGCAATGCATTTTTTTTCTGACTATTGAGCTTTTTACTGATACTTTAAAACTCCTCGGAGTTTTGTCTGAGAGAACTCGGCATTCAAGGGTTTGACTGCAGTGAGGGTTTTCTGTTCCTCTAATTTATTTCTCAGTCCTTTTGTTTCAAAGTCTTTCTTTTAAAATGGTAGAACCCAAATGAGTAAAATAGCAAGATCCCCTTTACAGTCTGGTAATCTTCTGTGGATACTGACATCTCTTCTGCAGGTACGGAGCAGCTATCTTGTGAGCTGCAAAGAGGTGCATGTTCATCTGGTCATACACAGTCTTTGACCTCAGCAGAAGGTGGATTGGGACCACCAAGATCTGATCAAAAGGAACAGGAAAGCAGGAAGTCACAGCCTCTGCCTAAGAGAGAAAAACCTCTCTTTGCTTCCCAGATTACACAAGGGCTCTTGGTAGGGTAGGGATTCCTCATGGCTACATTGCCATCTGAGCACCATACAGGGTTTTGAGAGAAAATGCCAGGTGAAAAGGGCAAAAAAACCCCAAGCATCACAGATCATGAGGTGAAAGACCTAACACAGTTTAGACAGGTGGCCTGAGGAGTTAGTCACATGCTCTTTCTTTGGAAATCCAGAATTATAATAATTGAAATCTTAAACTGTGAAACATGTTTTTACTACACTGATCATACTTTTTAAACTTACAAGTGCCCAGTATTTACTGCATTTACAGTATGTTGCCTGAATCTATGGCCAGCTTCTGTTCTCATGCCATGTAATTACCTTAAAAAGGCAGGCTGGTTCTCCTTTTTGGGACACAGTGAAACAATTTAACTTAAAAACATATTATGGAGCATTACCAACAGCCTTCCTTGAGACCAATGAATAACTGACAGTCTCTTTTAGTAGTTAATAGCCAAAGCATGATTTCTTGCTCTCTTTTGTGCTGTGCCTTCTAAAGGGAGCCACAAGCATGCACCAGAGACAACTTCACTTACAGACTGTCCACCCAGAGGCTGCTGCCTTCAGCCAGCTCTCAGATCTTCCCAGAGCATGCTCATGGAACACTTTCCTAGCAGCTCTAAATCATTCTCGTGCTCAAAGCCTTCCATCTGACACTGAAACCCTCCCGAGGCTGGAAGCACTGTCACAGTCAGTGAGCCTGAAAACCTCAGTGCAGGCACCTTTACCTGAGCGCCCTCAGCTTCTGCCTCATCGGCCACGGCCGGCAGCGGATGTTGGACATGATCTCCTTCTGGTACTGGATGTTCTGAAAGATCTGCTCTGGGTCATGGCTCTCAGCCTTCTCTTCACCAGCATCATCATCCGAGTTGCTGGCAGCCCAGCACACACCCCACGAGAGCAAAAAGGAGACAAGTTATTCCTGTGGGATTCCCAGCAAAGCGTTGATTTCACAGGATCCAACTCTTAGAGCATTGTAAGAACAGGGAGCCAGGGAACTCACATCACCTTATTGTTTTAAAGTTGATTAATAATTTGGATGGTTTCTCCATCTCCAGGACATATCTCTTTCCCTCCTCACCACTTGCTGGTCAGTCATAAATTATCCCCACTCCTGACAATGAATCCCAGTCTTTCTTATCCAAGCATTTCCAGCCATTCTGCTTGTACATCATGCTAGCAAGATTATCTGTATATTTTTCTGGAACAAAATGCTGTCTAAACATTTCCAGAAAGAGCAGATCACATTCATTTTTGAATCATACCCATTATTTTTATTTCAATAGTGATAAAATATTTTATTGTTAGAATGAGGGCAGCAGGTGATTCAGTCATGGTCACTGTTTAATCCTATTCCCTGCTGAGGGGCAGGGGTGTGGGACCCCACATACCAAGGATTACTTGTCCCTGTGAAAAGATTCCTGTGCTTTGATACAGATTTTTGTAGATGATTATTAAATCATCTTTTCTGATGCTGTCACCACATTTGCTTAGCTACAGCTCTTGCAATTCCCTGTTGGTCTATGAAACAGCAGCAATATTCATTCTTACAGAGGCTTAGGTCTAAAAACCTGTGGTGACTGTTTCTCCCTGAATGACACAAAGGGATCTGAAGTACTGCTGCAACCACCAGCCAGGAACTTTCCCAATTGTATTGCTAGGTACTTGCTGGGAAAGTTCCCTGCAATTTTGCTGAAAAAGCAGCCTTTTAATCACATAGAAATAAATCATAACCTAAACCATGCCATGGAAGAATATTTGGGGGACATACTTCATGAGACCACTAATCTGTTGGTCTGCAGTCCTGTCCCTTCAGTCACAGGGCACATTCAAGGGAAATTTATAATTACACAGGAGAACAAAAAGAGACTTCTTACCATGCTATACCCTGAACTCTTTGGAGTTACTTTGCTTTATGTACAGCGTTTATATTTCAGTATGCAATGTGACTTTGACAAAATAAAAAAAACAACACAAAGAGGTTTGAAGAATACATCTTAAAACACAGAGAAGGATTTTTCTCATGCTCATTTCCATGCTACCACACTGTTACTCAAACCAGACTACCTTCCCCACTCTGACACACACTCTGTCTGCATGGAAGTGAAAAGACAACATCCCACTGCTGTGCTAGACAAAGCAGACTCGCCCTCGAGGAGAGGGTGGATCCCTTACCTGTGGGGAGGCTCCTGGTAGGTGTAGATGCCAGTTTGCCGCTTCACCGTGCGCTGCTTCTTGCAGGACTTGGCAGCTCTGAGCGCAGGGGAGCCTGGCGCTGCTGCCATGGTGGCAGCTGGGACTCTGCAGGGCTGGGAGGCAGCCTGGAGCTCGCTGGTCAGGCGTCTCAGCAGCAGCCAAATGTTATTAAGCAGAGAGCAGCGAGTGCTGCGAGCCCTGTGGAGCAGAGGATCATTGCCTGGTGCTCCAGCCTGGAGAAGCTGCTGCTGCCTGGCAGTGCCTTAAAGCCACAGCACACGGCAGCCCCACCACTGCCCCTCGAAGGCCAGATCAAGGTGGGGAGCAGAGTTCAAAGCTGCAACCTTTAATTCACAGCCAGATTTGCCTTGTGGATGAGGGACACCGCTCTGGGTGCCACCCAGCACACCGCACTGGCCTGCTCTGGGTGGTGTTGCCAACAAACACTCTGTCGGTGCTGTTGGTGTTTCTGCTTCCTGTGCTTGACACAAGGTTCTTGCTCAGGAAAAGCAAGATGGTTTGTGTTTTGGACTTTAGCAACAGAGAAACATGCAATGTCATTCTCCCACAGGGCTTCCAGTTTTAGTGGTGGAGAGTCCCCTGACACCCTTTCTATGGTCAGCACCAACACAACCTCTCTGTCAGCATCTCTGTGATGCTGGGCTTAGTTGCCAGGATAGAATAAACTACTCCAGGTTCTGCTGGGGCCAGGGAAGTAAATTTTTAGTGCTTTTCTCCATCATAGAAGTTACAGATATTCTGGTGCCATTATTAAGACACAGGAAAACAGACCAAAAATAGTAGATATTAATAGTTCCTGCAACCATAATTTGATGCTCAGAAAGTGGGAGTGAAAGGAAGAGTTTGCAGAGAGTTTTTACTTGTTCCTAACTTGGTATTTTCTCTTCTTAATAGCTCTGCACACAGTCAGCAACAATTTTGATTGCATAAATCAATGGTCTGTTGTAGTTAAGTTTTGTTTGCAGCGTCTCACAAAAAGAACATTTAGTTCTTGCTTCTAAATTTCCTGCAGAGGCACAGGCTGCTTTTTCTCTCCATCCTGAATTAATCTAAAATATTGCCACTTGGTGAGAATTTTCACTTTTTTACTGTCTACTGTCCTAGACTTATTTAGTTAAATAACTAAAGGGCTAAGTGGTCACAAGCCTTATTTTTTGTTACAGTATTGGAAGAGTAAATCCATTTGGTGTAATTCACTGAATTTCTGAGATGACAAGTAAGGACCAGATAAATATGATTCTGCATTTCCAAAATGTATCTCACAATAAAGCTTAGAGTTTGCTAGCTGGGTGAAGATTCCCTAGAAATCTGGGAGTTGCATTAGCACAAATCAGAATGGTAAAGAAATGCCCCTATTCAGAGTTCAGCTGTATTCTGCACCACAGAATGTGTCACATGCATGGCTATTAGAGTCTGCTAAAACCCACTTACTATGTGGGGCTTTTTCTGTGAACTGAACTCTTTAGTCCCAACTTCACTCTGAGCATCTCTTGAACCCACCTCTAGCCCCAGTAGAGACTAAAGCCTTTGGACTCCAGTTTTCAGCTTACCATGGATGGATCACAGAAAAATTTACTTTTTTCTGTACTGTGTGGTGGTTT
>VXBC01006477.1:4665-62309 GCA_013399945.1 Ploceus nigricollis
CCCCCACACACACACCAAAAAAACCCTCAAAAAACCAAAACAAAACCAACAACCTGAGAATTTAAAATTGTAATAAGACAATACACTTATTAAAAAAAAATATCTGTAATGTTTCAGTCTCTTTAATACCAAGTGCAGAAAAGGAATCTTCTCTGTGTGGGAGAGTGTTCCAGTTTGTCAGCCCTTCTGGTTTACCTTGAATAAACTTCTTTTGAAATGTTCCTAATTTCTCATGGTATTCCCCTCTGTTGAATTGTTGCCAGTTACTGTATTTTCTAACACCTGCATACTTCCCCCATTGTCAGTACTATCAAGGAAGTGCAGGCAAACTTAAAAATCTGTTCATAGTCTGCGAAAATTCTTTCTCCTCAGCCTTCATTATTCAGCTGGATTCTATTCACTTACTGAAATTTCTCACATTGCAGTTTCCACTTTCCAGTGATCTGTGGCTGCATTTCCTTCTTCTTATCTTTCTTTGCCTTGTTTCACCTGTAACTCCAAAACTTGCTCTAACTTCTTGTGGATCCTTTGGAGGCTAAGAGGATTCAATCTTCACATTACTGCAGCTCCACTGGCACTTTATGGAAGATTATATAAATATGTGAGCATTATGTGTGTGGGCACTAGAAGCTGAATGAAAGCTATTCAATGCACCTTTCTTCAAATCTTTTTCATTCTGAAAAATACTAAATAGGAAGATAATGTAAGTTTTCAGACTATATTACATTAATATATTACAGCTACTTGTACTGCTAATGGGGAGCAAGATAGGAAAAATGTGAATGATTTTGGTTTGTATTGTCTACAGTCTTGCATCCAAAGATCCATAGGAGATATCAATTAATTCACCTTCACAGCATTTTTCTGAATATTAATTTTAAGATTAGTTCACCTTGTATCAAGAGACCCCTTGTCCCCATTCCAGCACATATTAATTAAAAGAAAAAAATAAATATTAAAAAATGTGTACACATGGAGTGGCTTTCAGTTTTCCTGGATTTTGTCACCACAACAGACAAATGTATTTTACATCAGACAGATGCAGACTTGCTACCACTGTCTATTCAAATATGTCTGATGGCATAAACCAAGAACACAAAACAAGTAACTTTAACAAGCAGAGTTTTACCCTGAAGTGTTCATCACTCCACTGAAGCCTATAATTAACAGGCAGTCATGCAGTATAAAAGGGAGCTCTGCACCTCCCATTTCCTTGTTTTCTTCTTCTTTGTGCAGATTCTGTGCAGAGAGAAAGATGTATCTCTATTGTCTTGTTAAGAGAACATAAGCACTAAAGTATTGGAGATCTGCAGTTTCTAGAGAGTAGGTGTACCATCTCCTATGATAATTAATAGCATCTAATGTAACATTAAAATATTATAGACGTTTATGCAGTTACACTGAGTTTCTGAGAAAGTTCTAGCAAACCACATTAATGTGAAAATAATCTGAATTTCACAGACTGTCTTCTCAGCTACGTAAATGGAAAATCAGTGGATTTTTTCTCTAAATTGTATTTGGTGATTTTGACACATTTGTAGGGAATTGTACACAAGGTAATTGTATGTGGAAATCTTTGTCCTAGTTGGTATTTGTTTCATGTATCCTCTGAAGAATTTTTGACAGAAACCAGTAATGAATTAAGTGTGTGAAGCTCTCCCAGAGGGGAAAACATGACTTAGCTTTGTATAGTAAGATGCTTTATGGAAGCATATGTTATAAGGTGACATGTAGAATTTGGTTTCTCTTCTGTTAGTCATTGATTAATATCATGTGTGGAGCAAAAGTGCATTGGAAATACGGAACAGAGCTTACAGGAGCAAGACAAAGTGCAAGTGTAGAAAGACCCAAGGGATCACTATGCAGTGTCTGTAGAGTGTAATCTCAGATCAGCCAGATTTCAGGCATGAAATTACAGTGAACTTGTTTGGTTAAGATATTCCATCACTTTTTTGAATGCCTTCTGCTTTGGATCAGTGCTTTAAGTTCTGTCCCTTTTGCTAGAAGATGTCTTTAGGCTTTGTATTCGTTATAGATGTTTGAATTTTGAAACAGATTAAAATGCCTACCAAGGAGAATAAAATGGATGGCTTGTATTTAACATCTATGGAGAACATTTTTTGTAATTGTTTTGAAGTTCCCATATCTGCAGATCACTAAGATTTTTTTTTCTTGTTCATTTTCAAGTTAAAACAAAAGAATTGCAAATCTGAGATACTAGAGTTCTGAAAAAATGAAATTAAAATATTAAAGTTTTGGTCTTCATCATAATCAGTATTTCTGAGAATTTCACTGAACCCTGAATAACTTTAGAAAGTTGCATAAGCATCAAAGCAATGCTTTATGGTTTTTGTTAACATTCAGCTGACAGTCAGAAGCTAAATTTGGAATTGACTTTTGTTTGATAGGTCTTTGTTATGTGGCAGTAGCAGGATCTGGATGAGGTAATGGATGAAATAATCTATGTTATTCAGACACTGGGAGTTTCAGAGTGTAAAGGAACAATTCTCACCCATTTGGCAGAGGTGGGATGCCCAGCAGAGGACACACTGAGAAGCTGTGTGGCTGGATTAATTGTTCATGTGATATATACAACAAATAGAACTTGATTAATTAATTAACTACCATGTTTGTTGATTAGGAGAGTTGCAAATGTCTTGATTTATGGCCTTTAATAGTGAACTTAGTTTCCTGACAAGGAGGGAAATTGAGAACTAAAGACATTTGTTCATACATGTTTATGAATCACTACATGAGGGAGGAGAAATAAGCCCCCGTTCAATTCTGAATTTAACTATATGACTGCAAAATTAAATGTGTATTTTTGGAGGAGAGCTTTTCTTTTCCTGCTTAAACTAAACAGAAATGTGTGACAAGAAGGCCAGTTTCACATTCTATATAGATTTCACTGTTCCTTTTTGTTTCTCGTTCTATCAAAGGTGTCAAGAATATTTTTATGGGTCAGATTCTGACATTTTTACATTGGATTATTTTCTGTAGAGCTACTTTATTTTGTGGATTGGTGTCTTTAAATTTTGGATGCTTACTATTATTGTTTCCTCTTTTGTTTTCACAAATGCTCATCGTGTTGGAGTAAGTTAAACTGCCTGTTAATATTTTTCCTCTTCCTCTGCCTTGAGAATTTATATGGTATTCTGAGTGGAGTGGAGGATGGCAGTGGAGGGAGGCAGCAACTTGAGTCAGGAGGTGGAACAGCAGAGAGCACTGCTAAAGGGTACTGCTAAGTCCCTAAGCAGACTCTTAGGTCTCAGACTGCCATGAGGAGCAGTGCAGAAGTGCATTCTCTCGTAGCTCAGGGCAGCCAGAACAACACTATACTGATCAATAGTGAGTCATTGCACAATTATGTGTAAAATAACTTGGCAAGTTGGAAATAACAGCCAGAACTGGAAGCATGAGGACTGTGAAAGGAGAGTAAGGCTTCAAATCAGTTTTAGCTTCATCATTTATTTACCATTAAGTTACCCACTGCAATTTTGAACCATAATTTAACCATAATTGAGCCATAATTTAAATTACACTGTCAGGTCTCTGAGATCTTTGGATTTCCAGAACAATGGAAAGGATTATTAATTAAATAAAACTCAGTATTGTTACATTTTCAAAAGTATCTATTAGTTGAGTAGTCCTACTGACTGGCATTACCTTTCACAGTTTTAACATTGCCTTTTTACAAAAAGTTAAAAAAATATAAAATATCAGGTTTAGAGTATTCAGCAGTGTTCAAATATCCAAGAGCTTTAGATTTTTTCCTTTCTGTTCTGATTTGTAGCTCTAAAGGGAAAAGAAGCTTTTGTCATGATTTGCTTAAAAATGAGAAAATATTAAACTCCTCTAAATGGGAGGATCACCAAGTATTTAGGGAAGTCTCCCCACTTTGTTGAAATGATGGGCAGGAGATAAAATTACACATATAACAAGTAAGTATGTAACTCTATGAGTTCAAAATATACTATTTTATTTAAAAGTTCTTCCATAACTAAGTGTCACCTTAGTAAAAACTTCTGTTGTCTTTTCCAGAAATGATGAATTTCTTCTGATGACCTTGTATTGTGTGTTTGCAGAGTACAGCAGAATATTGCCTGTTATGTGGACATATATATATCTGATTCAGAAAGACAAATGATTAACACATGATAAATTCTCTGAGAACTAACACATGATAATTCTCTAATATTGTGGTATGATCACACGTTATTTTTGTATTTAAGCCCCTTATTCATATGGGGCTAACCCTAAACATAAATATAAATAGCTATTTCAAGAAATATAAGAAAATTAATAAACCTGTTATTTTTCAAGCCTTACACCTCTTTAGAAATTTGAAGTAGAAACTACCTGCCTTGTTTCTATGCTTTAGGGTTTTTTTTCAGTTTTTGTTTGATTCAGGAAAATATGTTGTGGTAGTATTTCAGCACTCCTGTCTGCAAGATAAATTAAGTGTTGCTGATGTGTAATGAAATAATGATTCCCTGAAAAAAATAGACCCTTTTTCTACCCTTTATAAATGCTACCTTTAAAAGTTAGAGTCTAATTTATTCATAGAATTGAACTTTTACCTTTCCCTAATCAAGGAAGGATAACAGATTGAAAGGAGATGATTTATACATGAAATTGCCAAAATGCTTTCTAAAAATTAGAAAGCCACAGAATTTTAGGTCAGGAAGAAACATCAAAAGATCATCCATTCCATAATGATATCCTGCTATGGGTCCAGCTATGACTAAACCTTTTCTAACAGAGTTTTGTCTACTCTGTCTCATTTAATCAGTAATCTTTTGCGTCATCTTGTTCATTTCTTTATTCATTTTTTCATTCATTTTCTCTCATTTTTTCATATTTTTGTGTGTGTGGGGATGTTTTGGGGAGTGTGGGGTTCTGCTGGGGTTTTTCTGCTTTTTGTTCTCTTTTGGGATTATTGTTTTGTGGTTTTTTGCTTCTTTTGGGTGATTGTTTGGGGGTTTTTTTTTGTGATTTTTTTTTTGTTGTTTGTTATGTCTAAGGCAATTGCCCATAAGCCAGACTTACTTATATATTAACTACTGAAACTACATGATCAAACTGAGGATGTTTTGGGGGAATAAGTAGAATCTTTGGAAACTAAAATGAAATATCCAGAACTAATCAGATTGAAACTTTTCTCTATCTTAACATGATTTTTAGGTGTATAGTTACTATTAGGACATCAGAAAATGTCACAAGATTCCCTGATGTGGTAACATTAATGCTGGACATTCCAGGGCCCACTTAATTTTTTTTCTGGAGCCCCTGAGCCCACATGTCTTTTGCACAGAGAGGTGCCTCTTCCATGCAGAGGCTCCTTGGAGAAGTCCTATATAAGAGTGTCAAAAAAATAGGTATTTTTAATCTTGGTTAGTAGGGAGTATTTCTGATAATCTAGCCTGGATAGCTCACCAGCCAAGGTTTTGAAATATCACCTCTTTCCTCTTTTTGCATGAGTCAGGGGAACAGATCTGTGAAAAAAATTGTTCCTCTACCATAAAGATTAATATTTTTATTGTCAATATTGTCATTATTATTGGAGAGATTGTCAAGAATTCCAGACTACTCTGAAAAAAATCTTGTATTGCTTTCTAAATACATACTAGAACTGACATTGAAGACCAGCTGAGAAATCTTTTGTTAGATGCATTCATATACAGTACATACATATACATATATATACATACAGTGGTGGGTCAGGAGAAAGTGTGAAAAAATCATATTTACTAGAAAGAAATTTACTGATTTAATATCAGGTAGAAAATCGTTTCTATTTCACGGGCCTTCAATTTTCCCTGGAACAAATTTTAAGATCAAATGGAACTTGAAAAGGAAAGAAGGAAAAAAATTTAAAAACTCACAAAGCAAAGCACGAGGTACATGTAGTGTAACAGGTGAAACTACACAGACAGAAGTAAAGCAAGAACATTGCTGCTGTAAGATATAAATGGAATTAACCAGAAACTAGGTGTACTAATCCCAACTGTGGGCTGTGAAACCACTTTCTGGATTGTTATCATTAATTAAATTATGCTTTCACAAGACTTCACTTGTCCTTGAGCGTTTTCAGAATTTTGCAAGCAACTATTCCCCTCACATGCTAATTTGAATAACAGCATGATACTGAAAGCACCACTTCCAGAGAGGAAATAAATGGCAGGCAAACTCATGCTTTATTGAATGTGTCCTGGTGTCTTTCTGCAGAGCTGCTATCACAGCCTTATCATGTGCTTTAAGATGACTGCTGGAAGCTTTCTTCTTTATATTAGAAATTTATGTAGAATTGTGGAAAATGTCTTAATTCCCCATTCCAAAAAAAACCACAAAATGGGAGTGAAGTATTCTAAAATACTTGTGTATGTAAGCTGTCTTTCTCAACTTCACTGAGATTGTATGTGTGCCGTATATAAAAATATGTGTACACCTGTCTTCACAGAACTAAATGTGGATATTTTGGTGGGAAGGGGCAGGTTGTGTTTTGAAACTGAAAATGCATTTTTTGCCTGCCTGTGGAGACTTTGGATTTGTTTAGGAAAGGCTGAAACACAGATGGTCCTGAAACAGAGGGCTCCTTAACTTTGAATTACTTACTCTAATGAAAATTCCACATTGGTTACCCTAATTCTTAAACAAACAGCTTTAGTTTTGGACTTTTCTCTGTTTGAAAATATACATATGTTTCTATAACTCTCTGTTCACTGCAGAGTTTTGCACCTAATCATCCTTCCAAAATTATCCCTATCATTCAGCAAAAAATTTAAATGCCAAAATCTTATGTTTAAATTTTCATATGTCCTTGACATGACAGTCTATCAGTGCATTCAGTGTGAATGCTGCAGGAGGTGGGATTGTAGGAACTGCAGTGCACATGGAGCATGCAAACAAGAGTGTTACGGGCTAGGATGCCTACCAGAACTTAGTGTAAAGAGGGAAAGTGAAGAGGCATGGTTGAACTTTTCGAAAGATAGAGGGATGTAAGATAGCCTGAAGAAAAGAGCTTGATCAGATAAGGATGTGATCTTCTGGGCTGAGGAGTGGGATTTCCCTCTTTGGACTAAAGGTTCAATACAACAATCTAACTTCAGTTTATAAAACTGAAAAAAACCCAAAAAAACAAAAACCAAAGCAAAACAAAACAAAAAACAAAAACAAAAACAACAACAACAAAAAAAGTAAATCCACTCTGAAAAATCAGAAGTCTTCAGAAAGCTTCTCCCTTTGATTTCCTGTACCACTGAGTACTCTGCAGCTTGCCTGAGTGCTCACTACTCCTGCCCTGACCTTACACAGACAGCTAACCTGAGCAAGCAACTCATTAAATAATGACCATTTAATGTTTTGAGAACCATCTTACCCTGCCATTCATGACCTGGTGTGAATTAAAATTTTGGAGACTTGTACTAGGTATTGCCTAAGTAGTATTTTAACTATGTGATGTCTGCAGATGTTGGAAGCTGAAGGAGCATCCTTGGTTGGCTCAATAGGCCTCATCTTCAGAGTAGGATATATTATCTCTTTTTGCTTATTTTCATGCAATTTGAATCTAAACCTGGGTCTAAAGAGTAAACAACTCTTCTCCTGTATGTAAGCCAAAAGGACCTTTGTAATTCAGACTACAGGATATTTGTATGTATAAGTTCTTAGTATGACTTCCTTTTTAAAGTACAACCATTTGATGATTATATATAAAAAAATATTTAAAATACATAATTTTTTTTCTGATTTTATGCATTGTACAAAAAGTCAGGCATTAAGTTATGAAAGAAAATGTAGTTTTGAAGCCAGTCTCCTACACATTATGACAAGTCATAGAAGACATATGTAACATTTTTAGTATAATTTCTTTTGGAATTACTTGTGAGCCAGATAGATGAAAAAGTTGCTCTAAAGTAAAACTACTTCAGTGCTAGTGTTACTAATCTCTAAGGGAAATGATAAGTGTCTGTTCTTCAGACTGTAGATTTTTTTTTTCTCTACAGGTTAGATCAAGTCAGGAATTTATCCTTCTTAGGAAAGACAAAATATAGTTTATCGGTATTTACAGAGGAACTGTTTTGATACAATCTTTCTTGTTTTACTCCTACTGTCAGAATTGTTGTGATGTTGAATACTTATTCTGTATTTGCTCCTCTTGTGCACATGTCAAATTCTCCAAGATAAGAATTTGTGTCTGAACAAAAATTTTATTTATATTAACACAAGAGGTGGGAAGCAGGAGTCATTCCTGGTTTTACCCAGAGTTTTCTTGAGCATGCCTTCAGAGAACGGGATATTTACTACATTTCCAACATTTGTCTGGGTTCTCTTTAGTTCTAAGAGCGCAACATTATTTGGGTCAGAAGGAACATATTTCCAGTTGATTATGTGATTTTAAAATTATCTTTTGAGGGGAAAAAAAAAAGTTGACCTCTTGTCAAAACAGGATTTTTATTTCTGCTGCCTAAATAGTAGTCATCTTTGTTGCCCTGAATTCTTATGTTAAGACTATATAGCACCACTGAACATAGCAACCTGCTAGATTATTCCTTACATGGAATAAATAGGATTTTAGCAATATGAGTAATATTTACTCACTTTAGGATGACTAAGTGAAAACTTGTATCTTGTATTCAGTGGGTGTTTGAAATATCAAGCAATATGTTTTTATTATTTTCAGTTTTTTCCTGAAAAAGAATAAATATTTTTGGACTTCACAGTTTTAGGTTAGGAAAAAAAAGACACTGGAACATCAGAATCATACCCCTAGATCTTCTGCTGGGACATATGGGCACTTCCTCCTGAGGTGCTTAAATGTAAAGAAAAAAGTCTGTTATGGAAAATGTGTTAATGAATAAACTATACATCCAACGAAGACTATATGTGCTCTCTATTGACACTGTCTTGTACTGCTAGCAAGAATGTGTAGTAATACATCTATTAATGGTCATTTTAATGGCCTCCCAGAATAAACTATTTTTGTACTGATTTCCCTGTCCTTTTGCACATACTGTTTTAAAGAATCATTTGTACCTAACAGTTTCTTGGCAGCCAACATCTTTAGGGCTTGTAATCCTATTCTGCCTGAGCATTTTTTGAGAAGGGAAAAGAGCATCTCTGTAAAGAGAAATCATCAAAATGTTCATGATAAATTACATCTATATTGATGTAACAGTATACCCATAAGAAACACTAAGCAGAGGAATATATTGCCTTGAAGTGTGAATAGTATGGTTCTGACTTTTAATATAGTTTGAATACTGGTCCTGGAGAAATTTTAACAGATTTCATCCCTTACTTTAGTAAGTGATAGTAGTGAATGAAACATCATGTCTGGGATTCTTTACATGTACAGGAAGAGAATATTGGTGCTACCTATTGGAATTAGATTATAGTAAACATAACATAGTTCTTTCTTAATCAGAAACATAGATTTTTTGTTAAAAGTAACATGCAGATTATATTACTGTTCATTTGAGTAAATCAATACGCCTCTGTCTTGCTTTGCTGAAATGCTTTCTGTTAAACACTTTCAAAGGGTAACTGGAAGAAAGTAGTTCTCAACTAGATTTTCCTTGTGTTAAATTCAAGATAATTCCATGGTCCAGATATACCTGTCCTATGGAAAAACGAAAGAAAGTTCAAGCATGAAGCATATGTGACTTTACAATAGACAGCAAAGAACATAAGTTTTTTTCAGTGAGAAAAGTAGAACTTTGAGAAGAAAGTATTATGTAATTATAAAATATCCATTTATCTAAAGCTATGTAAGAGAAATTCTCTGCGCACTTTCCATGTTTTTTAACATATGGGACAATGTTAATGTAAATGTTATTGTTTTTACTAGAGCAATGCTAGAACACCAAATGTTACATGATTTTACATCATGATGTCATCTGCAGATACTTCTTGTACATCCCATTATAGAAAAATATACTACAGCTGTTTTTAAAAACATTTATTTTATGGATTAAACACAGGACAAATTAAGTATATTCCAAATTTAACTGTGAGTCTCTAAAAATTTGGATGGCTTGGTATCTTTGGTTGCTATTTCAAAAGTCCAGCATATTTTCTCATTCTCATTATTAGACTGTGTGTTGCCATTCTTCACAATGAAGAATGGCAGTTGTCCATGAAAAGATGGAAATGGTCCCTACTGTGCTGAAAAAATATCACGCAGCACTTACAAGTATATTGTCAGGTGCAAAATGCAGCAAAACCTTACACATTACACCAGGCCTCTACAGGAGCGCTGTTTGAAAACACCAGTCAGTCATTAATTGTGATGTAAAACTGTTTTATAAACATTTTCAAAACTTGTGTTTTACTAGTCTGGAAGATGTACTGAAGTAAATGTGAAAATAAGGGGTTTGTTTTGTCTTAAAATCAAAAACTTACATTAGTGGCAGTTCAGGTTTTTATGGACTGCAGTGGGTCATGGTAAATCTAGAAAGACAAAAGAAGTGATAACACTTTGAAAAAAATGTGCTAATAGGTAAGAATTACCTGATTAAAAAACCTTGAGCTCAGAAATTGTATTTATTCTTGGGAATGCTTGTGTGAAGTAGGGAAATACACAGAAAAGATTCTTAAATTTCTCCAGTTTACATACATATAGGATCCAAAAAGCTTTTGTAACAGCCTACAAAAAGCATGGTGAAGTTAAGGAAAGTTGTTTACCTTCCCATTCACTGGTATTGATATGTTTCTATTTTTTTTTATTCCTACTTGTGAAAGTATAGTCATCTTTGTAACAGTCAGGATCACTTTGTCACTTTGCTATTGCAGTCATTGCATAGCATATCTGTGGAAAGGGCTGGTGATAAGCTTCCGCTCTGAACACGAACCTTCTGACTTACACAACAAAGATGTTCAAAGTAGCAGAACTGGGATTTTTCATTATCAATGGATTTTGAGGCACAAGTGTTCTTTCAAATTTATGGAAATGTTCCCTCAACATGATGTTGTGGAGATTTTTTACTGTGTCATGTAGTACTTTTTGTTTCTAGCAAACAAGAAGAGTTCTACCATAGAGGAAGAAGGAAAACGTCTGTAAACAAAAAATGTCTGTACTCTCTTCTAAGAGAGATGCAAAAAAAGGGTGATCAGATGTGAAAGTTGTAATGGAAACTCTATGCAGAAGCAGTTTTTTTACAAAAATAAATTTCACCCAGTAAGAAGAAAAGCTGTAGACCACATGAAAGAGATGAAATCACATTCCAAATGCAGAAGCAGAACATGATTTTAAGGATTTAATACTGCATAAGCAGTGAATCAATGCCTCAATAAATTAGTATTCTGATATTCAATGTTATGATACTCCTTCCTAATATGTCAAAAGTATATAACAAAGAAATCTTAACAAATAAGGTGACCAAAATAAAAAAATCATCTCAATAATAAAAAACATGTATTTATTCTACCTGGAAAATGCATTATTATGCTTTGATAGGGAGTTTGCAAATATATGGAAATTAAATCCTTTTTAAACAATGATAAATTAAGTCCTTGATGACACATGGTAGTGCATTCTTTTCAGTTTCTTCAGAATGAAATAACTTTTTCACCTGAAATAGAAGCCATTGGACAGTAGCTAACCTGTTTTCTTTACACAAGCTTAAAAATTTCTCAGCAAATTAGCTTCAAAGACATCAAACTCAAAAATGTGTGAATGTTTTGTGGAAGGACGGGATAAAAGGAAGCTGGTAAATTAATTATCTCTCCTTGATCTTTTCCACATAATATTTTTTTCCTAATCAAACTCTGTAATTGAGTAAGTAATCAGGTCCCTGGCAAAAAAAAATTTCTTCTATCTGATTTTACATGGCTCACAAATACTACATCAGAAAATCACACATTTATTTTTTCTCTTCACAGTATTTCTTAGGAAGAGCAAAATAAAAAGAAGTAATTTAGAATATCACATGAGTACACAGCAGAGTTGTTTTCCCAGAGCTTAAAAATTAATGTGCTGTCTTCAGATCTTTCATAGAGTAAACAGTATTAGCTGTAGCACTGTCAAACAAACAAGCAAACAAATAAATCGTACTTTCAAAAAGAGTTTGAGTACTATTACACTTACAGGTATGTGCTGTAGGGAGCTATTTCTATCACTCTCAATATCGGGAAGCTCTATGCATGGATATCACACATAGTACAAAATTCATTGATCAGGGTTTTAGAGAACTAATAGCTTTTTCACATATTGAAGACTCTTAAATAATCCTTAGGTTGGCATTCCTGTTCAGTAAAAGATATACATCTTTTCTTTTTGGAAGACCCTCTTACAAGGGATTTTTTTCCTTTTTGCCTTCTGTACTGGAAATGGAAAGAAAAAGAAGACTTTGATTTTCTCTTTGTACACATGGAAAAGAAAAAAAATAAAAGTGCAATGAGAGTAGCTTGACCAAAGAAGCACCAGAAATGAAAGTCAAAATCATCTGTAGAAAGTCTGCAGAAAGAGTGTGTGGGAACACACTTTTTTTTAACACATGCTTTTACTCCATTATTGTCACAAATGTGCAATGTTTTTCAGTGAGGAATGGCTTTTCACTGCATCAGTGACCTTCCAAGCCCCGAACTCTTGCATCTCTTGGGTTTTTCAGAGAATGTATGCACTTACTTTTTTTCTGACCTTGACCTCTTCAATGTCTTAAGCAAACATCCTTTCGTGTGAAAGCAGGCTGAGTTGAGCAGGTAATGCAAGTTATGATATTGGTACCTAGGACTGCTTTTGGCATCTTTGAGGTTTAATGCATCTGTGACTGTGTAGCTGAATGCTGAGGCATTTACAGACCAAGAAGAGCTTCAGTGGTCTAAGTGAGAGGTTTGCAGGACCTCTGTCCAGGAGTACTTCCATCAACTGAAAAGCTTCTATTTCCCATTACTGCTTGTGCCCATCTGTAGGAATGGTGAGATTTTTAGAAGTGCTTTATGCTAGCATATCATCATCTTATTATGATTTAGTAACACAAATAGAAGCAAAACATTCTTCTTAAAATGATGATGCGTGATCAAGGCTTATTTGAGTGGCAATGTATCATCAAGGCACTTGGATTCAAATTTATGGTCCTCCTGAATGGATCTCGGAATCTAAGTTATCACCATGATTACAGATTTATTGATTTTAAAGTGAGATTTGGTGACAGTAATTGTGAAGAGGTACTGAAAACTGAAGATCAAATACGAATTTTTTTTCTTATTTCTTAGTAATTTGCTTCTGTTCAAGTCTGTGAAACCCTTAAAAACCTCTAAAACCCATATACTATGTAAATCCTAGTTCCTGGGAAAAACAGAATAGTTTCTATACCCATCACAGCATTTGCCCAAGGAAAAAAATGTCTGAAATGAAAGCTTACTGCTGTGAAGAGAGCTCAGATAAAAACTTCACCAGAGTGTAATTATTTTTTCACACAGAAGACGCATAGTATGGACACATGGTACACTAAAAGAAAAATTTGGGACTCTATTTTTCTTAAAAATATATAGTGTTCTTTGAAAACAAAATGAGAAGTGTTTTATATATAAAAATTTATTGTGTTGTTTTAGAATTACTTTTCTTTTTTTCCTTTTTCTTTTTCATTCCCTGGAGTTCTTTTGTTTAGAGAGAAAATAGAACCTAATGTTGACCACTTGTGGCTGCTTTAGTATGCCTGATGTTGTTTCAGATATGATTGCTTATGCACCTGCATACTTCTGCCATTGCAGTCTCCCTAATGGCTGCAGCAAAGGAGCAGACTTCAGAGAAGCTGCTTGCAAGCAGAAACATCTTGCAAGAACAGATGTTTGTGTTCTATAGTGTTATATTGTGAAGTTAATATTGTTTCAGTTGTATTTTTCCTGGATGATTGCAATCCAATTATTTTTCTTCTATCTCAGAAAACTCATTCAGCAGATGGGGGAAATTGCAGTTTTCTATTTTCTTCCTCTGTTTGACAAGGGTGTGGAATAACTTTTTGTCAATTTGTGGACACTGCTATGGATAGTACACTTATCCCCTGGGCTAATGATTCCCTCTGAAAATTCCATCAAAATGTGTGACATTGCCCAGAGCAGTGTCTTTCATTAAAATATATATTATACCTCAGACCAAGGGAAGCAAGTCAGCAGCAAATCTGACAATGTTTTTACTGCATAGACACAATGAACATTTCAGTAGTATCAGCTAGACTCTGCTTTTGCAGTGTGCACCATCAAGAAAAATTTTAAATGCAGTTTTACTACTAATAAGCTTCTGTAACATTTCTTTTAAATTAAATGTTTTGTCTATGTAAACATCAAAGGAAGTCAGTATTATTGCAGTTCTTATTAAAGGGAAGATTAAAATATTTTTACTAAGTGTGTTAGTGCTCTGCCATTAAATCTTTATATATCTCTCAACATTTTGATGTTTTTAGTGAGGCAATGAACACTCATTCTGTGTAACAAAAGCAAAGTAACAATACATTCCTCTATGTTTTGCTAAAGCTCATACCTCGTGTTGAGCTTATTTTGTCATTCCTGTGGGCTGGGCACTCACTGGTAGACTTTACTGCAATAGTGTTGTGCTGGGTCCCTCTTGTCAAGTTAAACTGATTGACAGTGAGAACAAAATTAAGAAGGGGAGATTCTGCTGCTTTCCTTGAAAGAATGTGGTGCTCTCTGAACAGAACATAATATTTATTCAAGACATAATGGTAGTGTCACTACCATAACTCAGACTTTGCTTTTGGACTCCTGTACAAATTATTTTTATTTTTTATTATTCTACAACAATAATTTTTAATTATCCACAGTTATTTCAAAATACATGTTTATGTACATAGCCACTTCTACTCTGATTAAATTCATTAGGTTAGTGCAACAGTTCTAGATTTTTTCAAATCAGCCTTGGATTTGAATTTAGTTCATATAAGGCAATCTTTTAATAATATTTTTTGTTTCTAGAACAAGATATATCCAGATCATATATCAAGAATTATTGGTAGTGCAATTAAAAATACTGTAAAAGTCATAAGCAGGCCACTTAAAATGCCACCCACACTACAATCCAAGAAGGCAGATTTTTCAACTAAAGCAAACAGGAGGAAGCAGTCATGCAGTTAAATCACAAACAGACAACTCTTCTGCCTTTCATTTGCCCCTCTTATCCAGAGTTTTTTCTCTTCTGGTCATGCATGGTTTCCTGGTTGCAGCTTGTTTTCCTGAGGCAAGTGCAGGGGAGCATGTTGATCACTGTGCGTTGTTAACATTCTGCATTCCCAGGAGAAGTAGGATGTTGGCTTTCTTCTCAATTTTTGGTTTGAGTTTTGGTTTTGTAGTACCTATTGGTGTGGTTTTTTTCCTATTGGGCGTCTTTCCTATTGTCCAGTAGTTTCTGCCTATGTGTGGTCAGTTGCTTGACAAGTAGGTATGTTTAAATATTTGGATGTATGAAGTGGCTAAGCATCAGCTAAAACAATGCAGACGTTTGAAGTTGTTTGGTAGTGAATAAGCCCAGTGACTAAACAGCAGCCACCTGATATTTGTGGTTGTGATTAGGCTTTAACCACTTGATTATTTTTCAGTTACAAAGAGTAACAACACTTTACTAGGTGGGTAATTAGCCTTCAATCTGTAAATTCATTTTACAGCAGTTAATATGCTAGTGCATCAAAAAAAGTATTTAAAGATTCATAGTGTCAAAATTAATATAAGAATATAAAGAATACTCATTAACTGAAATATTTGCATGAATCTGCAAATCATGCCTTTGATTAATGTAGCCCTTCTGCATTTTCTGCAGGAATTCTAAAAGAAAATGAGCTTTTTAAATGGACTGATGGAAGAAAAATGTTGAAGTCTTAGCAAAACAGGGACACCTTGGTTACCGGTCTGCAAAATCAGTCATACAGTGCTGATATGGGATAGTTAGAGACTGAGGAACCATCATAAATCTTCCTGGATGCAACTTGCTATTAAATATGTCAAGAAGTGTAGGCCACTGGGTTGACAAAGGGGATATTCCAGATATGCGCATTTGCTATTATTTTCAGCCTCTTCTTTCCCTAAAAAAATCAGAGAAATAAAGACAGGAATAATGACCAAAGGGGATGAAAGTTGAATACTTTCTGGCAGCTTCTGGTTGTGGACAGATTCAGGATATTAAACAGATATATTCTTGTTGGGAACATAACCAAACCAGCAGTAAGCCAGCCCATCACTTAGAATAGGGTCCCCATTTCCACAGGGAATTCAGAAGTCTGCACTGACTGCAGTTTGGAGAATTGGAGATGTTGCTGCCAGAGATAAGCGGAGTGAGGAAGCTCCCTGGGACTGGGACACTGGAATCTCCCCCAAGTAGGTCATGACTGGGCCACACCCTTTCTAGGGATCTGGTTTGAAAAGACTTCCCCAGGTCACACGAGCTGGGTCTGAACAAAACATGGGTTGGCTTGCATTTGCATTGCTTAGTGACATTCTCCTCTGTGCCAAATTAATCTGAAAGAGAAATAGCTATAGCAGTCCCAAGCGGAGTGAAAGGCCACCACTGTCCAACTAGATTTTGCTCCCTCAATATTTTTTAGAAACTATTATAGGCAGCACTGCAGAAATACACTCTCCCAAACCGTGTATTTGTAACCTAAGAGGTGAATCATATTTATTCTAATTGGAAATGTTTTTGTGGAGTAAGCCTCTTTTTGTGGAGATGATTTCATAGTACAGAGAGAAAAGAGAGAAGTGCACCATGCTCAGGGACATAAATCTCTAGTTAATCTAGTAAACATTGTCTGAAGTAGGGATTCCCAGGGGCTCTCTCAGCACAACACATATTGCAGATAAGTATTTGAGAGAAGTCTTGATATTTTTCTACTTGGACCAATTTGTACTAAGATGGAAGAATTAAAGAAGACAAACAGTTCTTTAATCTTTACTTTGCAGGAAAACTGAAATATGAACAACTGACAAAGAAAATGCCATTTTGCTATGCAAAATCCTCCTCTGTGAGTTTAAAATTCATCATTAGAAGTTAAAAGGCAAAAATCAAAGTGTTATATTTCAAACAATATAAGACATATCTGGAAGTAAGGAAGCAGGAACTTCTTTTAGCTTTTACTTCTTTTCAGTTGTTGCCTTACAACTGCAGTTTAAAATACCCAGTTGTAAAAGGAAGGCTTTCAGTGGTTATTAATATGCAGATAGTTTTCTTCTGATGATACTCTTCCCTGTATTTTTCAGTTGAAGCTTATTGAGTAACACAATGTTTAGCAAGAGTAACATAATTTGTTGACTATGAAAGCAGCTGAGTAGCTTCTGTGTTTCCTAACTTTTCTTACTTTTAGGTGTAAAAACCCTCTGACTCAGAATAAATCTGTATTTTCTTCACTGATGACAAGTACAAAGAGTGATTTCTTCACAATAAAAAAAAATAGCTAATATTATTAATTTTCAAAATGGTCCGTGCATTTTGTGCCATCATAATGAATTTGTGAATGTGCCTTTCTGCAGTATGGTATTGGAATGGCATGCCTATGCTGATATTTGGTGTTTTGTAGAACCTTACATTTTATATTTTACACCAATTCCTTATTCTGTGTATTTCTTACCTAGCAATTTTTTAATTGATTCATGTGTTCATAATTCCAGTTATAGATGCAGTGATTTTTTTTTGTGATCCCTATTTGGTATACCTGAATATACTTTCACATATATGTCTGTAGAGGTAAAAGGAGAGAAGTACGATGGAAAGCCTTCAGATCTTTTTCAGTTTGGACTAGATTTGAGCTCCTTATAAACCCATCAAATCTGTCATTTTACTGTTGGCATTTGCAAACACTAGCATTGAGGCCTCATTTTATCCCAAAAGGATCCTACAATTCTAATTGGTTTTGAGAAATTAAAGTATCAGTAAACCTATTCTAGAATACCAGAATACCCACTACTCTTGTTTTTTAGAAATAAATCACTTCAAATAACATTTTGACTGTAGGAAGTTTGGATTCTTGGTGTTTTATATAGAGTGAATTATTCCTTTTTTAATACAGTGTTATTCTAGGGATAGGAAGCGATTAATTTTGCCAATGACTACTGTAAATGAAATGTGTAAGATGCTTCTGCTGCCCTATAAAAGCACGCCAAACAAACAGACCCTTTCTTTCTTTCTTTGATTAAGGAAAAAAAAAAAAAAACGTTTCCACAGTAGTGACCCAGTTTTGTGTTGGTTGTTCAGTCAGATCGTCATGTGACTCAGATAAGTATATAGTGCATTGACTGAAGTTGTGCTGAAATTTATATGAGTTGAAAAACTTCAATTTATTAAACTTCCCCCTTCCAAGTCCCCTCCCATAAAAGATATAAATTATATGCAACACTATAATTTCATGAATATACTAGAAAAGATGAAAAATCTCATCAAGCACCATATGCTTACTCCTTTTACAAATAACAAGGAAGAGAGTTTTAAAGGCAAGACAAAGACCCAGAAAAAAAAAGATACACCTAGTGTATGAGAAAATACCATCACCTCTGTATCTTGTGTTTTAAGTAAAAAAAAAAAAAAAAAGATCTTTTCTATCATACAAGTCTTATTTTCTTTCTATTCAACCCTCTATGGTTTTTGAACTGAGAATGAAAACAGCAAGCTAACACCTGGCATCCTATAAATTAAAAAAATCTGTCATTCACTTTCTGCTTTGCTCAGGCTCTGTATCAAAATTTCGTAATGACACACTGCAGATATTAAAAAATATTCAGGGCAGTAGGATAAGGATAAAAATGTATGTCTTCTTAAAATAAGAAAGTTTCCCTTCTGATTCCACATCACAGTATAACTGCCCAATACCTGAGGCTGTTCATTTCTGCATAATCACTTTGTTCTTATTATGCTCCTCAATAAATACATTATGTTCTTAAACTTGTTTCGAAGGAAAAAAAAGACAAATCCAGAAAACTTCTCAGTTTATATAAAAATCACCCTTTCTTATCAAAGAACACATGTTAGTTTTTGTTATAAACAGGCAATTCTTTAACAGAAGGTTAGGAACAGTGAGGCAGTGGGAAGCCATTTCATGTTATCTTTTAACATACCAATCTACTTACTGGGTTTTCCTTCCATCCACGCCCCACTCCCCCAACAGATTAAAACTTTACTGTACTAAAGGAAGAGTATACTATATTTAATGTATATTTCATAGCACAAGTTGTTATGAACAATGAAAATGCTGCAAGTCTCTGTCAAACTTCATCATTTTGCTATAAATAATTTAAATACAACCAAATTAGGTAACTTTCTAGCTAAAAATAAACAAACAAAATCCAAAGAAAATGCCAATGTTTTGTTGTGGGATAGAGTAATCCTGGACAGACATCTGCCACTGGCACAGTGTGCAGTTTCCTTTCACAGTAAATGATGTTGTCCTTGGGGCCACAGAGAAAAATGTAGGTGTGACTGAATTACCATCATTGCAGTGGACAATCCTCAGTGGGAATGCATCCGGTTTAGTAGTTAGGACAGGGTTTCAAGCAATGAATGATGAAAAATAATCACGAGAAGGACCAAAACCAAAACCAAATAAAACAAAAACCATCACAGTTACTAGAATATTCTTGACTTAGGGGAGTTTTCTAGAATGGATGCATAACCCAAGGAATCCCAGTTTAAGAAATTAACTATGCTGGGTAGAAAATTACCCTCAACAAAGTGACTGTGTTGCCAGAAAGAGCATATGAGGAATTATGGCAAGAACTGGGAGAGGTGAACACAAAATAGAAAGGTACTGACAGTAATATTATAGTTTTTATATTTTACGAAATATTTAATTAATTTTATATGATTTTATGTGTTTTTATTCTACAGCTGCATTCCAATTCCGACAAAGGTGATGGATCAGTCAAATACATTCTTACTGGAGAAGGGGCAGGGACTATATTTATTATTGATGACACAACTGGAGACATCCATTCAACCAAAAGCCTAGATCGAGAGCAGAAGACACACTATGTGCTTCATGCCCAAGCTATTGATAGACGGACAAACAAGCCACTCGAGCCCGAATCTGAGTTCATTATCAAAGTTCAGGATATCAACGACAACGCACCAAAATTTACAGATGGACCATACATTGTTACTGTGCCAGAGATGTCTGAAATGGGTAAGGAAAATAAGCTGTGCTATTCAACAGTCTTTTAACAAGTGCAAATGCCACATACTGTTTGTCAAAGTTATCATTGAGTGTATGTTAAATATATTGGAGTTAAGAAGAGATGAGAAGACATGAAATACAACCCGTATGTTACTTGTGACATTCATGGGAAGAAAATAGTATGCACACACACATGCTGGTTGTTAATCTTGAATGCTTTAACATACATTCTTTGGCAAATTGTAATTTGCATTCTAGAAAAAAGATGCATTCATATATCCTCATTCAACTGCACATTTTAAGGCATCCTCTTATGTCTACATAAGCAGTCTATACAATTCACAGAATTAAACGCAAAGGAACTGTAGTTCCCTAGGTTATTTTAGACGTATGTTTATTTATCAAGTTTCTTATAAAGTGAACTAAAGTTCAAAACTATACCAATCTTTGGTTTTCCCTGTTATGTAGTTCAGATATTCTTATTCTATGAGGTGCTGCATTATGCAATCAGATTTCTTTTTCTAATACTTCTCTGGTGTTGAAGTTAGTTTATAACTTTCCTCTAATAGAAGAATTGCCAACAGATTTTTTTACAAGGACAAAAGTGCAGCATTTCTGTGAGTAATATCATAAATCCAGGACAATGCAAACAATACATACTTGTATGAATCACTACAGTGAATGCATAGAGCTTCCAGTAAGAATACTGTGGCTCTGTACAAAACCTCTTCAACTGTCTTTGATAATTCACTGTGGCACAAAGCTTTACTGCTAGAGTTGCAGTTCATTTCAGTATCATCTAAGCTTTTATCTCAGTTATCTCCCATTACACCACAGGCTGTCTTAATGAGTAATTCATTTCCTTTACCAACTGTTTCCAAAAATGCATAACTCCATCTTTCTCTTTCTTTGGTTTTCTTTGTCTTTAATGGAAACCATTTTAATTGATTATTTCCTTCACATTTAGAGGCATTTTATTTTCTGCACAGGAGGAAAGATAGGGGAAGAGAGATCAATATTATCTTCAAAATCAAAAGTAGCTGATGTAATAATTTTTATTTGTATTATATTCATGAAAGTTTTCTTTTTTTTTATCTTCTCAATATTGAGCACTCTTTCATAAATATTTGTCATAATTCTGCAGTAATCAGAATCTGATATTACTATTCAACTACATCATACATGTTACTGTTTTCCAAAGAATGATTTGAATAATCTGTAATGGTATTTTGTAAAACAGAGTGGATTGTGGTAAACCAATGAAGTTTTACAAGCAAAATAGAGAATTGATGCTTATGTTTTATAAATAAAATACTTTACTGGTTGTGTTTGAGGCAAATCATTAAAATATCTATTCCACAAGGCTTTTGTCTTGTGTGAATAAACCTAGATTTTCATATCCTAGCATACAGGCGTTCTGTTGTAGGTATACATTATATTTTCATTGCAGATTTATTATCTCTATTATCTTTTTTCTCCTATTGATTTGTTTGTATCTTTTGTATTCTGAAAGCATTTTTATTGTCTGCAGTTTCAGGAAGACTAATTCTATTACTACCTCCACAGATACATTCTTTGTGTCAAATGATGGAGATACTTCTGTCACTTCTATTAGTTCTAGAATTAGCACATTTTTTTGACATTTAGCTGCGGAGTCTATACATAACTGAACTTGTAGATGTTATTCTGTGAATTTCTAAGGAGGCTGCACTCAGAATATTTCTTCTGATTTTTACATTATCATTTAAAGATCTTTCAAAGCTACTGTCTCTCTGCAACAATTCTCATGCTAAGTGGCATTATTTTTGATCTCCATTATTTTGCTTAGTTTCAGCAGAGGGTTCTTGTTTATCTCCTCAAATTCCTAGCTGGTATTTTCCCCACAACTTGAACTGAATCTAGTTGTAAAATCTGTAGGACCTTTATGGCTTTTCTTTTTCAAGTCACTGACAAGTAAGCAAAGTTTTGTTAATTTTTCTGGCAAATATTAGATCACAGTTTTCACCGTGACACAAAATAAACATACTATTTATGCTTTATGTACTATTCTGGGAGACATGAAAGAAAATGTCTGTTTCTTGCCTCCAATGAAACTTTTCCATAAAATTTGGTTCAAGAACCAAAATTTATATCTGAAATTGTTTCTTCTGTAGTGTGAAAAACTCAGTTACACTGAGATCTCTGTAGTCTGCTTTAAGGTTTGTGAAAGACATCTTTATGTAAATTAAAAGAAAATAAGAATATTTTTCAGTCAGTAAAAGACTTCCAGATGTGTTAATTGTCAGCTGCAAAATGAGTGAAACCCTCCATGCTAAATTTTTAGTGTTGAGATAGTTTAGAGGTGAGACATGACCTCTCAATGACCCTTCCAACCCTAACAGTTTTGTGATTCTCTGACAAGAAGAGTATTCCAAATAAATTTTATTTAAGAAATTAATAGGCAAAGTAGACATTTCTGAACTTCATTTGAGAGTGTTCCAATGTGAGGTAGTCATAATTTCAGATAATCTGGAAGACAATGTTGTTCATAAATACGATTTTTATTAGAAGCACCTAATTAACTTCCTGTGTTGTGAAATTAAATCCCATTTTGTTGACTTGTTAGTGTTTTCAGACAGTACTAAGAATTCCTTTAGTTAGGCAGAGAATCCCTGCATTTATTAAACTTCACCTTTTTATCATTTCTTTTAAGTTTTTTGTTCAATATTGATCCATTTGAGATTTAATAGTATAGACAACTATGAAAAGTAATGCATAAAAATTTGCATTCTCAACAGACATATTTTATGGAACTGCCTCATTAAAAATTAAAAATTTGTCTTCAGAGAGACAAATTGCAATATTCCCTTTCAGCTTTTCTTTGAGATATAAATTCACAAATTTTTCTTGCAAACTATATATTTAAAAAAAAAAAAAAGGAGAGAGAGAAAACCCAAATGGAGGAATTTTGAAATAAAAATACAATTTTGTTCCCCAATTGAATAATCCTTTTTTTTTATACTAGGAATAAAAAAAAAGACAAAACTTACAAAGTGGTATTCAAAGCATACAGACATGTTTTACAACTCTGTAAAGCATTAACTAAGAAAACAGAATGCCCAAAGGGTAATCTCTGAAATATAGTTGGAAAGCATATGAAATGCTAGTTGTACTCTGAATAAGCAGAGACTCCAGTTGGGGGAAAAATGTCATTTTTATTTCCTAACTGGGTGACAAAATTCTTTCATAGCAAAACTTTCTTGACAGGAACTTTCACAGTAAGCTAGAAAAGGAAGAATGGAAGGTGTAGGTCTGATGTTCATATCTCTCCTCTGGTGTCCAGAGAAATTAGACCCTTATCTTTTGTAGCTGATTACTCTTTTTTTGTACTTCTTAACATTTAAAATAGCAAAAGAGCACTACTGTGTAATTCTCTATCTAAATCCTTAATGACACCTAGCTCAACAACAAAAAATTATGCTGCATCTAAATGATACAAATGTATCCAGAACTGTGATTTGTCTGTTGTGCAGATGAGCCTGAATGATGCTAACTTTGAAAGGAGTAGTTAGAAGGTAAAAGTATCCTCTTTTTTTNGCAGCTTTCACAAGCTGCCTTTCCTCACTATTCAGCAAATCAGGCAAGAGTTGGGCAAAAGGCTGGGATGGGGATATCTTATAAAATTCTGAGCGTGCTTGTGTGAGATAGTGAACGATTTAAGCATCTGAAGTGCTACATTCCACTGAATGAGAGTTTGAGAGCTTAGGGTGGGAAGCTGAGTTAAAATTTGCAAATCTAAGGGTTCTTTTAGGTAGAAAGAGAACACTGCCACTATTTGGTACTAAATTGCTATTATCAGGTGTTTCTTGGGAGACAGATACGGTTGTATTAGAAAATCACTGTGGCAAATTTTTGGATACAATGACATTCCATTCATGCTAAAATGGCCAGTCAGCTGCTTATGTCAGATGCTGCCTTTCACTGGTTCTGTTTCTTTTCTCTCACATCAATAAGTTATACAAGCACTAAGATTCTTTTAAGATAAGGAGAGAGAAGAAAGTCATCAAAGAAGGAGAGAATTACAAAATCACAATATTTCTGATTTTTTTCTTCTGAAATAGCCAAAATACATTTATCGAGTTCAAGACCTATCTTGATTTCCTAGAATTCTGTGGAAAAGTGCTAATGGAAACTCACACTGTTAGTAACTGTTTTCCTGGAAAAAGGAAAAACTATACCTGGAAAAGGTGCAGAGGTTGCCCAGCATTCTGGATAGAATAGCTTATCCAGTTGACTGGATATGCTTTTGACTATACCAGTTGAATGGATACGCTTTTGTTTTACACAATTACAAAATAAAATAAAATCCTTTCTGCATCCATAACATATTAATCTTCAGTGATTCCACAAGGTTGAACCATACAAGTGCCTCTCAAGCTAGAAATTATTTGCAAACTGGGCTAGAGAAATATATCATCACAGCATTTCAATGTCATGGACTAGCAGGAGGAAATGTCTGTTCCTGGAAGTGACCTCTTTTTCTATGTTTAGATAGCAAATAAATAGGCCTGAACTGATTTCTGGAACATTTTAAGAAAAAATACACAAACTTTCATTCACATTTATTTACCTTTCCACATGAACACAAACATGGTAGTTTAGTTCCCTATAACATTAACATCTGAATCATTTTGAACATACAACTAGCTCCAGCTTGATTTTATTACAATATTCCACTTCAAAGTCATCCAAATATCCTTATACTTGGTTTGTTAATGCATTTTTCTGTGAAACTGTATACACTTGGTCTTTTCAGAGACCAGAAGACACTGTATTTAAGTATGCAGACCATTTGCATACAGTTTTACTAAGTCTCCAGTAGAGATACAAACAGTAGCTCTTGGTGTCGAAGTTAGCGTGGTAAAAGTGAATGAAGAGTTTCTCAAAGAGGGTAGAAACCAAATCTGTGAAGGTCTGCATGCTTAGTTTGCTAGACCTGAAGTGAGACTCCATGACTTTACATACGTCTAAATCAAGAGTGTACTGAGGGTGTGCACATTAACAAATGTTTCTGTGCAATAGAAATTGATCTAAGAGGCTGAATAACTGGAACTGAGAAACTGATGTCCATGCCATATGTATTCGTGAAATCTTATTTTAGATTAGCTCTTGCCTGGTCTCTGAGACTACGTGCCTATTAGCTGTCAGAATAAATCAGATGTGCTGCTAAAGCACGTCTCCTGGTTTAGTTGCATTGGAAGAAATCTAGTTAGCATGCTGTGAAATGATTCTATAAGGAAAATCAAAGTGCAACAAATGAAGGAGATCAAGGGTCTCAATTCAAAAACATACTTCTCTCCACTAAATGTGAAATTGAACACCTCAGAGTTGATGTGATACCTCAGTGGTTAATTTAGATGAGAATATACTTTCACATGCAGAGTTATGTAAGAGCAGCCTGCTCTGTTATTATTATGGTATTTTAATGCTGGACCAAGGAGCCCATATAAAGCTGTGTCTGCATAAAGATAAACAAATAGAATGAAGTGTGAGCCTTTATTAACTCACAACCTTACACTTACTGATTTCTTATGGGAAGTGTTTGGCAGTGCTAGCAAAGATTCGTCATTACATGCCTTGAAAAATACACTAAAATGAAAAAATCATTTGTCTCCATTCTATCTGTGCAGTACTTATGCATTTTATTTTCTCAAAAGGGTTGCTCATAACTTACCCCATCTAGTGATATGCTAGAAACTGTGATTTTATTCTTCTAGTGGTTTTTATTACTAGCATAAAAAATAATTGTCTTTTGAACTCATCTTTCTGTTTTGCATCCCCAACAAGGTTCTAGAAGTTATTTCATTTAACAACTTTTATTCATTTGAGGGCATTTATACAAGTTACTTTTAATACTACAACATTAATTTGTATTGTGGATGAAGATAATCCTGAAGTCCATAAATCTGTGTTATTTAGAAGTCCATATGCAGGTTTGGGATCTATGTGTGTGAACATATGTAAATATGCATGCTATGTAGTTACTATTTATATTTACATCTCTGTAATTTCTGTTTAAGTTTGTATGTATGTAATCAATTTACACATACATATATAAAGACAATTTTTTTTTTCAAATAAGGGTAACTGTTTTTCCTTAAAAAATGATATGATGATAACATGTTATTGATCTCTCAGTTTTAGAATGTGAAGACTTTAGAGGCTTTTTAAAATGTATTTGAAAATATTTGTTGGAAAATTTTATTTATTGCAAGTTAATGTTTATTTTCCTGTATATACAGGTACATCTGTTCTACAGGTGACAGCCACAGATGCAGATGACCCCACATATGGAAACAGTGCCAGAGTAGTGTACAGTATTCTTCAGGGACAGCCATATTTCTCTGTTGACCCCAAAACAGGTGGGTATTTTATATTTCTGTTGAAATGATTTGGCTAATATGTTGCAGTTAATTAAGTCTGGTAGGTGAAATGCAATGTACAAAATGCGGATATGTTTTTTTCTGAGTGTTTTTGTAGGCTGCTTCTTACTTTAGCACTATGAAATTTATAAGTTGCTATGTTTTGCTGAGTACTAAAATGAGCCTGCTGTGTACAGAATTAATTCTGCATCATGTCATGATGTGAACCATTCAGCCAAACTGCAATAGCACTCTTTCATCTTTTCAAGGCTCTGTTTAGGCAGTGACTCAAGTATGCCTAGCACGTGATTTTCAATGCTTTGTTTTGTCTGAAGGATAGCTTGGGAGGATTATTGGATGTGTGTTTCAACTCATGTGCCAATATAAATTGTTATAATTTGTCTTTTTTATAAAACTGCACGATTGCCATTTAACTGAAAATTCATTCTATGATTTGAGAAGTAGAATGAACTGAAATATTTATGCTTAAACTCTATGCATCACCCTTTTTTCTTTTCTTTTCCACAAAGTGTAAGTCATGTATAATGTATCCAAACGGTGTTATTTAAAGAGAGGTGAAACCTCTTTTGGGGATGGGAGTTGTTATTAGTTTGTGATTTTTTGAAGAGCGTTATTATGATAATGATATTAATATGATTATACATTTTTAGTGTGTATTTGAAGTCCTCAATAATTGGTAAATATAATTTAAGAGAGTATATTTTTATATAAATTTTTTAACTGGGGGAAAAATAAAGCACACTGAACAGTGTAGTTTTCCCTAGTTAACTGTAGGGAATGATAATGACTTTTTGAATGTGCTGAAGTGAAATAACTATAGTGTAAATAGTTTCCATTTTACTGGTTTTGCACTTAAGTTTCTTGGCTTGTGTACATTGGTCTCTGTGGTACTTGGAGGTGTACCCTGGTTTCACTACAAGAGAAGTGTATCTGTGCCATCACAGAGGGCTTTGAGGTTACTGCTGCTTTGATTAGGAGACCAAACTCCGTGATCCTCAGAGGAAAGTCTGTCTATACCTAAAATTTTCTATAAATTTGTGGGCTATGTTAGAAAGGCCTAGAATGGAAAATTTGTAGTACAGTCCTCACGCTCCCCTTGCCCTTAGAAATATAACTAGTTCGTATTTCTAAAACTATTTAGGCACTCTGAGGGAATGGCCTGCATTTTTTATTTTTATAATGGTGTATAACTTGTAGTCTGGAGCTGCTGTTCAGTCAGTGAAGACTCATCAAGTCTGTATCAAACAAGAAATAGTATTGTTATTATGAAACAACAGGTGGTAGTGTATTTTCACTCCTCAAGCTTTGGGCTTTGACAGGGATTTAATAACACTTCATGAACTTAAACTCTTTTTGATATTTGTCTAGAATACGAAAATTATTCTGATACCATTGTCTATGAAAAAGTGAAAATGAGTTAAATAGTGCAACAGTCAAAAAACAGGAGAAGCTTTTTGCTTTTATAAGTTGCCTTTTTATAATTGTAGAATAGCAGTTAATTTAATTTGGCATGATAAAATGGGAAGAAGAATATCAGAAAAGATGGTAAAGTCTTGATGAATAGAGTTTTTCACTTTCGTGAAATTTCACTTTGAATTTTTTGGGTTTAAGACTCATTTTTTAAAACATCAGTCTTCTGAATTTGCAAGCATTTCTGTGACCTTTTTTTCCTAATACCTCAATTGTTCATTTCCAGCTTAACTATACTTTATCTGGAAGTCTTCTGAATTTACACTTACATGCACAAACTTCCTTTACAACAAAGGAGGTCCAAAAGAGGGAAAGAGAAAGGTCCCAACATTCATGACTGAATATTGTTTATGTAGCCTAAGGATCTCATATAATGATCAGTAAAGTTTCTTGAAGCTATCAGAAATAGATATTAAGCTCTAGTGTGAGACTCTAAAAAGTCTGCTACTTCTAGCTTAGTAGTGCCTATACTTGGTTTTAAACAGCTTAATATCTGCAGACTTTAAAGTTATGGATTTTTAGAAGCTTAGGTTAGAATAGTTTAAATAAGATTATAGAATAAGGCTATAGAATTCATAAATTTAAAGTGTAATAAGGGAAGAGCACCAAATTACAAACTCTGAAGCAGGAAAAAGGTGTGTTCTTGGCAGAAGAACTTTGTCAGCTTATCTGCTAAAAGGCTCTTCTCCACACACTCAAAGTGGGGCAGAGGAGCAGCTCAGGGAGAGTAAAATCCCCGCCCCTAAATAGACTGGAGCCTGAGCTCCTCCTAGGGTTGACCCAGGACAGCCTCATCCCTCTGGGCCAGGGCTGAAACCCACCATGAGGAATCAAAAGGAGACAAGGCCCTGATCACTTCCAACTGAGAAAGCTACTGCTTACAGGGCTATGTGACACATTATGAGATGCAGATAATGGGAATCGTGCAGACTTATTCTTGGATATCTAGAAGGAGGACCATAGGCAGGGAAAGGGATGATTGAGATGGAATGGGGAGAGAAAAGCAAGAGAAAATGGAGAGGTAAGAGGATAAAAGGGGCCAGCCATATGCAAACATGCTTGCTCAACACTATTATCAGGCCATGCCCTGACCTGGGTCAGCAGTCTGTTCTGTGTTTTATTATGCTCCATTTCCAATTCCATTTCCTGAGTAAAAGGTCTGTCTCTTGTATGCATGTGTGTGTGGAGATTTAAGTGCTAGCAGCTGGAGCGGGACAATGAGTCAAAGGGCTCTGGTGTGTGTCTGGTGTCAGCAAACTGGAAAATGCAGACTGTAAGTGTATTACACGGGTGTCTATGCCAGTATGGTGTTACTACAGGGTCAGCAAGCTGGATGAGTGGTTTGGGTGATGGATATCCATTTGGCCAAAAGTCTAGACCAGAAAGCTCAGGAGTCAGCTGTTGGAGGAGCCAAGACCAGTCTAGAACAACTGTATGGTACGCGGTTTGAGAGCCCTGTTTGTAGTTGTGTATCTCTGTGCATGAGGCAGGAGGAGACCAGGGAACCAGGAGCCAGATGGTTGGCATTGGGAACTGAGGGCCCAAGGGGTCCCAGGTACTGCTACTGGATGTACTCAGTGTGTAAGGCTGTGGGGGATCAATAAGTGTGCTGGGTTGAGTGGAGATGTGGGACTATGTCCAGGAAAAAAAGGAGGTCTGTACCTGGAGCTGGAGGGCAGCTGAAGGCCCCAGAGTTAGATGTCCAGATGGCACTGAGTGCAAGGTTGGCTACTGGGTAGACCAAGTATGGAAAATTACTGGAGCAATCCATGCTGAGTTTGTGAGTATATTTCCAGTTATAATCAATCATTCCTTCTGGTAAGCTGGAGAAGAGGCTGTTTGTGCTGTTTGTGTTTGAGTGCTGAGCCATCCCATTTGTGTGTCACCCATTGCGTGTTGCATCTGTGTATGTGCCTTGTGGGAACAGCGCTTGACCTCACATTGCTTCTAAATCATGGATTAAAAATAGGAAGCTGCAGCAACCTCATCTTCATCAGGCTACCAACAATCTAGTTTATCAGTTGATTTGCTCTAAGACCTGTGTTTTGTTTTCTCCTGGGGAAAAATTGTGAATTCTCTGCGTAGAAATTTGCTGCAACTGTGTAATTTTGGCTGTGAATGTCAAAACTACTTTCCATGCATTACCTAATGTTTTAAGACTTTCAAAATCCTTTGATATTGAATGGCTTTCTATGAATTGCTCTGTATTTGTGTTTATTAATTACTTTTGGTAATTAGCTGTGGAGTGTAATAGTAACTAGTTATGTAATTAATAATTACCTGCAATAGCCTCTAGTGTTTACTATTTGTCTTCCTCCCCAACTGCAGCAAAACACTCTGATGAAATTTTATAAATAAGAATGTACTAATAATGATGGCAAAGGAGAGGGAAAGAGTCAATGTCTAGATCTTATGTATATATGCAAAGATTATGCATACAGGATTGTATGTCTTCTTAAATCAAAATATTCAAGGAACCCCAGAAAACATGAAATGCTTATATTTTTAGAGTATTATTAACTTCTCTGTAAAGAGAAAATAAATAGCGAAGTTGTTAGTGAACAGTGGAGCAAATAATTTATTCAGATACTTAGTGTTTTAATATGGTTCTTTCTTCTCCTACTCCCACCTTTTCACATATACTTCCCCCCCCACTACCTATCTTCAAACTTTAAGCATCTTTTGAAATGCCTATATACACATGAAGTCTTTTCCAGGGAGTTTGAACTGCAAATTCAATATTCCACCTTTCCCAAATCATGAGGTCTTTTGATCCATAAACTCATCTAGGATCGATCCTTGCTTGTTTTTTGCTTGTGTCAAGTGTGGATCATCAAGCAGCAACAGCCAACATTTGACTGGTAACCCAGCCCCAGGAGTGTGGATGTGACAGCCTGACAGAGAGCGAGAAAACTAGCTAAGTTTTCCCAGAATCGGCCTGAGAGACTTTAGGGAGTTGAAGATAAACAATGATAGCTTGTTATTATAAACAACCTGCAGGTGTTGTTTTCTTACTCTCTGTTTTCTTGTTGTTCTCAAAGATTGTTTATAAGAAAGGTGTCTTGTTAATTAGCCAATCAGGTGACATGTATTAACGAAATGACCAAATCTACCTGGATCGGAACAGCTTATAAAAAAGAGCAGTTCCAAATATACGGCAAGTTATTATGCCAATCAGCCTTCTGATGAGCCTGTGTCATTTCTTGCTCAATAGCAACACAGGAGCTTCTTTCTGTTTTCTGAGGAAACCTCAAATTAGACTATGTGCTTTTTGTTGCAGCTATATCAGCACACTTTGTATTGTATTGCTTTGGGAATGAAAGTGAAACCTGTAGTCCAATTCCACTGCTTACATGGTAAATCCTATCTGGAGTATGTTAGTTCCACACAGCTCTTTGCAGATACATCTGTCTTTCTGAACCAAATATACACAGTAAAGTAATCTGTAGGGCACATGGATTTTCTAATCAGAAGTTCTGCTGCAACTATTATAAAATAAGAGATATAACCTTTATTCATTGAAGTTTTGAATTTAAGTGTAGACATTGGCAGCATGGGAAACTCATCTGTCATTGAACTGAATGTGGAAAAAACCTTAGATATTTGTATTTGTATTTATAATGTTCTGCTGTTGCAACAACAATATTACAAAGATCTTAGTCATGTATAAGATTGCTTGTTTGGTTTTTTGTTTTACTTTAAGATATTAAATAGCAAAGAAATATGTATTTCTATTTATCAAAGAATGTTGCTGCAAATTAGTCCAGGGTAATCACGAAGTGTGAGACGAGTGTCAATCTCCTTCTGCTTTCTGTCTTCACAAGATATGAACAATAGCTTCAAGGATCCCTGCAAGAAATTACCTACCCACTGATTATCTACTTTGGTTCCTGACTGAGAGCACAATACAAATAGTAAATAAACATAGTCAATGGCTGAATAGATGCTTCCAAACATAAAGATGAGCCTCATAAACACCAATTACCCACCCTGGAAGTTTGAGACTTTTGTCCACATCTATAACTATTCTTATACATTTTTTAATGTTCTTGGCCATGGTTCATATGGGAATGGCAGGTTTTGTGGCATTATAATAATGAGAGTGTAATTTTAAAGTTGCATGTGTACTCCTCTGCAAAACAAGAAAAACATATTGTTTATCAAGTTATTCACGTGTTTAATACCACTAAATATGTACTAATACTTCGAAATATAATTAAAGAATTAACCTATTAAAATAAAGTTCTTTTAGTGGTTAAATATTAATTATTAATTTAATGAATTAAGTATATTGAATAATTAATTAAATGAATTAATTTAATGAGTTAATTAACTACATTTCCTTATAATAGACAAGATAATTTATATTGATATAAAGACAAACTGAATAAACTTTCCACTTCAAAAAAGAAGAGCACTCTTTTCATGCTTTAGTAGAACGGCCTGTCATGGTATTCGAGGTAAGAATCTACTGTCCTAATTGAAATAATGATCAGATATTCCATGACCTTATGTCCCTGTGTACATAGAAAATCATACCAGTTAAGAAAATAATTTCAGAAATCAATTTCTGCCACTTTCTTGAACAAGCATCCCTATTTTTCTTAATACGATTTTTTTAGTTGAAATATCTTTCTCAGTGACATCTGTTTAAAATGAGCATGTTTACTGGGGTTAGTGATTTCCTGCTGAAATGCAGGTTAGTTCATATTGGACTGTTAAGTGAATATGAAAATGAAGTGTGTTTAGCTATCTCATTGCTTTCTGCTCAGAGGCTCCAAAAATTTTTAAATGACCTTACAGTGCTATAGCAGTATCTTACATAAATTGAATACTTCTGCTCTGAAGGAATATCTTATGACAACCCCCAGAATACACGACTAAGGCACCACAGCCAGTTCCCAGGTTTCTGTAGAGGTCTTAAAGTGAACTTAACCTCGTCTCTCAGTTTTAGCTGATGAGCTTTTAAACTGTAATTTGACACCATGTGTGTAAAGGACAATGAAGCAGGTGAAGGGCCTGGAGCACAAGTCTTATGAGGAGCAGCTGAGGGAGATGAAGTTGTCCTATCTGGAGTAAAGGAAGCTCAGAAGAAATCTGATTGCTCTCTATAACTGCCTGAAAGGAGGTAGGATATAGCATGGTGGAACTCTGTCTCTCCTCACAAGTAAAAAGTCGCAGGACATAGGAGAAAATGGCCACAAAGGGGCCAGGCAAGGTTTAGGTTAGATATTAGGAAAACATTCTTCACCAAAAGGGTTGTCAAGCATAAAATTTTGCTAATGACACATTCTGCTTGAGGTAGATAAAGAAATACCTGTGATGAAACTTCAGAATTTTACATGTGTTTGCGTTGCAGAACACTTATTTATAGCTATTGGTGAAAACTCCAACTTCATTATATGTGATTGGTTTCTACTCAGTATCAAGGGGAAGTCACAGTGAAGAATAAATTTAAAAGTTTATTGTAATGAGTGATACATTTTTCTAAAAGTGTGTAGGATTAAAATAACATGATTTTGTGCATAGGTACTGAAATTTTATCTTGAAGTTCTAATAACTGTATTTCATATTCAGGTTTTCATAGGTTTGATTTCCCTCAAGGAATTTCTGAAATGTTGTAACAGAAATTGCATCTCTAGTGTAGACCTTTTCCAATGTCTAGACTTCACTGACAAGAGGATCACTAGGAATTCAAACTCAAAATTTGAAAGAGTCTTACTTTGTTTTTCTAATTCCACCAGGTACTGTACATTGCACTCCTCCACTCCTGAAGGAACAGAAATACAAGCATCATCTAAAAATATTGGCATGAACACTTATTTGAGAGTGTCATCTGTCAGCTCTCAGCTAAGAGTAAATAGCGTAATGTCTTTTGCTTTCAATTTAAAGTAAATACTGGATTTTCTACACCTACAGTTTTGACACTTTAAAAAAAACTTCTCTGAACAATGGACTTAATTATCACAGTTTTCTTTTGTGTTCAAAATATTGATATACTCTTACTGTTTTCCCAAGAGTTGTTTGAAGAATAACTCAGGCCATCAGACAGCAGAAAAAATCTACTGTTCCTTTTAGATTTCTAACTGTAGCAAAATTTCCATTTTGGTACAGTTAGAGACTTTGTGAGGGCATTGGTACAACTAAAAGCCTTGTTGCTTAGACCTTGTTTTCCATTATCATGGAAACAATGCAGAAAGTCCTTTGCTAATCAAAAGTGTACAGAGAGGAGGGGCAGAATGTTCTGTTCAGCCCAGCTCAGTTTCTCTTAGGGTGACTGATGTTTGGTGGTATATCATTCCTCTTATGTATCCTTATGCAATTTTTGGCACCCACCTCCCAGAAACTTTGTGGAGCAGGCTTTGCAGGGCACAAGATGGATTGGTCACTCATCAGGAACAGTGCTCTGGCACTGTATTTTCTTTGTTTGATATCTGCCAACACTTTCTCTCCCAGCATCCATCATATAGTTAAAAAGGACAGGCATAGGAGGCAGACAAGCTGGGAAAAAAAATGGCCTGATGTTCTAACCTTGTTTTTCTTCTCCTGTGAGATGAACCATGTGTTTTGGAGATTGAGTTCAGAAGTAGGGAAGAAACTACTCCTTGGTTTTTCCTCTCTTGTTTGTTTCTGTGTTTGTTACTCTTTCCCCATCTGGTGGTGTGAACAACTACCCTGGAACATCTTTGCTGCTCTTCAGCCACAAGTTGTTCTCAAATAAAAAAAAAAAATTGACACCCCTCCCTCCCCTGCAAAAAACAAAAAACAAGCAAAAAAAACCCCCAAAAAACTCACATGTGTTTCTGTAGCCACTAATTGGCAATTGGCAAGTTCCCAGATTACAATATTGTCTTGGCTTCCTAACCACGACTACTGTTCCTTTTGTTGGTAGACATGCTTTTATTTATATATGTATATATTTTTAATCTTTCATCTGTAAATACACAAACATATTTTTCCACTTAAAACATAATGATATCTTAATCTTGGCTAAGCCTAGTAGACAGTTCAGCCACACACAGCCTCTTACTTGCTCCCCACACAATGCAATGGGTGAGAGAAAAGGAGTGATGCAAGTGAGATAAAGACATTTTAATAGGGAAGGTAAAAGTCATGTACACAAGCAAAGGGAAAAAAGGAGTTGATTCACCACTTCCCATGGGCAGGCAGTAGTTCAGCTCTCCTCAGGAAAGCAGAGCTCCACCATACATTACAGTGATCAGGGACAATAAACGCCACAACTCTGAGTGCCCTTTATTTCTCCTTCTTCTCCCCACTTTTCTTGCTGATTGTGATTTCATGTGATATGGGATGTCCCTTGGGTCAGCTCTTCCAGCTGTGTTCCTTCTGAGCCCCTTGTGCACCCCGAGCCTTGTCAGTGGTGGAGTGGTGTGAGAAGCAGAAAAGTCCGTGTTGCTGTAAGCACTCCTTGACAAGGCTAAAACATCCCTGTGTCATCAGCACTGTTTGTGTCACAAATCTAAAACAGCAACGTATGAGCTGCTATGGAGAAAATTGTCTATCCCAATCAAGACCAGAACACAGGTGAAGCACTGTTTTTATTTGTGTTAACAGACTGAAAGTCCTGAACTGAAAGCAGTGAGACATACATGATCATGTAGGATAGATTCTGTTGCCACATCCTTTACAGTCTTCTCTTAGATATAAAAGTGCTCTCTGTTTGCCATTTAAAGTCTTTGCTTTTACTTTCTATTAGACATTGGAAAAAAGTTCCTAATCTTAATGTTTGTTAGGCTTGGCTTTTCACGCTTCCAGACATTCACATCTTTTCAGAGGTATTGAGGGCTGTAAGGAGTTTTCTCTATTTTAAAGGTCTAAAATACCATGCTGTATCTCTTAGAAAAATTGAAAGATCTTGATATGAGGAAAACATTGCATTGCAAGTGCCTGTAAAATGTCTGTTTTTCTAGAGTAGAACTATTTTTATAAGCACATGTTTGTGTCTTTGAACTTTACACAAGGGAGATATGAACCAATAATTTAAGTTCTCTGTTTTTAAACATAGAAAGCTTATTCATCCAAACAAAGTATGAAAATTACATGTGTGATAAAACGTGTTTAACTTTAGGGAAAGGGAATGAATAAGATTTCAAGGTTACTGTAATTTCTAGCTCAACTGGGATGAGAATCAGGGCACTGACTGAGATTAATGCACGAGACTGTTAAAAGGCTCTTCCCCAGTCCACATGTTGACAATACTTTCATAGATCAGTCTTTATAGTTCTGAAATATGGCAGTGAGTTTATTGTCTTTAATTTAGTCCTTTTTCTAGACAAGGGGTTATTATTTACATATCCAGTTCTAGAAGAAAGAATCACCAAGGTATTGAAAAAATTCTCCCCACACACACCCTTAAAGTTTTGGCTAGGGAAATGAAACGAAGATACAGAACCAGCCATTAAGTTGAACTTCACAGGGGTGTCCTCGTTTATACTTATCTGTCCTTGATCCACATTTCCCTCTTCCAGCTTAATTTTCCCTTTCGCAAACTGTTATGGATATTGCTATAGTTGAGGATAATATTTTCAGAAATGCAGTTAAAGGTGACAATAGAACTTTGCAGTGGCAGTGAAAATGAGGCAAAGTGTCATTGAGGTTCTATTCCAGGGGCTGTTATCTACCGATTTGGTAATGTTAAAATGTCTGCTTATGGTTGGTGATATGCTGGTGATATATATTTTAAAGGACCTAATTCCTTGCAGTTCTGGTTTATGTTGTTTTAGTTTTTTGGTTTATTTCTTGGGGTTTTTTGCAGCTATATTGTGTTAATAATGTTATTGCTTTAATAATAAGATTCAGTAAGGTCACATTTTTGCCTTTCATATTTTGATATTTTATACTAATTCACATTGGAGTGTACAAGACCAGTAATGGTAGTCATGTGAAAAGGAAATTACAAATGTACAATTGATTGAGGATACTGTTTTCTTTTTCTTTTCCATAATTTTTATTAATATATTTGTTTTATTTTTGTAATTCTCACAAATCCTGTGGTTTAAAAACAGCGCTAGTCTCAGAATTCATGAATAATCTACATTAGGTCAATAAATATGTATGCATTTGGTTTCCCATGCGTCCCATCAGTCTCATCTCAGAACAATGCATACATTTTCAGTTACAATTTGAATAAATGTGTCTGATAACATCTTGACTTGTAATAAACCATACAGAACAAAAAACTAGTATGATGACAATGATTTGACAAAGAATATGTATAAAGAAAATGCTCATCAAGAAATCTTAACTAGCAAAAATAATCCATCTGCAGCCGAGATGCCTCCCAAGAAAAACTGAACAAAAACTTTACAAAATTAACAAAACCTCCATATCTATTGGCCATCTACATGAACAAAGAAGCACAACATGTATATAAACCAATTTTATACCAGTTTTACAGTGATAACCAAGATGACATTTGGGGACTGTTATAATTCAGTTCATATCTGATGAGAAAGGGAAAAATAAATTACTTTCAGAAAACACCAAGAAACTTGTGATCTATCCAGGAAATTCAACATTGGCCAGTTCTGTGACAGCATTTGTTTTCTCTTGAATATTCAACTTTGCTGCCTTCCCACTATCAGTGCCTGTGCGAGTGGAGAACGCAAGTCTTGCAATAAATTTAGTCCATTTCCTTTAGGTGGTGTCCATCTTTTCTGAATGTGCTCCAGAGTGTGTTTTCATTCCCTTGCCAATTATGTCAAGCCCAGGAGCAGCAGCAGAAGCAGTACAAGTAGGCTTTCCCTGGTCTCTAAGACTGAAGACAGGCTCTGATCAAACACAGTAACCAGCAAATTAACTTCTTTGTAGCTGCCTTCATGAGCTGCAGTCATATTTTTAAATTTAAAATTTAGAAGATACTATAACCAGACTTCCTGAGACTCTGCAACTGTATTTCCAGTAGAGGATTCTGTTTAATTTTTTTTTTTTTAAACTTATCTTTGTTTACACTAACATACTGTGACTTGACTTGTGAATGATAGTAAGAGTTAGTTGTTTGGTTTGGTTTTTTCAAAGAGTTAGATTAGTCAGCATGTGTGAGCCTGACTGAGGTGGTCTGTTCCTGTCCCCAGGTCCTTGCCCCCAAGGAGGTGCCCAGGCCTGGGACTGGGGCTGCTCCAGTGCCCCTGCCTGGGGGTGGAACAGGCTGTGGCTGCCAGGCCCTGCCATCACCATCCTAGGACCCCCTGTCACCTGGCCCCTAGAAGCTGCCAGCCTCGCTGGTGCCTTGACAGTGTTGCAAGTGCTGCCATCAGCAAACTTCTGCAAGGTGGATGTTTTCTTCACATTTTAAAAACCATTTTTAAAACCCATCCCTCAGTCAAAAAAACCCCCAGAGGTTTTCAAATTTGCAGTCAGTATATTCTTTATGCAATATTTTAAGCATTAGGTAAAGCCCCTGAAAATTCTCATGCTAGAAGAGGCAGAAGAAGATCTGTGTTCATTACCCATTGTAGAGGAGTGAAGCTCTGTCTGCAGTCTATAATTTAGGTCCCTAAGGAAGTAATTTTTTTTCTTTTCACATAGTTTTGTCTTGTTTTTCAATTGGTACACTCTTCAGGATTAAAGCATTACATTTTTTATTATATTTTAAACCATGATTCAATATTAAAGTATTTTAAAGATGCTGATCCTCTTTCTATTTCCTTAGCTGGCCCTTATTTCCTTCCTATTTCCTTATCTAATTCTCAGTATTTCTGTTACATAGTATTTTCAAAGCATGCCTATGATGTTTTCAAGGAAAGGTTCAACTCCATCTGTAACACTAGGAAAGGTGCAAGAGTAGAAACCTGTCTGGAATTTGCTGAAGCACTTGCAGTCCCAGAAGCAGATGTTGCTATCATGGGAGCAATCCTAAGGGAAGCGGATAGATTAAATGAGATTTTATTCTTTCCCAAACTGTTCTTTCAAGAAATACATTTTAGATCAATAGATTGCAACTAAAAGTGTTCAAACAGAAAATGCAACAATTCCCTGTATATCTAACCATCATGTCAGTTAAACTTTACTTTACTTGAATTGAAGAAAAAAATACGAGTGACTTCAGAAGCTAAGGCTGTTTCTTCCTCAGAAATCTCTCTTATGACGAGGTTTTCTCTATTTTCTTTGTCTTCAACTTGAAATGGCAATGGCAGGTATCACAGTGTAGAACCTTCCACTTCAGTGGATTTACCAAGTCTAGGCTTTAATCCAATTGTTATCAGTTCTGATTAAAAGTTACTTTCATAGCAAAATGGATCTGTAAAAATCATCTGTAAAACTAATTACATCAGTGAAAGAACATACAAGTGTGTTTATTTGTGTAATTCTTTGCATTTGCTAAAGTACTCTTCTGTGCTTTAAAGAGGAATCATTCATTTTCAAAGTGGACATCTTTATGGAAAATTTCTGGTTTACTTTGCCCTTTTGAAGAGAATAAAAAAAGAATACTACTTTAAATTAGGCAAGTTAAACAAAGTTTTAAGTTTTTCAACAGAACTTTGCACTCCTATATAATCATGCTTCTGGATTTTTCCTTATAATCCTCTGTTTTAGTAAGTAGATTAGATTTGTTTCAGGTGTGATACTGTCTCCAAGAGATTCTCAATAATCCTGATAATATATATTAACTACTGCATTTTCTGATTCTGAAAAAAAAATTGATGTAAATTACTTTTTTTTAAAAGTACTCAAAATTTTTTCTTCTAACCTCAGATTTATGTAGTGCAGTACACTGTCCAAGAGTTTTGAAATGCTCTGGTAAACAGTACTTGCAATGTATGCCGAGCTATTCGAAATAATACAATGCATTAAAAAATGCGATAACACGTATCACACCATCTTCTTGTTCAGCTAATATCCCATTAATTCAGGAAACTAAGAGTGAGTAAAATATAATATGAAGCACTTGTAGGACAAATTAATTTGACTTGTGTAACAGTTTTTAAAATTCTGTTTCTTTACATAGGTTTTGGATAGTCATCATTGTTGTAAATTCTGTGTTTCTGCTTTTCTTGAAGAAAAGAAAGAAGAATCTTCTTTTTTCCATGATAAAGATCTTGCAAATGGATTTTTTAATCTGGACTGCTGAAAAAAAATTAAGCAAATATACCTAAAATCAGCATCTGTTAATTTTAATAAATCTTGAAACATCCATTTCTGGAGTTGCTTCTTTTCAGAGAAGAGCAGATGTAAAATGAAATTCTTTTAAAAAATGAACATTTAAATATAGTTGCTTAGTCTGTGACTTTTTGGTACAGGTTGAAAAGAGGGTGATACAAATTTATCATCCATGTATTCCTCTTAGGATGCATTGTTCTTTAAAGATATGAAGAGTTATAAATTCTGGTTTCTCATAGGAATGGCCTCCTCTTACAAGGAGGAGTAACAAGTGTAAGAACTTGTTACTGGTTTATATAGCAGATAACACATTACCACCAAAACAAACACTGAGATACATGGAACTGACTATTTTTCTTGACCAGCTAACCATACAAGAGGTGAAATGCCCACAGATATATTTCATTTGAAAGTGGATTAATCTGGCTTCACAGGAATTTTGTCCACCTGGCAAGACTTTAGGAACACCCTAACCTCCACAAACCTTTTTTGCGGGTTATCTACTGTATTCATCAAGTACTGCATTAGGTTGCCTGTAAAAATCTAGTAAGATTTTTTTCTTTTTGATTCATTTTCAATTAATAATATAACTAACAGATGTTGCCAAATGACAGCCACAATGCTGTGGTATTTTAAATTTTTTCTTCTTTTCATTCTGAAGATCCTTTCTTTCTGATGGGAATCCTCAGGGTGAATTTCAAGGCTTCAAAATTAAAAATGATTCATGTAGCTGCTGAAACATATTCCTAGGCAGAAGCAGAATAACAAATCAAAACCAAATGTCCTTTACATTTTCTCCTAAGTCAGCCATTTTACTTAAAAGATTCTAAATTGCAAGTAGAAATTTCATTTTTGATAGGGCTGTACTACATGATAAGAACATAAAAAGCAATAGGTAAAAAAGTAGCAGTGGTTTTAAATTCATGTTAGGTTTAGGATTTTTTAATCTAACTTATGTTTTCTCTGCATTACTATCTATCTTTTATGGATTGCTAGGAATTTTGCACCATTCATTTTATGACAAATAACGTCTCCTCGTAGAGCATGAGTTGAAATACTCATTGGTGCAAATATAGAGAGAAAATTTTTTTTTTTTATTACAGGTTGTAGGACTTGGAAGAATATCCAGACACATGCCTTTTTCAATACTTGCAACTTTTGTGGTACTTTTAAAACCCAACCAACGCTGGGCACAGGCTGTGCTGTGCACAGGCCATGCTGCAAGCTGCCTCAGAAGAATACCAGAGTACCTGTCTCCAAGAGTGCCATAGTTATCTCAATTCACTTTATATCTGGGACTTTCTTCAGGGCTCACTCAATTTACATATGCATAAGGACAGTCCAGCACATTCTAACCAGTCAGTGTCCCCTGACTACATCTGTACTTCCTGTCCTCAGGAGCAAGCAGGATCTGGGGGCAGAGACTTGTGAAGGGACCAACCAGCCTTTGAACTGGTATTCCCTGCAGCTGTGGGCTTTTGTGGACATTCTCTGCTTGCAGACCCTGCCTGGTACATAGGGAACAGATGAGCAGAAAAAGGCTTTGATGGCATTCTTCTTTTTGACTAGTCGAAGTGGAAAGAGCCAGGTCATGTTCAGATCATCAATCTTAAAGGTCTTGAGATATCAGTCTTAAAGGTCTCCCAACCTACATGATTCTAGCACTCCATGTTAACATTTTTTTGTGCTGGCCAGTTTCCTATAACATGGACACTGAAACATCCGTTGCATCAAATGGCAAGGGAGTCTGTCTGAGGCTCACTGGTCCTCATATCCATGGTAAAAAGGGTCCCCTCTCTGGTGGTAATCATCACAATGCCTGTGCAATGCTGCAATGTCATCTGGTTCCATAGCAAGTGCTTCTGATTTCATATAGATTTAATTTCACAGCTCTATAGATAGATAGATAGATAGATAGATAGATATAGATAATGATACAGTTCTGAGAGAATGGCTTAGTAGACCGTAGTGTAATCCAAAATATAATATGATTTCATTGCCCATTGGTGGCCTACTTCAGTGACTTTGCTGTAACAGAAGTCAGTGGTAGAAAATCTGATTAAATTCTATTTATTTCAAAGATATTTTCTTTTGCTATTCAGTAAAAGTTGTATTAAGCTTCTGAAGTCTAACCTTTCAGTACTGAAGCAGAAATCACTAAGACAAAAATGCAGGATCTAACTGTACTTTATTGTCTTTATGTGTGGTTTGGTTTGTTACAGTGTCTCCTTTCTGCCATTAGAAATACCAACAGATAGAGAAAAAATGTGAAGTCTATTTGAAGAAGAAAGATATTTTTAAAAGATATTTTTTTTTCAATCTCTTTCAAGATTTTTTTCAATCTCTTTGTAAATATCACATGATAACATATTTTAAAAAATATTAAGGAGTGGTTGTTTTATCCTTATAATTTTAGCTGAAAATTAATGTTTATTGCTGAGGATAATTTGAATAACTATCTTACAAGAAGTGGTGGTAAAAAATAATTTTTTTCTGAATCAAAATGGAATTGTTAGTGGTGTGCTTAGTGGGTATAAATTTTCACTTATGAAATAATTAAATAAAGTTTGTCTGATCCAACATCAAAGCTCTGATTTGCACAAATTTCTGTTGAGATTGGCAGTCACAATGTTTTTTATATAGTTTAGTGCAAGACATTAAGTAGAAGGGATTCCTGTCTAGCAGAAAAGTGAGAAGGAAGAACTTTTTTTGATCAACCACCTCCTTTCCTGCCCAAGAAAAAGCACAAAAGCACCTGTGTGTATTAGAAAGTGCATTTATCTTTGAAAAATAATTTCTACAGAAAACCTTCAGACAAACTCATAGTTTCTCTTTTGAATATATTTCTTATGTTATTTGTCATTCTTATATATATTTTTAGTTTATGTTCATGATTCAGTAACTGTTGATGAAGTAATATATAATGATCTAATTTTGCTATTCTCCTTGTTGGAAATGTGGGTGTAATACTGAGAACATAACATAAGAAGTAACATGTTTAAAGTTAGAAATTGCTAGTGGCAGGTGGTAGGTTAGACTGCTGTTAACTCTGAATTAATTATCTAAGGTACAAATTCTGCTAACTGGAAAAATGTATCAGCTTTCAGATGTTTGGGGTTTTTGTACTGTATTCTGAAAAGAGCTTGTGACAATACCTACAGTTGAGGTTAAGTAACTGTTCCACTATGAGGCATATAGTCTTTGATACATTTTATTATTTAAGCTGAAATGGTCTATTATATAGCTGTTATGTCTGGTGATTGTGTTATTTCAGCAAAAGCTCTATAGGCTTACTATTAAGATCTATAAAAGGCTATTCTTAGAGGCCTTTATGGATAACATGACTCAGAAACTGCAGTAGGTCAGCTCTAGAAATCAGAAATTAATCTGAAAAATTGACAAAATCTACCCAGTACAAACTTGGTTAAGTTGTAAGATGCTCAAAATAACTCTTCTGCCACTTGTAAAAAAAAAAAATCCAAATGGGAAAGACACTAGTATATGATTATAGAATTACTTAGAATCATTTAGAATAATATATTTCTTTAAGTTAAAAAAGATCTATATGAACATCTAGTCCAGCCATTAACATAACATTGCTAAGTCCACCACTAAACCATGACCCTAAGTGACACATCTACACTTACTTTGCTGACTCAACCACTTTCTTTCGCAGCCTGTTCTCAAGACTGAAAACCATTTCCATAAAGGAATTTCCTAATATCCAACTTAAACCCCCCATGATGCAACTTGAGGCCATTTTCTCTTGTTTGTCACTGGTTGCCTGGGAGGAGAAACCAACACACACCTGCTACAACCTCCTTTCAGGTAGTTATACAGGATATTAAGGTCTCCCCTTAGCCAACTTTTCTCTAGGCCAAACAACCCCAGTTCCCCCAGCTGTTCCTCATAATACCTCTAGACTTCACCAGCTTTATTGTCCTGTGGACACACTCCAGGACCTCAGTGTCTTCCTTGTACTGATGGGGGCAGAACTGAACACAAGATTCAAAGTGCCAAGTACAGAGAAAAATTGCTGCCCTGGTCCTGCTGGCCACAGTATTGTTGATACAAGCCAGGAAGCCATTGGCCTTCCTGGCCACCTGGGCACATGGTGGCTCATGTTCAGCTTGCTGATCATTCTTACAACCATGGTCCTCCAGCTCAAGGCACAGAGTTGCTCTTACTTGTCTTGGATCTGTGTTGAAGACAGAGGCAAAGAATGCATTAGACACCTCTGCCTTGTCTATGTCCCTGTTTGTGAGATGCCCATCCTCATCCTGTAATGGGCAGGTGTTATTTCTACACTGCCTTTCAGCATTAATATATTTTAAAAATTCTTCTTATTGCCCCTCACATTTGTGGCCAGCTTAATGTCCTATTTGAGCTTTGGCTGCATAAATTTTCTCCCTACAGTGACAAGAAGTATCTCTGTGTTCTTCCCACACTTGACCTTGCTTTCATTGGACATACATCTTCCTTTTCCATCTAATTTCCAAGAGAAAATTCCTGTTCAGCCAAGTCAGCCTTCTTCCTCGCCTGCTTGACTTCTGACATTTGGGAATAGCCTGATCCTGTGCCCTTAGGAGGTGATGTTTAAAAAGTAACCAGCGTTGATGAACCCTAGAAATTCCAAAAACATTTTCCCAGGGACTTTACTCACTAGTTCCCTGATCACCCTGCAGTTAGTTCTCCTCATGTCCAGAGCTGAACTTTCCTGGCACTTTTCCTCTGGTCACCAAGGAATTTAAACTCTTTCACTTCATGGTCATTGTGGCCAAGATGACTGCCAGCCACCATTTCACTCACTAGAGCCTCTCTGACAAGCAGCAGGTTGAGAATGGCATCTTTCCAAATTGTCTCCCTTAGGACCTGCTCCATAAAAGCTGTCATCTAAGTTTTTTAATAATCTTCTAGCCTGGGTTGCACCAGCCAGTGTGATGCTCCCAGTTCATGTCAAGTCTACCATAAGGACAAGGGTGGTTGACTTGGAAGTGTCCCTTAGTTCCTCAAAGGTTAACTTTTTAATGTCATTGTTCTGGCTAGAAATTCTATAGTAGACTCCCACTAGGACGTCCAAATTATTAGTTGTTTGTCCCTTGATTCTTACCTAGAGGCTCTCAACTGTGCCATTGCCAACTGTGAGCTCCCTAACCCTTCTATTACATACGAGGCCACCCCTTCACATTTTCTGCCCTGTCTATCTCTCCTAAAGAGCCTGTAACCATCCAACAGTCATTGGACTCATCCCCACAGGTTTCACTTATATCAGTGATATCAAATCTCAGGAACTAGGCCAAAGCTTTGAGCTCATCTTGTTTGCTCGTCATGTTATATGCATTAGTGTAGAAACATTTCAGGTGTGGTACTTTGTAGACAATACCTTGTGCAGCAGATTGAGATATCCCATTAGCGTTCATTTCCTCAAGATTTGGCACATCCTTTTGTTCATCACTGGCAAGCCTGGTATTTTCCCTTTCCCCCTTCCAAGCTCTGTCAATGAGCTCTGCTACTCTTGTGCTAGAACTCTTTTTCTCCTATGAGAAAGTCTCATGCTGTCAGTGGACTGGTATTGAATAGAGCATCCCATGATCAAAAACCCCCAAGTTTTTCTGCCTACACCAGCCTCAGAGCCATACGTTGACCTTATGGATTTGCCTATTCCTATAAATATTATTCCTTGTTAAAGGATATATGTGCTCCTGATTCTTCAACCAATTGTCTCAGAGCCCTTGAATTCTCTTTTGATTTCCCTCAGACTACTCTGTTATTTTGATGCTGCTGACTTGAATAGCCAATAACAGATAGTAATCAGAGGGCCTTACTAGAGACTGTGCAATACAATATAATGTGATTATAATACCTACTATGAAATCTCTACCTAGAACTACTCTCTCAAATGAGATTGTGTGTTTACATTTATACTCAGTATGATAGAATAAATCAACAAATATATTAAAAAATAACTCTGATTATCAGTGGTACACAATCACAGTTCATGACTTTCATAATCCAGACCTATTTGAAATGGTAAATGTAGATTTTTTTGTACTGTTATTCCTTGTGTGTATTAATTTCTGCAACTCCAAGATAAAACTCTGATCTTGTAAACAGTTGTATGCATGCTTAGCTTTAATACTAGCATGTGTTTACATTGGCTAATGCCCTAATGTATAGGAAATGCATTAAGATAATGCAAATGGATTTTTTAACAGTTTCAATCTGTGGTCTTACACATGTGAACTCCTACACTTCATGAAGTCTTGATATCTTTCAAGTGAAAGCTGAATTTTTTTTTTTTCATTAGCCTTAGAAATTTCTTCCTTCTAAGCTATTAATAGGAGATAAAACACTATGCATGGGTTTTATAAAATAAAGAAACCATGAGGTACAAAAGCATGCAACAGCTCTTTCAAAAGGGTGGAATATCAGATATTGCCAGTAACAAGATGACCATATTTAAGAATAAAATTATGTTTGGCAAATAGGAAGATAGGAAAAAACATCAAATACTGTCGCCCTGATTTTTAGAAATCTTTTAGCCTTCTGATGTTTTCATTCCTATTGCAGACTTTCCCACACTCTTTCTGTAAATAACTCAATTGTTTTGCATTCTTTCATAGAAGTAGAGAAAGTTGACTGATTGTTAGTTTGTCCAGTGGCATTGGAGAGGTGGCCTTTCCACCCTCCAATCCACTGTCACTTTTGTAAACCTATAAATATTAGAGTCAGAAAATAAAGGTCCTTCTCTTTTTCACCTTCAGCTGTGTGTGCACGCGTGTGTGTTCTCGTGTCCAACAGTGACAAAATACTTTTTGAGAAAGTTAGAAAGCTATTATTTTCAGTATTGCAAGAGCTAAAACTATCTTTAATGAGATATTGAAGAAAAATAAGAATCATCTTGGGGATAGATATGAACTGTCTTTCAAGAATCTGCATTAAAAAAAGGGAATTTGTAGAAATCATTAAAGAAATTACTGTATTAGTCTAAGCAAGACAAAATGAAATTATGAGTGACGATCTTCTCTGAAGTAGAATTGAAGTATTTCATTATGATGTCTATGATTTTTACATCTGTGAGGACCTTAGGACTGTATTTATATAAGCAATATCTTTCTTCGAAATTAATATTCTCTGTTTTTGAAACCACGTGCCCTCACAAAATCTTCTCCTATCAGAACTGGTACAAAAGAAATATCTCACTGGTACCAAAAATGTTCTTGTTCTTGTTTCTGGGTGTCCTTATAGGGACATAAAGTGGATCATACTAAATGTTCTGCTATCTTATTTCCTGACATATTCTTATTCTCTGATGACAGGAAGTATATTTAATACATAGCCAAAATCCAGATACCCCATTTTCATTCTTACTGTGTGAGAGAACACTGTTATGTTGGCTGTGTAACATGGGAAGGCCCATGTAAGCATCCATTATTTTATTGCAGACACTTACCTTATGTGTTGCTGTTGACAACCCCAGTACATTTTTTGTTAAACATGTTATATAAATGCTCCACTTTTCTGTTATTAATAATTCAAATGTTATTTCTTCAGAAATGGTCTTAGTTGGACATGACGTTCTTCTCTTTGGTAATGAGCAATTGCATACCCTTTTGCATATAAGCAGGTCAGGAAAAGTTTCAGTATGATTGGAACATACAGTAGACTGCACCAATTATACCCAGGTAGTGATTTTGTCTGACATTTTAAGGAATCACTGATTATTGGTTTCTTGGAAAATGTCTTAGAACATCATCATTTTCACTCACCACCTTCTGTGGGTCTTTTTTGTGTCAAGTACAAAATGGTCTAATTATTTTTGCATTAAAAAGAGTTGACTTATTTCCATTTTCACATGGACAAAGAAGAAAAAAGCTCACAATACTAATAAAGCCAATAGAGTCATGCTAGTATATCCCAAGCATGATCTGACTACTCTGATTTTACAGTATTTGCTCTTATTTATTCATAGTACATATGCTCCAGTAGAACCTCATGACAGCCATCATCTTTAACATTCATATTTTATATTAATAGTAGGTGATTCCATCTTGTGACTCTCGTTAACCAGACAGCTGAATGACTGGTAATTTTAATGAGACCATTGAAAAACAATAGCTTGGATTTCTTTGTCAGGAGCTGCAGTGATAGGACAAGGGGTAATGGGTACAAATTGAAAGAGGGGAAATTTAGCTTAGATATTAGGAAGGAAATTTGTTACTGTAAGGGTGGTGAGGCACTGGAACCGGCTGGCCAGGAAGGTCAGCTTCCCCTTTCCTGGCAGTGTAAAAAGCCATATTGGATAAGGCCTTGAGCAACCTGGTCTAGTGGGAGCTGTCTCTGCCCAGGCCAGGGGGTTGGGACTGGATTATCATCGTCATTTAAGGACCTTTCCAACACCTTAGCATCCTATGATTCTATGATTCAGGAGGTTTTGTAGCTCCATATGAAGATATATATACACCTTTAGCTTGCCACTTTGTTGATTCTTATTTCACTGATATAAAGATAATAAGTGTTGTTGTGTTTGCACATTTGCCAAACTATCTAATAGAGAACAAATTTGGAATTGATACTGCTAACAAAATGAAAATCTTCTGCTCTGCTATGGAGCAGTGGTTTTGGCTGCTCTCACTGCATGTTGATGAAGAAATCTCTTTATTTTGGGATGTGCATCCCAGGCAGTAGGAGTGGGATGTCATACTGGCAAAACTCTAGCTTATGTGTTAAATGGTAAGTGTTACAGCAGTGCAAGCTGGAGCTGAATCAAACCTTTTTTCTCAGCTATGAAGTCATGATTTTGTGCTGTGATAGTTGTTGGCTTGACTGCTTTGTCAATAGCAATAATGTATCATTTGTTCTCTCTTTCATTTAGTTATATTTTAGCTTAATTTTGAAAAATATCTTGTGCAATTAATTCTAAAAGAACATATTAAATACTTTTTACACTTGCATAGATCATGTGTCACTGTTTACCTCCTCCAGATTATATCAGCAGTGCATGTAGCCACTAGTGAAACAGCAGGACCTTGCAGTTGAGCCTGAATAAAGATTGGTGCTTCCAATGTGGAAAATTTAGCATTAGGGGAGTTATTTGTTTATTTTTTTGTTGCCAGGATTAGTTGGGAAAAGGGTGGAAGAAATTAATGTCAAACTGATTTTGTTTCAACATAATTCTTCAGTGGAGATAAACCACCAAATATTTTTGTTCAGTCATTGGTTCAGAGCCTGTGATGCCAAATATACAATTAGTTTTGGTGCATTCATGATAAAGTTGAGAAATTGAGGACTGGAATTACAATGCTGCCAATAGAAAGATGATGATTTCATTGTCCATTTTATCTAGTAGGCAATTAGGTAGGAGATGGAGTTTCATATTTTCCTTTGCTTAGGGTGTTTGAGCCTATTAAAATGACCAGACTGTTATTGTTTAGCTGCACTTTCATGTTAAAAAATGGAAGTGGCAATGATTGTTTTTGCCAGAAATGAAGGAAAATATTACACAATGCAATATTATTATTTTGATACCTTTAGAAAGAAAATTTTTTACTCCATTTCGAATTAGTTTATCTAAAAGTTTGTTTACTAAAATTTATTTGATATTTAAATTTATGTACCAGTTTCCTGTACAGACTAGAACAGTTTTAACATCAAAAAATGCTCTGTAATTGGTGACCAAAATATACCCATGAGATGGAATTCCCAACTCAGATTCCCTTTCCACTTCGTATTCATGAAATATTTTATATCGGAGGGTAAAATGGGGTAGTTTTTTCCTCCATTAATAAGCTCTTCTCTGAAAAAGACATTTGTGGCATTTATAAGAAACTGTCCTGATTCTAGAACCTTTTGTTATTATTACAGTGGGCATGTGCCATATTTTATATATTCAGAAAGAGTAGAAAAATATCTAATATTAATTAAATTTATAATATTTACATTTAAAATGAATTGTTTAATGAAAATTCAGTTTTAAATAACTGAAGCAACACTGAAATGATTGGTGAGTTGTTAATAATTTATTGGACACAACCATAATCAGACAGCAAATTGGAAAACTTTTTTTTTTAAATGCAACTTAAAAAAAAGTATTGTGACAAGGAACTGCAAATGTATTTATAATTTTAAAGCCTTCCCTCAGAAAAAAGATCTGGTCTTTATTTGGTAACTACAATTGCTTTGTATCCTTAATGGAATTGTTTTCCGATAAGTAACACCTTTAACATTTCAAAGTATAGTTCATTGAAAATGTATCTCTAAAGAAAACGTTTCTTCTGAAAAGTATCACTCCTCAGATATTTGTGGAAGTGTGGTCATGAAAGCTACGGAAGGAAAAATAGACTGGGCGGTCAAAGGAAGAAGAGAGGGGCACAGACAAGTGTGGGAGCAGTGACTGTCCATTTGTGGACACTGAAATTTTAAGGGATCAGCTGCATCAAATGAATGTTGACAAATCCATAGTAAGGACAAAGTTATGTTGACAAAGCAGTAGTAAGGCTTTTTACTGTCCTTTAAAGCATCCTTCTGGAGAAGTTGCCCAACTGTGGGATGAGCGAGTTCACGGTGTGCTGAGGGAAGAACAGGCTGAAGGGCCAGAGCTCAAAGAGTTGTGGTGAACGGGGTTACATCTGGCTGGTGATTCATTGGTGGTCACCAATGATGTTCCTCAGATGCAATTCTAGGGCCAATCTTATTTGATCTGTTTATCAATGATCTGCAATGAATGCACCTTTAGCAAGTATGCTGATGATGCCAAAGTGAGAGGTGCTCTTGTCTCTCTTGAGGGACAGGAAGCTTTACAGTGTCATCTAGACAGATTGGTGCTTTTCACTGTGGTTAATGGGATGAAATTTGACAAGTCCAAATACCAGATTGTGCATCTAGGATGGAGTAATGCTGGACACAGGTACAAACTGGGAGAGGATTTTCTGGAGAACAGTCCTGTAGAAAGGGACCTGGGGGTGCCAATATCAGCAGCAGCTCAATATGAGTCAGCAGTGTGTGGCAGTGGACCTGGCAGTCCAGAGGTGACTGATCCTGCATCCTGGAGTGCATCAGAAAGGCCATCCCCAGGTGGTCAAAGCGGTGAGTGTGACCTCACCTTGAGTACAATGTGAACTTCTGGGCCCCACCATTTAAGAAGGATGTGAAGGTCTTTCAAGGTGCCCAGAGATAGGAAACAAAGTTGGTGATAGAGCTGGAAGGGATGTCCTGTGAGGAGCAGCTGAGGAGTTTGATTCTGTCTAGTTTGCAGAGAAGGAGAGTGAGGAGTGACCCCATTGCTCTCTACAGCTTCCCGAGGAGTTGAAGGAGAAAGGAGGTGCTGAGCCCTTCTCCTTGGTAATCAGTGACAGGATACGTGGGAATAGTTCAAAACTGGCCAAGGAAAGGTTTAGACTGGGAGAGGTGGTCGATGCCCCAAGCCTGTCAGTATTGAATACACATTTAGATGATGACCTTAATAACATGTTTTAACTTAATTGACCCTGAGCTAGTCAGGCAGTTAGACTGGATGATCATTACAAGTCTCTTCCAATTGAAATAGTCTATTCTCTTGTATTCTCTATTCCTTCTGAATTTGTGAAAATGTTAAACTCCCATGGCTATGTACATCCTACTGCTACAGGCCTTGCTAAAATATCTGTCCACACCCTTCTTCTAGGCCTCCTTCAAGAAAGGCCACAGTAAGACTCCAGGCTGAATTATCTCAACACTCTAAGCCTGCCATAATAGGAGAGGTGCTTCAACCCTCTTGTAGTTTTTATGGTCTTCTTTTAGACCCACTCCAAAAGTTCCATGTCTTGTACTGAGACCTCCACAGCTGGATGCAGTACTCCATAAAAAAGTCATAAGCATCATAAATTAGTAATTTACTAGAAAATAAATAATTATATACTAGTTTTTATTCTTTATAATACAGTCAAAAACTGATATATCAAATTTTCGGTATTTCTTAGCTTTTGTCATTAACTCATTTTCTGAACTGTAGAATGCAAGAAATTCTAAGATTTTGCTCATGACAGATGTGCTGCTTCAGGTTATGAATTTAGTGGTCCCTAGGATCAAATCATTTTTAAGAAAACATGGTTTTGAAATTTCAGTTCCCAATAATAGGATTCTACCACACTAATTCATGTAAATAGAAAAATGTAGATAGAAGGAGAGAGTATAATTTATTTGTATTTTGAATTCAATATCCTTTCACACTCTGATTTTCACCTCCAGTCAAATTAATTTCTTTCTGATTAAACTGGTACTGTCTTTTGCATTGATTATTGACAGAGTGAAGACTTAAATACATGTGAACTAAATAAGCAAATCCATTCAACAAAATTAATAACTGTTTGCTTTGTTTAAGTCCTATATAATAACTCTGCCGTGTTTATTGTAATTTTGTGCTGCATTTTTATTCTCAAATGTTTCTGTACCAGCTTCTGCTGCTTCTGGAAAGCAAAGTTCCTGGATTATCCTTTCACACGTAGTAGCTACCCAAGGGAAAGTGTTAGATCAAATCTTCTTTCAGATTGTCCTCTGTTTCTAGTATTCTAGTGTTCTTTCTTTGCCCACTTTTGACATTTAAACCTTCAGTTATTGTCTCTTTGTGTGTATGTGTGTATTCCTTTATCTTGTATCTTGTTAGTATTTTTTACATTACTATAAAACATTACAGAGTTTTTGATTCCTCAATGAGTGGAACTGAAAATCTATGTAAGTCTTGTCTTTGGCAAAAGTTGCCATAATCTCTTAGAACTGAACTTATTTCTCAGACCTCAGCCTGTACTTTATTAGATATATTTTATTTTATTTTACTTGAACCATGAATGCATGAATAATTCAGTCTTGACTGAGAAGATGTAAAATAGGAAATCCTATTGTATAAAGCCATCTTAAATAATCAAAGTATTATAAAAGCTTTCTGGGTTAGTGGTCCATCTAGCACAGTATCCTGCCTCTGACAGTAGGTATGACAGTGTTAGGAGGGTGACTTGGGCACCTTTGCTCCTATAATGCTTTCCCAGAATCCGCAACTGTTGCATTAGGGTTGTAAGGCTTTGTCACATTGCCCTAGTCTTTACAATATCGTTCTATGGTAAGTTACAGTTATTGTAACTTTGGCAATATCTGAATTTGCTACTACTCTTCTGTGGTAACAAGTTCCAAAAGTTCACTAGCTGCATTTAAAGTACTTTCTACCTCTTTCAAACCAGCCTCTCTTAGGAGTTACATTTGTTGTCTTCAGTTATAATGTTGTTGAATTTGCTGAACAACAGTTTAGTATTTTATCTTACATTTTATCACCCAGTAGAACTTAGTGCTGTCTTCTGACTGAGATTTCACTGAATACTTGTTTGTCTTTGATAAAAATACTGAATAATAGTACAATAAAAAAGCAAACAAAATGATATAACAATCCTAGATTTCTTGCAGCAAAATGCATTAGTTTTCCCATTCATAAACCTTGAGTGTATCTTCCTGCAGTTCCCAGTCAATAGATTAAAGAATGTGAGCCTCTCTAGTTCCTCCTTGTAAAGTACTTACACTGAACAATCAATCTACTGGTTCATTTCTGTTCCTGACCTTCCTTGGACTGTAAGATGTGTGTTTTTATACTTGAAGGCCAGAACTTCTTCAGTACTTAAAATATGGACACATTAAGATTTAATGAGTGACACAATGTCATCCTCTCTTCTATTTGTAATGCATATCCAAATGTGTTGAAAATTTCATTCTCTTTTCCAGCTGCCATTATTCCTGTGATCTAAACCCATCAACATTAACTAAAACCTTTGCTTTCCTTAGTTTTAACCGCAAGTATGCATGGGCAGAGTTTAGGTAATTTTTCTGTAGTGTATTACTGTACCTTTCTCTACACTAAAGCTCATCTTTCACCTTTCCACCCAGGTTTTTATAAGTTTTTATAAAACTTCTTGCAGGAGTTGGTGTTCTGTGAGCTTTTTAGTTTCCAGCACCAGCAGCTTGGCTCCATTACTATTAAAGTATAGACTGATGGTTTTCTTCAGGTTTCTCTTGTCTCAAAAGGTTCCCTAGTTCCAATTTGCAAGATTCTTCCTCTCTACACTACACTATTATCCACATAGAGAGATCATAAATCCCTTCCTGCATCTCAGGTTTTGTATATCAGTCTGGCAGTTTTCTGTGGAGACCCTGGACTTGAGTTTCCTTGATGTGAAGCCATGAGCAATCCACCAGAACATCCCTCTTGCAGTTTTCTACATCCCTGATAACAACATGAAGTATGCCTACTGGGTCCTCCCTTTCACCTCCCAGCTCTCTTGACATATTAGGGGACCAATGTAACATTTGCACCTAGCAGACAAATTAACTTGTGGCCTCTCAGATGTCACAAAAGTAATTACCTATATTTATAACAGTTAAATCTTTCCACTGCCACTATGTGACTGTTTTTATTTCTCTGAAGTACATCCCTATGGAAGGAAAATCCTGCAAGAAAGAAAATAAAAGAAATTTCAGTGTCAGGGCAGATGTCGACCACTGGGTTGATCTCTTTTTCTCAGCTGGGTACCTTCAGTTGCTGAGACTCCTATACTCTGTGGTAGAAACTTTGTTCCACTGCTGCTGTAGAAGAGAAATTGTTCTACCATACTCCTGCAAACCTCAGCTACTGACTTTTCAGATTTTCTTAGCTGTTTCTGGGAGGTACAGTAGCAACAGATGTTGTTGAGTAACCATGGTGTTGGATCTTGTTAGGGTGTTGGATCTTTATATGATCCTTTTGCAGTACATTAGCAAAAACTTATCAGTAGATTGAATAAATTGTGTAATCACCACTGAATATTGCTTAATACTAACAAACAAAGTGGGAAATGACAGAGAGAATGGACCCTGACAGAATGATCTGGAACACTTGAGAAATTGCTGTAGGCTAAAATACCACGGAATGTAAATATTATTCAAGTCCACCTTTCTTTGTCTGAGCTAGTCAGCCTCAATTCCTTTTATGTTTTGGGAAAATGGGAATTTCTGTGAGTTCTCATTTCATTGAAACATCTAAAGAATCCTAGAACCATCTAGTTCTCTTAGTTTGATAGAAAATCTAGACAAACCAACTCAAGCTTAATTATTGAAGGTATTTAAAGTTAAATCAGATGAGTACACAAATGCCCAATTAACATGGAGAGGAGAATTACAATAGGCTTTAGCATGCACTGGTCCAAACCTAGTTTGGGCAACAGGTGTATTTTCACTTGAATGACTGAAGTATAATATTTTTCACTTCAAAATTTGATGAATATTTTCAAACCCTATTTATAAAAAATACCTTGGAGATATCCAACAGCCCACAGTCTTTATCCTTTAACAGTCTTTAATGAGTTATTTAAAAAAAAATATTATTTCCTTATAGAGTCCATTTTACTGGAGCTGAAGGAATGAATGAGTAACATTGATCTCTAGCCTACTCTTTTTTAGCAAATTAAGCTCATAGTTTCTCTTTTTCCATGGCTTTTCTAGAACTTTACAGCTCAGCTTTCTACACTTTAAGAAATTTTAATATGACCTAGATGATAACCAAATTAAATTATTTAATTTAATAATTTAACTAAGAGAACTGCTTGCCTCTTCCATATTTACTTGTTATACTTAGAAGAATGTTCTATTTTGAAAGGTTTTAGAAAATTTCCATTAGAGATGCCAAAGGAAAAATTGTTTAAAAGCTTAAATTTTTTCTCTTCCATGCCCAAGTTGATGAATCCGTAGAACATTTAAATCCTCAAAAACATAAATCTTTCAGCATAGCTTACATTTTTTACTCTGAATCCCTCTTTCCTTCTTTTATAGAAAGTGTTTTTTCTGAAATTGTTATTTATATATGTTCATTTAGTTAAATATATCCTTCTGTGTCTTTGCTACTCGGTCTTGACTACCTTTGTGGTTTGTTGAGGGAAATGGGTACTTCTGTCACTTTTTGTCCCATTGGAAAGTCTGCAGCATCCCAGAGGCATAGTTTCTCTTCATCAGTTAAAAAGATATTTCATTGGTTAGAAGATAGTATGATTGCATATCTGAATGAGAATATAAAAGTTACCTCTCATCATACCTGTATAAATATCTTCCAAGATGATATATTTTAGTTGAAATTTGTTGTTTGAAAAAAAAATGTAATCAGTACTGTGTATAATACAGAGATTGCAAAATGTTCACTTAGTAGAAGCTTAGAATATAACGGTGACTGAAAAATATACAGGACACTGTTGCAAGTGTTATATAGTAACACTCCTCTTACCAAAATCTTTCATTAAATGACTAGAAGACACATTATAATAATCTTTCTACTTTGTTTGACCTTGGTGTATCCTCAGCTTGAGTCTTGCACCAGGTTCTTGGTACTCAAAAAATGATGGAGGCTATAAGGGTCCAGTAGAGCTAACAAGTATAATAAAGATTTCAGGGAACATTTCCTGAAAAGACATATTGAGAGCCTTGTCCTTGTTTGTGCAGAAGGAAGTGACTGGGAAAATAACTCACAGGAGTCCTCAAATATCCAAAAAAGGGTTGTAGCAAAAGGAAAATTGCTTTCCATGTCTGTTGCATATGAAAGTGTTAATTAAAGTGGATTTCCAGATTCCATAAAATGTCATCCTTTGTTTAGATTAGCTATAAGGAAGTTTTTTTTGTTGGTTTTTTTTTTTCAATGAGGTTGGCAGAACACTAACACAGGTTGCACAGGTGCTGGATGTCCCATCCCTGGAAACATTCAAGGTCAGGTTGGACATTATCTGGATGAAGATGCCCCTGCTCATTGTGTGGGGCTTGGTCTAGATGGCCTGTAAAAGTTCCTTTCCAACTCAAGCTGTTCTATGGCTCCATGAGTTTAAAAGAGACAAAACCCACAAATAAACAAACAAAAAAAACCACACATGCAAGAAAAACAAAACAAAAATCAAATAAGCAAAAATCCAAAACCAGCAACTTAGGTTTTACAGGGAAGAGAAAATCCTCTCAGCCAAACAGTATCCAAGTTATCCGTGTTATTCAAAAGGCTTTGGAACCCAGATAAAACCAGCACACAAGCTCAAGGTGATGCTAGTGGGGGAACTGCAGAGCAAGCTACCTAGCTGGAGTTGTTTGTCCTGGAGAAAAGGAAGCTGGTGGGAGACCTTGTCACTCTCTACAACTGCTTGAAAGAAAGTTGTATAAGATGTGAGTCAGTCTCTTCTTCCAAGGAACAAAAAATAAACCAAAAGGAAATGGCCTCAAGTTGCACAAGAGGAGGTTTGGATTGGACATAAGAAAAATCTCCTCACTGAATAGGACACAAAGCAATAACTCCCCATTGCTGGATGTATTTTAAAAACATGTAGATATGGTACTTAGGGACATGGTTTAGTGGTGGACTTGGCAGTACTGGCTTCATGGCTGAACATAATGTTCTTACACCTCTTCTCCAACCAAAATGATTCTATGATTTTAGTACTTGTAGAAAAAGGGAGTAGCTAAGAAGCATTCTGCTACAAATGTTAAAAAACCCCACAGTTTCAACGGGGAAAGA
>VXBC01006477.1:62333-100404 GCA_013399945.1 Ploceus nigricollis
TTGTGCTGAAAGTGGCATGCTCTTTACAGAAGTATTTTCAACTGACATTTAGATAAACTTTTTAAAATTTATCCATAAATATGACAATAATGTCAGCATTGGTAGGAAAAACAGACTAAGAATAATATTCATGAACAAATTTGAGAATAACATTAAAATTCTAAAAAAGTTACAGAATATAGAATAAAAAGGAGATTAGTAAATTAAATTAATTCAACAAGTACATGATTTTTTGTATGCCGTTTACATAGCTTGATAGTAGGGGTGCTTTTTGCAATGATCAGGCAACACATGAAATGGCAACATTAGAAATGAGAAACAGGCTACTCAGATGTAATGCCATAGTTCCTCCAGGTTTATCTGAGCTGTCATAAAGAATACAGGAAAAATTTGCTTGGAATAAGTATTTAAACTGCTCACAGTATGAGTGATGTCTCTATACTGAGAATTTTCTTGCAGAAGCCCAGTTCTGCTACTGCACAGACTCTGAAGCCCACCAGGTTACAGTGTTACACACCTTACCATATGCCAATAAAGGCAGGACAGGAAAGGAAATTAAAGATATTTTATGTCTCTATCAAGCATATCTTTATTTCAGTTCTATGGTATGACCACATAAATATTTGAATAGATAGCTTTTAAGAAAAAACTCGTGTATTCTGTCAATAGGCATTTTAAAAATAGTTCATAAATCTATGTTTGTTTCTGTTTTCTCTGTGATACTTTGTGTTCACAGTAATAAGATAACTTTTCCATCAGCATGGTGGAAAAATGAAAGATCCATCAAGTAGTTTTAACCATGAGATTGTCAATTTGTTGATTATTTACTAGAAACCAGACCTTCACTGGCAAAAAGAATTGGACCAGTAAGCTGCACTGTTCTCTTTAGCTAATCTATCCAAGATGTATGTATTTACCAGTAATAACAACACAAAAGTAAATGCTTTACTTTTAATGTTTTAATACTGAGTTTTTTCTCCTTTACATCAAGGGAGAGCATTTAGATTTATTGCCTGATTTTTCTAGTGTACATCCCTGTGTGTAAAGAATTCATTCCTGGCCATGAATGTGTCAAGTAGCCAGTTCTCAAAAAGATAGAGCCTCATCTGACTAGGAAAAGTGTTTTCTTAAGATAAAGATTCCCACCATGTCACTTCATATCTTATCACAGCTTAACAAATTAAAGGAAAAGAAATAAACAAATGGAAACAGCAACAACAAAAATCAAACAACGAACAACAAACAAATTTTGGGGCATTAGGTCTTGGTAAACAAGATCAGCGCAGCGCAGTGTTTGTCTACACAGGAAACAGCCAGACATAAATGTGACTTGTAAGCTATTTGTACTAAGAATAAATTTACTGCCAACTGTTGATGTGGGTGGCATCCACTTTACAGTTAAGCAATCAATCACATAGACTTTTCATATCCCTTGTTTTTGCATTCCTGCATATGTTCACATAGAAAACACAAAGATGTAAGAATTTTAATCCTAATATAATTTTTCACAGTTACCATTTCACACTTCCATACTTATGTAAAGGTTTATAGAGGGTACTTCTTAAAAGTATCAAAAGGAAGGAAAATAAGTATATGGAGACTTGTGTCTAAATATGTTTGTATGTATGTAAAGAATAGTTACAATGGCTCAAAATAGGATGGAATGTAATTACAGGATTTTCATGCAGGAGTGATTGGGACTAAAGTGAATGAACAGAGCTTGTGTATAAATTGAAATGCATTACTTGTTTTGCCAATTCATTCAGATTATGAACATCATTTTTGACAGAATATAAAAAATCTTCCAAAAAAAATGCATAGCAGTATTCCCCTCCTTGTTCCACTGCAGCAAATCCCCTTTGAACATATAAATATTCACTACTGCGGAAAAATCGAATCCTTGAATTCATCCTTGGAGCTTGGGAATACTCTTTTCTGGCAGACACCTGAAGTTGTGTCAAAGCTCTTTTGTCTAGGACGGTGGTCACAGTAATATGGGGCCTCTGGGATAGAAGAAAGCAGAATGAAGGAGGAATTACAGAGCTCCATAAACCAATGCTTATTTTTGAAGTAAGCAAAAAATTGCACTTTTACACTTCCTTTGGATATGGTCGTCTTTTTTCTCCCCTTTTTTCAAGACTATCTAATGTTGTCAGAATTTTTAAGTTGTTTTAGCTCTGCTTATATTCCATTCTGGGATAGTAATGTACTGTCTTCACATGGGGAAACTAGACCAAATGCTCAAATAATATATCCAAAATTATTACACAAAGGTTTCTGAAATCTGCTGTCTTTTCTGTATTTTTCTGTCTGCTAAATTTGTACTTATTTGGATGCATTTTTGATCTGTATCAGGATATTTAACATACTTATTATATTAGTTCATAGTTTAGATAATCCAAGTGAGGTAGCTGTCCCTTTAAAACTAATCAAAGTTGGACTGGTGTACTTCCTTATTTAGCAATGAATTTAGACATATACAATGTTAGTGGATCATATATTTAAGCTATCCCCAAGTGTGGCACTTAAGGGCCCAGCAGAAGAAATGAATCCATATTCTATTCCTTGCCCTGCCTACCAAGATAAGGTATGGAGCAGTGGTATTTTTTTTTTCTCTTTATTTAAGAGAGAGTGAAGACTGAAGAACATCATTCATGAAACCTGTCAATGGCAATCTCATCGGTGCTGTTATATAGAAGTGACTGCAGGAAAATGGGTTCTGGAAAGAAGTAAAGGTGTAGGCCCTGTTTGGAAGAAAGGAATGCAAGGAAGTCAGTGCTTAAATATTTTCTCTTCTGCACAACAGAATACTGGTCTTCACAATGTAAATTAGATATCAGTGTCTCAGATAAGTTAACACCCAAGGAAAGTTTATGTCAAGTGGGTTTGCAGCACCTTATATGCATCAGCAAAACCACATCTGGTTTGTATAGCTTTCAGTCAAGATCTCCTACTGAAAATTACCAGTTTTTAAATTCATGTGTTTATTCAAGTTAACAAATGCTATGTTAGATAATTCAGCAAACTAAAATGGTAAATAAAAGCAGGTATTCTTTAAGATGGTCTGTACCTTTGCTGTGAGGAGTTACAGCTAAAAATTATCTGCTTCAGTTCCATTCAGAAACATGTGAGAAATAAAAAACCTTCTAACAACATTGAAAGTAAAATAGAAGTACAATCATGTTCAAAATTTGGAGCTAAGCATCTAACACAAACCCCCACTGAGAGTCCAGTAAAGTTCTTTTCCTGGCTTTTAGACCATTTTTTTAAAAGACATAATAGCAATCTGCTTCTGCTTGCTATAAAAACAACTATATTTATAAATCAATAGAGGAAAGGGACAAGGGATAATCCATGCACTGTGAAACTTAGATACACTGTCAGGTGAATTTTGGCAAAGTGGTGTGAAAAAGGAATCAGACATCTAATTGATACTAATATGATTGCTCATATCTGCAAAGCCAGAGCAGAAAAAAACCAGAGATACTGAATGTGGTAATGAAATAACTGTGAAGATTTGTTTACTTGAAAAGACACTATGTGGGTTGGCTTTTTCTTTAAATCTGTTTAGATGCATGGTCAATTCTACTGTTTCAATTATATGTAGCAATAATGCATCTAGGGAAAGTTACTTTACATAGAAATTACACCTCAGTTAAATATTCCTTTGTGGCTTCCTGAACCAGAATTCCAATTACACCTTGGTTTGTCCTAGCATGCCATTCAAAACCTTTTTGAAAGGCTTGCAAAAGAAAACTGACCTGTCTCCTTATGCTGTGAACATGTAGAGAATAGGTCAATTTACCTACATTCTAATCCTAAATGGAAGAAATTATTTCCATTGAAATCTAGAATAATTTGTTGCAGGCTTCCTGTGAGATAGTGCTTTCTGAAGATGATAGAAGACATTAATTGAATTTGTAGTTCAGTGACACTAGGTTAAGTGATTTTCTCAATCACATAGCTTAGCTTTGAGACTTGTTTTCATTTTTCTTCTTCTTCATTTGAAAGGTTTTTGTCAAATATGTGGGAGGCACTTGATGGGAGAAACATAGCATGCAACACATAATTAGTATGATGAATGTATCTGCCAGTGTCTGCCTTTGGTTAACTTACTGGATTTTAGAGTAAAGGCATTAGTGGCTTAGGGGGAAAAGCAGAGGATAGATGAGAGAGAATGAAAAGATTAAATAAAAATGTTCTTCAGCACTAAGGGTTAGTTGGAAACTATCACTATGGTATTAGAAAATGAAAGCTATTTTTTTCTAAGCAAAGTTACTGTCAGCATTGTTTAGCAACCAATAGCTGATATTGCGTATTATCCAAATGATGCTTATATAACATCCAGTACCTGTTTAAGATGCAACGTATTCTGTAAACAAATACCAAATTTTTCTTGTTCAAAAACTCAGTTCCAGCACCCTGTGGTCTAGTGAAGAATGAGTAGATTCATCAGTCCCTTTTCACTTCTCCTTTTCTCTGACAAACATACAGTAGCTACACTGTACAGAGCAAAGTTCTGTGACCTGATCTTGTTGGTTTAAAAGATCATCTTCTCTTGCTGTGTGTTTTGACAATTATCCAATACCTGTAGTTTCTTCATCCCTGCCCTTATAATGAATGAAAAAGAAAACATATTCTGTAGATGCAGTTCTCTTAGATGGGGGGTGGTGAGGGAGGGAAGAAGGGTGGGGTGGAGGACAACACATTCATTTTCTTGTTAGCATACCTCCAGATTCTAATAAATAACATGGGAACATTACTAATAACAGAAAAAGACAAAAAAATCTTGATGGTTTTGACTAAGTACATATATATCACCAAGGAAAGTTAAAATAAAGCCAAATGTTGCTGAAATTAGACTTATATAATGGAATAAACAAGATAAAGTGGCTTTGCAAGTCTGTTCCCTCCCACTTGAAACCTGTACATGGTTTAATTTCTACAGACTGTATTTAGTTGATCGGAGAAGAGTCTTTTCTTTTGCATTTGTAAAGCACTTCATGCCCAGTTCTGCAGTAAGCAGTAAGCTTATGCAGACCTTGAATTTTCATTTTGTTTCATTTTTTCCAGGCTTATATAGCTGTATGTCTGTGCACTTATGCTGGATTTATTCCTGATAGAATCACTTTGAAGGGTATTGCGCCAGCTTGGTTTTAACTCTGTCTTGGACCTCTGGCTTTGAAGTGTGCTTGTTATCAGAGACTGTAATGGGATCTAGCTGCCAAGCTAAGTTCTGGTTATAAATTTATATTTCTCCAATATTGCATGTTCCAGTGCAACTTCTATTATGTCTCACCTCTAGTAAGAAAAATATTTTGTACTGACAATGTATTCCTAACTGAGGCTGCTGGTGGATGAAAATCTGGACATGAGCTGGCAGCGTGCCCTTGCAGCCCAAAAAGCCAACCATCCTTGTCCATCCAGCAGGTGAAAGCAGTGCTCCTCTGCTCTGCTCTGGTGAGACTCCAGCTGCTGTACTGCATCCAGCTCTGGCATCCCCAGCACAGGAAGGACATGGGCCTGTTAAGATGAATCCAAAGGAGGACCATCAAGATGATCAGAGGGCTGGGGCAACTCTCCTATGAGGAAAGACTGAGATAGGGCTGTTTAAGCTGGAAAAGAGGAGGTTCTAAGGCAACCTTACAACAACCTTCCAGTAAATAAACAAGGCTGATAAGAAAGAGGGAGAGAAACTTCTCAGCAGAAAGTCTTGCAATCCAATAAGAGGCAATGATTTTAAACTGAAAGAGGGTAGATACAGGCTATATATCTGGATATAAGGAAGAAATTTTGTACAGTGAGAGTGGGGAAACACTGGAAAATGTTGTCCAGAGGTGGTGAATGCTCTACATTTGGAAACATTTACGGTCAGTTTGGACAGGGCTCTGAACAGACTGATCTGTGTTAAAATCTCCTACTCATTGCAGAGAGATTGGACTATATGATTTTTAAATGCCACTTCCAACCCAAATGTGTTGATGATTCTACTGTTTTAACAAATCATTTAAAAGCTAAGCAATACTCGCAATCAGGACACTTCAGTGTCAGAGACAGCTTATTAAAAAATACTGGTTGGTAACAAAAAATATTATAATTATAAGATGGGGAAGGGTGAGTGAAAGTGAAAGTGATAGGAGTGACAAATCTAAGCAAATGTGTCAGCACAGATAAAATCACCTGTTGCTATACAGTAGGAGATTTAGCTGTGATCTGTAGAGAGCAAGTTTATATAAGCATAGTTCCTTCTCAGGACACGACTCAAGAAGGAAGTATGACAGATTGCTAGGGGCTATGCTATCAAAGGCTTTTAACAAAAAATAACTTGAACAGTATAAAGTTATTCTACCACATTCTAGGCAGTCAGCCTGAAAGACAGGCATGATGATTGAACAGTTTTTCAAGGCTGCATGCTATTCTGTACTAGATATAAAAAAAACTGTACAGCTTCCAACAGTCACCTCTGGCAGGATATTGCAATAGTCAAGCATTTTAGTTACACACACACTTTTTTTTCCCCCCACAAAGTCATCAAAACATAAAAATAAGAATTTTGTGAAAGAAAAAAAATCCCTTTCAAGCTTTCGGGTATATACAATTTTCCGTCACAGTTGATAATGATTATGTTAGAAGATATATTTTTGGTTTTTTTTAATCCTGGATAACTGAAATCAAAACATTTTATACAGTTACAGAATCACAGAATCACAGAATTAACTAGGTTTGGAAAAACCTTTGAGATGATTGAGTCCAGCCTAACTAACCTAACACTACCTTGTCCAATAGACCATGGCATTAAGTGCCGTGTCTAGTCTTTTCTTAATCTCCAGGAGCAGTGGCTCTACCACCTCCCTTGGAAGCCCACTCCAATGTCCAATCACTCTTTCTGTGAATAATTTGTTTTTATTTGGGTTTTTTTTTTTTTTAGGTCTTTGTAATATTTTATTTTTATGTTTGTAAGCGGGAATCCAATTTAATTTAAAAAAAAGGACTTAAAAGGAACATCTTCAATATTAGTCATCTTTAGGTTTTTTTTTCTTCTCATAAAGATTCATGAAGCTGTTTTATTTTTCATCCTGACTGTGAATAGGGAAATATTTTGCTGTTTCAAACTTTGACAGACATTGAAAAATATTTTTAAAATATACTTGATATATATCAGACAGGACATCAAGAGTCTTAGCCAGACACTTTTTTCCTATGTTTCTTCAACGTCCACAAAGGATTAGTTGTCAGTAACTGAAGTATGGATAACTGATGTTTTCGCAACTTCTGACATATCTAGCTAATGGCTTAATGAAAACATACTTGCATAGCTGAAAACTAATATAAAGGTTTTACGAGAAAGGAAGACTGAAAGTCTTCTGAATCTGGGAGCGAGCTATTTTTTTTTTTTCCCTACTGAACAGAAAATAATTAAATTGAATAGACGGCAGCTCCATTTGTATTTTGTAATTATGGTTTAAGGAAGAACCTGCTTTCAGGTAGTTGTAGATAGAGATAAGGTGTCCCCTGGGACTCCTTTCCTCCAGGCTGAACAAGCCCGGATGCCTCAGCTGCTCCTCATATGACTCACTCTCCAGACCCTTCGCCAGCTCCGTTGCCCTTCTCTGGACATGCTGCAACACCTCAGTGTCCTTCTTGCTGCAAGGGGCCCAGTACCGAACACAGGATTTGATGTGTGAACTCCTCAGTGCTGAGCATGGGAGGACAATCACTGCCCCGGTCCTGCTGGCCACAGCTGCTGATACAGGCCAGGATGCCCTTGACCCTCTTGGCCACCTGTGCACACATTGGCTCATGTTCAGCTGTCTGTCAACCAGCATCCCCAGGTCCTTTTCCCACAGTCAGGAGAAACCATAGTGTGAAACAAGGGAGTAAAGGCTACAGTAATTAAAAACATGTTTTTTTCTTCTTTAACTTTTAAGGAATAGCTTTGGAAGTCATAAATTAAGTTTTCTGCCTAAAATTTTCAGTGTATCAACTGCTGTGATAGCCCTTGCAAAATAATAATTAGGATGTTTTGCACATTAATTATTAGGTCTTCAGAAATTTGGAGGAATCTGTAAATCCCCTAGTGTTAAAGCAGCTTAAGTAGGTTTTCTCTCTGAGAAAGCTTCAGAGGAATTATGCCTTTGGGGATTTCTTACTACTCATCATTTTGGACATACACAAAGTTGAGTGCTGCTGCTTTGTTTCTTCATAAGTGTATATGTCAAGATATTTCACTTCCTTTTCATGTTTTAAATCACTGCAGACATGAATGGAGATAATGGCACAAAGCCATAATTGTGCATGAAACAAATGATTGTCCTTTCTAGTTGACTTTCTTATTAATTTATTCATGTAAAGTAGCCATATGGTTTACACCTGTTGCGTTAAGGATATAGAAATATAGCAGAAAATAAAACCTTTGCATTTCAGCTGGTTCTCAGGGATGAGAGGGGCTGTATGAAGCTGAGCTTAGTTTCTGATTATAGCCAATCTCACACTGTAAATCTCCTAGAGTTCAGTCAGAGCTTTCACAAGCACAGATTCGCAAATACTGCAGTGTTGTCACTATAGGTGTGGTTGTATACAATAGGAAGGAGGAGTGAGGCTGATGTCTGGTACAGGTATGTGGGTGCTCTTCTATGCCTCACTGAGAGGCTTGTAGGCCTCCTCTTCACCCCAGACAATCCTTCAACATTAGACCTGGTCCAAGCCTAGTGTGAGATCACCGAGGGGCCCAGCTTGTGTTTTTCTCAAGAAGCCTTATCAGTTCTTACTAACTTAAAGCAATTCCATAGCAATTCTGACAATTTTCCACAAAACCAGAGAAAACATATCATTTAGATTTGAAAAATATGATGACTCCTCCTTCACTTCCCTTCAAAGTTCCTTCTGAAGTCAATTTATTTATTTTAAATTTCATTCCATTCTTTGGGCTTTGCAAATACTCTGTTGTTGTCAAGCAATATTATGCCAGCTGATCAGGAAATACATATACTAAACACAAACACTGCATTGAAGTAGAGGATTATAAGTGATGACTGAAAACTCATTTTCCTTCCGGTGTTTTGCCATTTGACGGGTTTGCAGCTGTGTGTACTTGTTTGAATTATTTCTGCATTACTATAAGCATCTCAGTCTTTTAAGTGGGGAATGCACCTAATGGTCTGGAAAATTATTTCAATGTTGTTCAAAAGCTGTATGTGACACTGTAGTGTATGGTGCAGTAAATTCTTGGCAGTTAACACAGCCATGAATGGGATGAAATATAGATAGTGCACTGTAAAAAAACATATAAAAGTAGCTTTTCTTCTCATTAAATAACTTTTTAAAAAGAGGGTAATACTATCTAATGGTAGTATGCTTATATAGAAATTTTTTAGCATGGTATTTATCTTAAACTTGGGCTCTGTTTATAATTGTCTTTCTGAATCTCTTTTTAAATAAAAATGAAAATAAATAATTAAAAAAACATCCCCACAAAATATTTATAGTCAGTGATGTGTATTTTAACCCATCTGTATCTCACTGAATTTCAGTTTCAAGGAAAGTAGAACAAGAGACAATGAAGTTGTACTGTAACTAGACAGGTTAAGGCTAATCATTAGAAAAAAAATATAATGGAATTTTTAAAGCACTGGAATGCATTGCCTGTTAAGAAATGCCAATTTTCTTAAAAGATGTCCTTAAAACCTGTTAGATCAACCTGTGCCAATAATGGTTCAAACACAGTTGATCCTTCCTTAGGAGAGGAAGTCCTGTTTCTCTGTGATTCTTTTACTTTATACTTGGGCAGATACATTTACAGAAGATTTAATGCTTTAAACTGATATCCTTGTAGAGTGTATTCATGTAGAAATTAAAGATTAATTCAGGCTGATAAATATATTGGAGAGGGGATGTTAGAGACTATAATAATTTCATTGCTTCCAGAGTGATTTTCACAGTGAAATGATTATTTCTCATCTCAGAGGAAAAGTGAAACTTATTTTGTTTGGGGTTTCTTGGGAAAATGCAACTGTTTCATTAAAAGTGTGAAATTCAAACTTTTCTATTTTTTTTAAGTCCGTATCATATCAGACAAAAATCAACCAAGCGCTATTGAGGATACTAATGAATATTCTCTCAAGATGCAAGAATTAGCCTAGCCTGGAAAGAAGATACTTACTCCTGAACTATCATTAATGAATGAGCTGAATGGATTTCTGGGAAAAGCAGTTAAAGAACAAAACACAGATATACTAGGAGGCAGTAAACACAGATCTCATTCAGTGGAAGAAGGAGTCTCCTGTTTCTATCTGGTACTTTCAGAAGTATATATTCATCTGTATTAGACACCTACATGTACAAACTGCAGTTGCTCTGTGCATTGTCAGTGAATTCTTTACTTTCAGGATGCACCAAACCATGGAGCATCTAAAGACTCAGTTTACAATGGAAGATCTCTTTAGTCCCTGGATGCATGACACTGGCTGTATAGGTACTTATCATCTGTTTAGTACCTCAACAGTAAATGTAAACTGGAATATATTTCACTGAGAGCATCAGCAAGTTAGATTTGCTGTGTATGGGAAAAATGCACAGAATTCTTAATGCCTGTCAGGATAAAGTTTTGGACAGGTTATACAGAATGTACCTCGGAAGCACCCCAGTATGAATAGAAACACTGGTTAGAAATTGCCTCTTTTTTTTGTCTAAGTTTTTAGTGCAGTTTTACAGCATTTTTTACAGTGTAAGATTCTAATTTATGTAAATTTGAACATTAGAGACTAGATTGTCACATGATAAAGGAATCGTTTTCATAACCTTTGTTTCCCCAGTTCAAAAGGAGGGAGTAGAGAATTGAACATTACACAGGTACACACATAGGCATATACAGCACGAAAGGAGCATGAAATATCCTTCTTTTATTTTCTTTCCCTCTTCTTTTTTTATTTGAGTCCTTGTTGGATAAATTATTGACAACTCTTGCATTTCTATGCTATAGCAAATATTCTCTTTGATCGTAAAAGCTTATTGTATTAAACTCACTTTATATTGTCCATAAACAGAGAAGTGGGAACATCACCACACTGCAAACTAAGATAGGTAGCCACAGAATAAAACAAACAAGAAGAAATAGTGGTCCTTTTAACCATACAGAAATACTCACAGCTGATGGTGTAGTGCAGTGAGTAATTAAATAACCTTAATTAGAGTTATTATGTGAAAAAAATCTGTACTAAAATGTTTAGAATATTTCAGAGGATTTCTCGAGATGTGTTCCTGAACAAGCTCATTGTAAGTGACGCTCAAGAATTGTTCAGTGTAAAGCTGAAGGACACTGAAATTTGGTGGAAGTTCATAGGCATTTTCATAAGCACTTTTAGAACATCAGGCATCTTAATTTGGTTTGTATTACTCATTAAAATATCTGTATACTATATTCATATATTTGTTTTCCATTTTGCACCAGTATAGAGAGACAATATTTCCTCCATAGAAAGTGTAGCCTTAATAATGAGGTACAAGTACAAAAAGCATTGTGTAGCTTTCAGACTTCATAATTGCAGGGCTGGCAGTTTAAAAAAAATTAATACATTTTGAAGTATGAGAAAAGGTTAAGTTCTTCATATATTTTCTCACTGTTTGCTCAATATGTCCCTTTGAATATAATGTTCACTAAATTCAGTAAACAGATATATAAATATCAAGATGTCCTTTGTGCCATTATCAAGTATGAATTTAATTCATAAATCCCTGGTGTGACAAGTCAGTCTTTTTATATGCTTTTATAATAACAATAGTCTTATAGAAGAAAATAAAATTTCCATTTTGACAGATTTATGAGAATTTATGGTGTTTATGCAGGACTGTCATACACAGACGTATCTTCAGACCTTTGCTAGAAATAGCTTTCAAAAATTTATCTAAAAAAACTTATGTGGAATTGCAATTACTTCAAAAAAGGTTCCCTATGTGCTGGATTTGTAAAGCTCAAATAAATAATGAGAATTTGTAAAATGCACAGAGCTGCAACCATAGAGAGTGCAAGGGAAGATATTGTGTGTCTCTGGACACAGCATTTTTCCTGAAATCAAAATGGAATTGTAATCCATGTTTGAATTATATACATACATTATGTAACAATCATATTCTGAGCAGCACCTTTCTAAAACTTGAAAATATGAAGGGACTATTGCTACGAGTCAAAGGCGCTGCTCTGGAGCCAGCTGGCCTGGACGGCTTTCTAATCATCCCTATATATTTGCTATGCATCATGATATATATTGCACATAAAATTGGAAGGAGCTCTGAGTCAGAAGTGTGTGCCTAAGTAGTCAGTTCATTTACTGGTCTGTGAAGCACTGGGCTTGTCATGGACATGCATTCATTTCCCTGGACATGGGAGCGCCTGGTTTTGATTCTCACCTGGCACTGATAGGGAAGATGAACTGACTGACAAATAATAGACCAACAATGGACTGTTGGAACTTTGCTCCTAAATGTTCTGCCATTTGGTCAATGTCACTTAGGCAGTCATAAATTTTCAGTAGTTAATAAGCAGTGGTATTAGCCAGGCCATAATAAATGATCAAACACCTCTTTCTCCCTAATCTAATCACTGTCCCCTGCTTTACACAGAAAGACTGAATCCTTTTTATTCTTCTGCAAATCAGTTTTATAGATACAATAAACTAAGGGTGAAGAAAATTATTTGAAATTTCATTGTCCAGGGTTAGGGCTGATTTTTCAGAGACAAGTGGGCACACTTAATTGCAAGCCATGTTTTCAAATGACCTTTCTAAGGCATTTACAATTGAAAATTGCACCTTTTATCTATATTATCTTGCTATTGTGTAAAGAAAATTATCTTGCTAGGGCTTTGTTTTTTTCAGAATTAGAACAAAAATAGTAGATGTAATGCTCTGAGAAAACTTTTAGAAACTTCAAATATCTTGTCCTGAAAAAAGAGAATTTGTTACAAACAGACTAATATAGTCATGTCTTTTCCAAACTATGCTTATATATGGCATTAAATTATCTTAAGATCTTGAGGATATGTGTGTCATTTTCCTTTGACAAATGAAATCTTTAAAAATGGGTACTAAAAGTCTGCTCTTCAGTCTTTCTGTAAATTACTTCTGTAATGCTTTTTACAAAAAACCCTATGTGATACTGTATTACTGCTATGGATCACCATGTGAAAGTTTTGTGCATGTCAAAATATAATTTTAAGGTTTACTTTTTTGTCTCCTGACAATCAGAATGCAAATTTTTGTTATGTCTTCAGAAGTATTTAAAAGAATTTATTAGGACAGTATATCCTCTGAGGTCAAGCTGTAGATTTTCCCATACACAGGAGAATGTTTGTCACTAAAAAAGAATTTTGCAAGTATAAGAGTTTCTAATAAAAATTAAGAAACTATTGTTGACACTAATGGGAAACGTCTACTCATGCTAAAGCAGCTACTGTGCACCATTTTCACTTCATGGACTATTATATATTAGAAGTTTTCTCACAGAAACAGCAGAGCTACTTAAATACAGTAGAAAAATATCCATAGCATTTGCACGAATGTGAAATTCCTTTAAATACTCATATTCCATTTTAATTTTCAGTTTCCTGAGAGTTATCACAACTAATTTTTTGCAAATAACTGTCCGAGATCCAAAAATTCATGGTTCTTTGTAGTTGTCTCTTGACTTGGATCTATTTAATTTTCAATATTTGATTGAATTTACAATAGCTGAGTTTTAGGAAGTCAGAATTTTATTTCACACTCACACTGTTTGTTTACTTAAATCTTTTTTCAAAAGGTGCAGTTCTAAATTTCTCCATGGAAGTTTCATTGGTAGAAGTATACAACTCACAAAACTTCTTTCTGTAATTATTACATGCTGTATATTGGAGCATCACTGTGACCCTGTACCAGATTATGTGCTTCACTTGCGTGCTGAATTTTCCCCAGTAATTCAAGTGGTAAAACACTCTGGAGAGTCTAAAATGTAAGATGGAAAGTAGAGGTAGAGAGATTTTAATTTAATTGCCTGTTCCTAAGAGGAAGCAAATGGTACAAATAGGTATGCTGTCTGTGTATCCTGTTCTTGACCTCAAAACATTGATTCAAATATATTCTGATCTTTGCCTGTGATTTCATTAACATTATGGTATAAACAAAACATAAGATTTTACATCCAGATTCTCAGGAGCTGTAACAGCAACCTTGCTCATATAAGACACTCTTCCCTGATATGAGCTTCCATCACCAGTAACACCTGTAGAGCAAAAACTCATCAACTAGATTACTGGATTGACAACTTAGTCCTAATCGTACTAAGAAGCTTTTTGCCTAAAAATAACAGATAAGATTCTTTACTGGTGTCAATCAGCATAACTTCATTACCTTGATATGAAGTATCTGGATTTATCAAGATTGACAATATGAGGTCCTGCTCGCCCTCATCAGGGATGTACTTTAAGAAGGTCTTAAGGAGGATGGACAAGAAAAGTGTTTTGACAGTTCCAAACATGGCAGGTGATAATAGGTGCAATATCAGCACTTGAAAACCTCCTGTCCACTCTGTTTGGGACTCCCCATTCATCCTGGTACCATGGATTTTTACGTTTTTTCCTAGTACATGAGATAATTTTTTTTTAATTACATATCAGATATGTAGATACATGTACATTTCCTATGCTGTTTTATATTATTTCAGGTCATTCTAGAGATTTAGAAAATGGAGCAACACCTTCAGAGAAATGCTTGTTATAGTAGATTCAATTTAGAGAATAGACTTAATGCAGCCATATAAAAAGAAAACACTGGATAAAAATGTTTCTGTGCTTCATTCAATTAAAGAAGAATGCTGGAAAGAATTCAGAATGAAAAATTGCATACTGCTCTGAATCGCTGTTCATTTTGTCATTAGAATTAGAAACAGGGTATTTTTATATAGCCTGTGGAGTGGTGTTCAAGAAAAATTAGGCCAGGAATAATAATTTAGCTTGACAATAGGTAGTTAAACAAAGTCAGTGATTGGATCTTAAATAAACAGCCTTCTTCTTCATGAACTTTAAAAAATAATCTTACTCCTCCTAATTGTTAGTAGACTAGGGAGTCAGTTTTTTGGGGTTTTTTTCAGTTATATTTAAATATTGAAGTAATAGATTAATTTAAGGTCAGCCATGTTAAGGAAGATAGCTTTGCTTTTTGTAATTGAAAGTTTGTTTCCTAATGATTGGTTTACAAGTACATTTGAATAAGTTTCAATGAATCTTCATGTCATTATTTAGACCATGCACTTAGAGCAATCATTGACCTTTCGTACCAAACTGTAAATCAGGGTAGGCCTCTTATCTGTATTGTCCTACTGTGAATTTTTTATATGAAACAGAGAAATTGAAAATTATTTTAATTGAAAATTATTTAATTGAAAATTAAAATCATTCCAGGTCCTCAGAAGGCAAAAATTTTCACAACATAGAACCCCAGCGAAGGAAAAAACCTCTCTGACACTGCTATTGATCTGTTTTCTTGCACTTTGTTTATTAAGCTTATTGATGACTGAGCAAGTAAGTTGAGTCTTAAGTTGCTAGGTTTTGTTCTTTTCTTATAGGGAAAATTAAGCCTGAAGTTACAAAACAAAGTCTATAGCATTTTTGAGTAATTTTAAATGAGGATGGTAAGTAGGAAGAAGAAAAGGAAAGAAGAATTTGTTTTCCTTTCTTTTTTTTTTTTACAGAACCCAGCATGGAAGTTTGTAATATATGCTTGAAATTATAGTGTTTGTGATTGGATTCATGAAGTTGTATAACTTCTCAGTCCGGGTGACAAAGTCATGATTTTTCCAGGACAAATAACAAAATGTATGCAGAGTTATTCCTGAGTAAGTCTTGCTCCAGTAAGAGTTTTTCAGAGTCAGAGCTAGTATTTTCAAATTTGTGATTTTTCTAAATTCAGAATAATTTCAAATGCAGACAATGCTTGTTTCAAGTCAAGAGGTGTTCAATGCAGCAGAAGTTGAGCACTTTATTGAATAATGAATCGACTCAAATTAGAAAGAGAAACAGCTGTATAAAACTGATTTGTGTCTCATTTTATGTTCTGTGTGACCTTATTGTGAAGTTTTTTAACTTATTATAGTGTGAGAGTGCCTCTTTTCAACAAGTTACACGAGTAATTCAGAAATCCAGTAATCATTTTCTTGATAGCAGTGTACTGTAACAAATGAACAACAAAGACTGCTGTTTTCAGCCAATTGTAAGATTTATTGTACTTCCAGGTAGAGATTTATCTTTTCTCTGACTAGATCAATCTGACTTCAGGTCAATAATTCCTGATTGAATCTCTACAGAAGTCAATTTTATCTATTATGTCACCTAATACACAAAGATTTTGTGGATGTCAGGTCTATGGAAGAAAATAACATTTGTGAACGTGTCACATTCTTTATGATGAGATTCCTTTAAATTTTATTTATATATCACAATTATTTTTGTGTCCATAAGAAAATTCTGAAAACTGTGGTTCACTGAAGGCTACTACAGACACATTTTCAGCATTCGAAAATATCTGTGTGTTATCTGCCATGGTTTCTTGGTCAGCCTTCTGTTTATCCAGAGTAAAGTTCTTAGATATTTTTTCTCTTATGCAGGGTTTGAACTAATATTTTTTTATTGTGTGAATAGATTAGGATTTTTATACAAACATGGAAGCTTCAAAGAATTTATAAATTTTTTGGTCATTAATTTTTCTTTTCAAGAGAACATTATGATAATATTTTTTCTAGAATTTTTCTTTCAAGGACCTCTAAGGAAACCAATTACTCATATTTTAAGGTAGCTGTTGTACCATATATATATATATTTTTACACTCTGATGCACTAAATCTAGCACTAAAGCACTTTCCACAATTAAGAATTGGTTTTTTTTAAATGGAATTCTGATGGATTGAATTTATTAGTTTTTCTTTAGAAATGTATTAGCTTGCATGGCCACTGTCATAGGACATTAACAGAATGGTTTTCCTCCTAATCCAGGTACCTGGGATAGGTGGAAAAATGATTCACATTCGTGTACTTACATCAGTCTCAATGTCTTTCTTTCAGACTTTGCAGACATGCATACTGAAGTGCTCAGTAAGGTTGCACCCTGACACATAAAAATTATATGTTATGCCATACTGCTGTACTGCCATCCTTAACATATTACACAAAGGTCAGTGAAGCACTGCAGTTCAGTAGAATGCTCTGTGGGTGTGTAAGGAGTGAGCATCACAGGGAGAAAAGAACACAACCTATGTGTAAATGCTTGGTGTGTTGGCTAAGCAGATTTTCTTACTAACAGATAATCTGAATTATATGTCTTGACCTTGTCAATCAGTTGTAATTAAATTATTCAACAGATGAAATTTTGTCCAGATATGGAATATTTTCAAGACTGTATGTTGAATTCAGGTTTTTTTTTATTAGCTGGACACCATTTTGGACCTATTAGAAAGGGGGCATTTATGCCTATAACCATTGTCTCTCTTCTTGACCTCTTACCAAGGTGATCTACTTTGAAAAGAAGTGAAAATATCATTCAAAATAATGGGCAACTACGTTAGTTATCTCAAATTATTTAGATATATTATTATGTACTTATTAAAGACAAAAAGGTTAATTTGCGTAAAAGCAAATTAATTTACTAATAGTAGATGGGAAATATGAAGTAAGGTCTGTGGCTCCATCTTTATTTTTTTCATTATGAAGGAAGTAATAAAGAGCTTTGGATTATTACTGGAATATTAGCATCTTTCTTTGTCATTTTCATTCAAGCTATAGATTAAATATATGTTTGTGTAGGCCAGATGATATGTGACATTACAAGAAGAAATGTTCAATATTAGCAGTCTATTTTAAGAGAGCAGGATTTCCAAGTTTGTGAATATAAGTACTTAGTTTTCAGGCTGTTTTAAGCTCTTCCTTGTCAAATGTGATTTCCTTTGAGAAGACTTACGTACTTAATTCTGATCTGCTATCAGAGGTTCAGAAGTTACTGGATGCATCCCCTTTTTACTTAATTGCTTTGTTCGTCACGTGTCATTAGGTTGTTCCTCCTCACAAAGGGTTAAATACACCTATAAGAAGTTTATATCTGAAGAAATTGCACTTAATGAGTAATTTAATCTCTTCCAACGTTCTTTGCCCTTGCCTCCACAGTGATATCATTTGCTTGGTTCCTCTGCTTGCGTATCTGACAGGCGGAGAATGCCTCGATATCTAAATGGCATTAAGATAAATGTTAGTCACGTATATCTATATCTAGGTGGGTTCCACTATCTTGGAATAGTGGAATCTTAGCTACCTTGGCCTAACATTTAATTCCGTTATACTATCAGCCATCACTTGTTACCATCTTTGAGCAAACAATTATTCTGCTCCCCTTCCCTTGGGGTTCAGGTTCTTCTTTGCTTTTTAAATGCATCTTTAATTGAATTCTTGAAAAAATCATTTTCAACAGAGCAGTAGCATCATACTTCTGCAGGCTTTGTCTTAGACACATGCCTATTACATTAACAGGAACATATCAGAATTTGAGCATCATGTTGGTCAAGGTGGAGGATCTGACCATTTATCCCTTTTGGCTCCTAGCCACGTTTCTTCAGAACTATAGAAATGCCCCTAATTTGAGTTCCAATTCCAATGAACTCCTGAGTCCGTGCAAAAGTACCAAGATGTCTTCTATGAAAATTGAATTATTTAATCATGCACAAGTATGCAGAGAATTAATATATAGTGGTAAGTTGCCAAGGCACAGGAATGTTTTTATTCTGTCTTTAAGGCTTTCTCCTACTTATCCATACCACGTCTCCAACAATTTTGTGTGGAAAAAATGTGTGTTCAAAAATGGAAAAACAATTTTAGAAGAGGTCAAAACCACTCAGGTAGGAGATTTGCTTGAAAGAATGATTAACTCTATTTTTATGTCTGAAAAATCATAGGAACTTATGTGCAATTTGTACTCCAAAAGCAATTACTTGCACATTTTCGGGACTTAGCATATTGATAAATAGTTTTTGAGGAATTAAACCTTTTTTGAAGTCTTTTCAGAGTCTGCACATGAAAAAAAAAAGGCAGAATTTCCACTTCTCTTCACCCTGAATTGTTGACTCTTTTAGGAACAGAATTAGATTAATGGGGGAACTATAATTGTTTTCCAGTTCCAAATCTAGGAAGTGTAGTAGATTCTCCCAGAGTAAAGTAGACATACAAGTTTGCAGAATTTAAATGTGTGTCAGTTTTCTGAAAGGCCAAGCAAAACCAATTTGCAATATGAGGCTGGTAAATTTAGGCAAGAGTAAAAAAAGAAAAACAGAGAGGCTAGAAAGAATTTAGCCAATTAAAAAGATTGAAATAGCAATAATGTCTTTCCAAGTGTTTTTCTGGAAAATAAGCCATGCTAAAAAACCTGATTTCTTTGTTTTGTGAAATGCCAGGTTATATCAAAAAAGATAATTGCCATGCCACATGCAATTCTAGTTAAACAGATAGAAATTAGTAGTAGTGACAAGGCACATATTAAATGGCTATGAACTGGCTACCTGGGAGGTAGGAAAAAAGTTGTTATCAAGACAGAATTGTCATGAAAGGAAGAAATTCCCCCAGGGCTCTACAGGGATCGCTGTAAGACCAATTCTATTCAACTTCTTTCTGTGTGGATTAAAAGTAAACAAAAGACAACCACTGGCAAAATTTTTGGATGACTATTTCTATAATAGATATCCCCTTGATTACAGCACTTACCTATTGCACATTAGAGTTTATTCTGGAGGTGTCATTGCAGCAAATTTTTAATTTAATTAATTTGATTGTCCCATTATAAAAACTGAGAGGTGCTGTGATGACACTGGGTATCCATGCAATTGCCATATAAATTGGTCTATTTTTCACTCAGTTAGTGAAAATTTCTTCAGATTCCTTAATTTAGGAGGCATCAGCAAAATACTTTTTTTTCATTTTTTAATTTCTGTCTGTTACTCCTAAAGATTTTAGAGAAGGTTATTTTTACTAACAGTTATTTTAAAAGATTTTTTTTCTTCTGGGGGTATTCTTTGTAGTACAATCAGTCTGGTCAATCCACCCCTTCTTTTAATGCCAAATGTGTGCTATTCTAGCCTATTTCTTTAAAATGTTTACTGTTTTCCTTTTAAAATATTCTTATTTTTCAGTACTTTTTATTTCTTAGCAGTTGTCCTTAAATTTTGGATTCATGTATTTAATTTCAATGCTAATTTTCTTTAAGGAAGGATCTACTGTCTTTCAGTACTATAGTCATGAACAGAGAAGAAAATTGACCACTAATTGTCGTTTCTATAGTGCTGTGACTTCCATCCATGAAGTATGTAGGTATGTCTCTGTAGAGGAACAAAGTTTTAGTTATATAAAGCAGATCTGAGTCAAAGGGCTAGATTAAAAAAAACATCTTTGTTATAGAAGAATTCAGAATATGGAGTAGGACCATAACATTTATATTGCAGATTTCTGTTTACAGTCATATTTTGAACTAAATCACAAATTCAAGTCAATGTCTATTAAGAGTTCTAAATTTTAATTTTATTTTGAAATTTTAAGGAAAAAAATGTGTTTTCTGACTTTTTCAGTATCTGTCTTAAAATGAAAAAATTGTGCTTCTCTTTCAAGGTAGAATAATATTAGAATTTGAAATGTGTTTTAATGCATACAATATGTTCAGAATATTAAGTTACAATAAAATAGGCTAAATTCATACCCTAGAAAAAGCAGTGATAAAAATAGTGCTTTTATTCCAAAAGAAAGAATAATATTAGTGAAATTACCATCTGCAATACTTCAAATCCCTCAGTAAATTGTAAACTCCCACATTTAGTTAGCTATTAAATAGATATTTAGAATTACATTTGAATCATAATTGTCTATGATCATGGCAAGAAAGATACATAAGAAACTAGAAAATGGGGGATCAAATGTGAGTTACTGGTCCTTCATCAAATATCTAGTAACCACGCTCATGTTTCAACAACAGAATCAAAATTTTCCAATCAAAAAAATACTTACTTCCCCATGACAAAATAGTTTGCCATTAAAGTGGAGTTGTATGATTGTTTTCTTTTTGTTTTCCCCACTAGAAGGAAAACCTCTGAGCTCAAAATATTAAACTAGAGCATGTTCTATCTGGGGCAATTCAGACATCATGCAGGAGTAGGCTGTAAAATAAAGATGACTAAAATTCTGAGGTGGTTACTGAATGTAAATGAGTTCTTATTTTGTGTAAGTAATAAGATAAATTCTTTCAAGTGGACCAGACTAATAGATAAGTACATAGTAAAATACTTCAGTAAATGCATAGCTATACACCTGGCTGTGGCAGGTATTTTCTTAGTATTTGTCTGCACTCGAATTAAAAAAGTCTTGATTTTTGCAGTCTCAGTTACCGTGGATCCTTCTGTTGTAGCTTTTCTTTTATGTGAGTTAAATGGTTCTTCACAGAATGCTAAAAAAGACAACATAACACATTGTCCGATGCCGCAGAGCATATAGGTATCTTTAAGAAAATTTGGTATAAAAGTAAAGGTATTGACTGCAATTCAGTAACAAGAATGAATTCAGAGAGCCTGAGAGGGAAGTAAAACTTGCCAAAAATGAAGTTATTTTCAGGTCTTTCTCAAATCCAGAGGTGTTGGGGGAAAGGAAAGAGAAGGAGCTATCCAAAATAGTAGATATATCAATATTTCATCTCAGAGTTCTTTTTTCACAGTTTTATCTGATAATTTGAGGATAAATACAGGACCGTCATGAAGAAATTGCAAAAGGCTGTGAAGAACTGTCAGTACAGAGAAGGTTGTGGGTATGAGGTTATGGGCAAGAGCAAGAAAAGCATAATCAAGTTTGATAGCATTTGATAGTAAAAGTACTTATAAGACATATTGTTTAGTTTTAGTTAGTCCTGTGAGTAACAGGGGGTGGGACTTGATCCTTATTGGTCCTATTCACACTAAGAGATTCTATGGTTCTACAGTAATTCTGGTCTCATTAATTTGGAAATGTCACTGGGAAAAAATGCCGTGGGTTTATTACTCAGCTAAAGATCAATCATCAATGTAATGTATTCCATATAAAAAATAAAAATGTTGCAATTTAAAAAGGTGGTATTAAAATATTAATTGGAAAGTAAGTAGGTTTCTCATCATACATAGTCAAGAAAGATAAATTCAAATTGGAAAATGTGCTTTCCAAAACTATTGAAATTGTCATACACAAACAAAAAAATATTAAAATTAAAAAACCCTAGCAGAACTGGTGTGCTTTAAAGGTGAATAAGCTTATAAAGGAGTTAGAAGAAAATGTGGTTTTTTGAGAGAGCCTTCCATGTGGGAAAAAAACCATCTCCCATAATTTTAAGATGGAAGTAGGTATGAGTATTTGTGAGGGCAGAAGTCCAAACCTGTGTGTTCTTCTCAGCTCCAATCCAATAGATTTACCCTTCCATATGTTGTATTTGATTTTTGACATAGCAATCAAACTTCTGTAGAAATTCTTTACTTAATACCAGAAATAGTATGGGGTGTACCTGTAATGACGTCTACATCTGGGTTTTTTTAAATTTCTTGTTTGCCTTTCCTACCAAAGATGGATAAATACTGAAGGCATAGCTGAGAAGTACCTGGTTAACAGAGTCACAGTGCTGCCTAAAAAATATGAGGCAAAATTAGGGCTGTGTTTGAATTTAAAAAGCCTGTGACAGCTTTCTTTTTCAAGTTTTTTTTTTTTTTGGTAAATGTTTTAGTCAGGGAAAGATCTTTCTTAAGATTAACTTCCTGTCTTCTTGTGAGATGTATAAGAACCCTTGCCAAGGATACAGAAGATACTCAGGAGCAATTCCTGCTTTAAAAGAAACTGCTGGATCATTTAATTTTATCTTAGTGAAAAAGGCAGCTAAGTTCTCCTTACACATTTTGGGATCAATAGTGAAACTTGAGATTATGCATGATTTTAGTGATGCACTGCCAGGAGTTGCTGGAGCTGCTAGTGACAAGGACAGAGCATTAGAGTGCTCACAGTAGTTACATACCTCATACTGATGATATGATTTCAGCATGTATAAATGGATATGAAACCCAGGAAAAAGAGGGAACTAAATCTTCTCTCACTCTCTGCCTTCAGCCCATCAAAACTAGTTTTCTTATTCTAAACGTTGCGTACAAGGTTTTCAAATTAAGAGCCTGCCCAATTTCATTGTCTCACTTTTCAGAGGAGAGGAATCTGCTGCAAGTGAGAGAGATGAAATGATTAGTCATGATTAGTCATCCACAAATCCTTATTAACTATCTACAAGCCTTGATTAAGTGTCATACCCCTTGAAGCAAACAGAGAAAAGTAACCATAAATCAGGGGAATTTCTGTTTCTTTAATTTAAAAATGCAAGTGGCTAATACTAGGGAGGATAGTGTAGAAGGCATGTTACATTTGATTAGTTACAAGTTGAAATGGAAGGGTCTTTTAAAAAATCCCATATTTCTTAAATGGATTTGCATAAGCATGATATGTTTGGTTTCAATGTAAAAAACCTAAAACAATTCGTTTGAAAAGTCAAAGCAGGACATTCTCAGTTCTAGGACATTGCCATATTCCTATTTATCAGTAAAATATATTTTCAGAACAGTAGTAGCAGATTTTGTGAACCATATTTATTTTTATGAAAATGCTTATTTAAATTATAGCAGTTCCTTTTATCTAAATGACAGTAAATTTCCTTTTCTAAATTTATAGTATGTATAAGTTGTGGTTATTTTCAATATATCATGTTGCAATTTCTGAAAAAAAAATATCTGTTTCAAATGGTATCATTTTGAGGAAAAAAGCACTCATGAACTAAACCAGACTGGTATACTATTTTTAGCCAGTTTGTCCCAATCTACATTTCTGATGGAAAGTAACTTACAGTGCAAAACTGTGTTAAAATAATTCTAAAACTTCATGGATGCTTAAAAAAATATTCTTTGTGCATTGATCTCCTTGTTTTTGTGTGATTTGCTTTCAGAACAGAATGGAAACCATGGCATAAGCTACATGAAATTTTCCATTTTGTATGTAGTAATGGTTAAATGTTTTTATTGAAGAAATGCAAAGAAAGTAATTTTAAAATAAAAGAAATATAATGTTCTGGAAAATACTTTTTTACATGATCTGAAACTGTGGGAGTAAAAAAAGCTTGAGAATCATGCGATTCATAAAGTTCTTCTGAATAGTATGGCTCTACTTCTTAAGATTCTTTGCATTAGTAATTATTATATGATTAAAATTTACCCAGAAGCAACATTTGATGGTGTCACACTATTTACTTATTGGTAGCAAGAGCTCACTTTGAGAGTCCAATAGAAGTTATGCTAAAATTTTAGCTCTTTAAAAATGTGATGTTAATAAATTGGGCATACTACATATTTCTTTATTTATTTCTATGAAACTCACTCCAGATTTGATGAGCAGAGGGGGAGGATCCCCTCCCTCAACTGGCTGGCAATGCATTTCATGATGCAGCCTGGGAAGCTGCTGCCCTTGTTTGCTTCAAGAACACATCGCTGGCTCATGCTCAACTTGAGGACCGCACCAGATTCTTTTCTGAAATGCTCCTTCCCAGCTAGTCAGTTCACAGCACATACAGGTTCCCTACCACTGCACTTGACATTTCTCTTTACTGAAATCCATGATTTTTCTGTCAGTCTGTGATCAAAGAAATTGTCAGGGTTTAATTTATGGGTATCATCATAGGGGGAAAATGTCTCCTAATTGAAGCTGTGCCCATAGAGATGTCTCTCCCTACTTTTATTTTAACCTTTTCTTCTACATGTATAGGTACCTAAATGTGAAAAAAATTTCTTAGGATGATGGATAAAAAATAATACAGCTTTAGGATCATTCAATTTTGGTTTCCTCTCTCTAGCATAGTAATAACAATAAAAGTCTTATCTTTTACTTTACAATTATTAATTAAGTCAAACATAAATAAAAATCTATATGATTGAAATTTATCAAAAACAAAAATACTTTTTTTTGAGATTTGTCAAATAGGAAAATCTAGCTTTTGGGTAGTTTTAAGAGATATATGATATATTAATTAAGAAATTACCCTTTTTTAAAAAACATTTTGTGTTTTATTCCTTGGGGTAAGAGTTCCAATTCATTAGCTTTTCTATTAAGTAACTATTTAAAGAGTTATATGAGAAAACACTGCTATTTTGGCAATGTAACTTTGGGTCAGGAAAGTTATAAGTTATATTAATTATTTAATAATGTAATAATTGATTTAGTAAATATTGTTTCAATTTTATCATATTATCCAGCAGGTTTATTGTCTAGAGGCATCTGGAGTTGTGTTTTATATATGTATATTTATGACACAAAGAACTTAAAACCACATAGCTCCACCTTTCCTTTAAAGAAAGGTTATGCCCAGCCTTTGCTCTTGCTTGAACAAGCTAATCCTGATCTTATGTTTGTTTGTTTGTTTGTTTTCTTTCCCTCACAGGAGTCATCAGGACTGCCTTGCACAATATGGACAGGGAAGCCAGAGAGCATTATTCCGTTGTCATTCAAGCCAAAGATATGGCTGGGCAGGTCGGAGGGCTGTCAGGGTCAACAACTGTAAATATCACACTCACAGATGTCAACGACAATCCACCCAGGTTTCCTCAGAGTATGTACAATTTCAACATATAACTGATTTGAAAATCACGTTGATTTTCAGTGAAGTAAGAAGCTATTAGCAAAATCCAGTTAGTAGTCAAATTCATGGGGAAAAGGCAGCTTGGAAAGCATTTGGATTCACCAATATTTTTTAATTTTCCAGTATTTCCAGATAAAGCACAGAGATGGTGTAGCTAAAATACTACAAATAGTAAAGATTTCTTTCAGTCTAACCACTGAATAATATTGAGATGGGTTACAAAGGTATACTGTTCTCATATGTGGGTTATTCTCCAGCCCTTGTTAAATGCATATTTCAATAACTGTGTGATTTTGATCTCATGAGGGAATTATGATGTTTCTATGGTATATAACAGCAAAAGGCAATTCCTTAAGATATTTAACCCAACATGCCTTTGGCTGCTTCCATGTGTATCTATCAGTTTTTTCTCTTCCGCGTTCTCTATATCAAACTAAACTTTTAAGATCAATTATTACATTCCAGATGGTCAAAATCTAAGATGTTTCTCACTATTGTTGAGCAGTGGTGGAGCCTGAATTTATCATAGTTAAATGAATTGCTGATGTTGATTTCAAACAATATTATCACATGAATATATGAATAGTAGATACCAGAATAGAGTATCTTAATGTGACCACTAATAGGAAGTTAATTTCTATCCAGCTCTTTGGGTAAACAGTGATCTGACAGAGTAGCTTGGATCTTGTAGGAATTCTGAATTCAGTGGACAATTTATTTAAAAATCTTCTGGAACATAAATGCATTCTCTCTGCATATTGGCTCAAGGCCAGCAAGAATATTGTAATCTGGTCTCAGACATTGCGTGAGCTATTGTAGAACATAATGGGCTGGTAGCTACAGGTACATCCACCAGGAAATGCCTTAAGCTGTTTGAATGAAAAGATTTATAAATAGTAGAGATCACAAGGCTCCAAGGAAAAACAAAGCTCCCTGGCAATACACATTGTATAAAATCTGGCCAAACAGTAGGTAGGCTTATTAAGAGTGTTGTAGAAATGAGCATCTTCTCTGTGCCTCACAAAGACTTGGAAACATAAAGCTGTTGAAACATACCCTTAAGTAAAATATTTTTGGTTTTATGTTCCACAAATTCTTCATTGCATCCATCAGTCTATTTAATACTTCCTAACTATTGGAAAGGCAAAAAGTAAGGCTTATCTTTGAACAAGAGCTAAATTAGAAAGAAAGAATGTCCTAAGTTTCCTGCAAACTCAATGGATGCAGGAATGGATCCCTACCTATCAGATTTCAAGAACTGGCCTCTTTTATTTTGAATGGAAGGGTCTAGATGGTAAACTGATTGGTAGGCAGAAATGTACATTGGCATATCTATTTATCTGTACGAATATTTTTTCAGAAACCAAAGAAATACAAAATGTTCAAGTTATAATTTTTATGTTTTAAGGGATTCTAATATCATTGAAAATGACAAAACATTTCACATTTAATGAAAACTTATTAAGGCAGAATAAAACAGTATTTTAATTTTTATTCTTTTTAACATAAAGTATTAATTCTAGAACAAGTCTTGTAGAATATAAACATTTGCTTTTTTTTCCTTACAGAAGATTCCTATACACAGTTATGAGTGACATTATTTCTTTACTCCCTTTCAAGAACACCCCTTGCAAATGAGCAGTAGTTACATGTTAATAATGAAGAATGAAAATGCAGTTGATCTAAAAAAAGCCATTTACCATCATGAACTATATACACGAGTCTTACCCTAAAAGAAATAACTTCTTTGTTTATTTTTCCTGTTTCCTTTGTGTGCCATGATTTTCAGTTAAATTTCTCTTCAATTTCCTTATTAGACGGAATGCTAAATGAGACTTACTGAGGCTTGTCACATTCAGAATTGAATTCAAGGGAAGTGCTAACCAAAACTGCCTATATCGAGTGTATAATCCTTGGGACAGGCTGAGCCTCAGCTAAACCACAGACTTTCTTTTGGTTAGTTTCCTTTTCTCCGTTACCATACTTGTGAATTTTGAATCTGATTCTAACTGTACGAGTACCTTACTTGAGAACATGCTGGGAAGTACATCTGACTGATGCTGTTATTATTTGTTTCATTTATAAATATACTTTGTTGTATATATTCAAAAGATATACCTTTCTGACTTTAGTAGACCAGTGTTCATTAGACATGCAAAATGCAGTAAGATAGGCAGGATTTTTCCCCTTAAAGAAACACTTTAAATCCCTACTTAAAACTTAGAAATAAAGGTTGTAAATATATCTACTTGAAAGGGTTTATTGTGCTTTTCTCTGTATTAATTTTAAATAGAGCTGACTTTCTTTCAAAGAAAGTCCTAACAGAAGAGCAACAGTTTTCCAAAATATAAAAAATATCTTGGAGGAATAGTATGAAACAGGACTGCATAATTTTATCAGTCTGATTTCTGGTATAGGAAACATAGCTGAATAATTCTGATTGCAAAACAGTAATATGTCTCAAAAGTAGGAAAGGGGTTGTGAATTCAGTAGGAGAATAGCCTGAAACCTCACATTTTTTTTGCTTATCAATTACTTCTTGTGCCTCTTGTATAATACTGATTTCTTTTTCCTACCGCATCATAAATTTCCTTTCTTTTGAGAGACAAGTAATAAATGAACTATCTATTCAATGCAAGCTGACAGATAGTGCTCGGCATGAGAAGATTTTTGCATCTTTCAGTTCTTGTCAGTTTTACCACTGATGGATTCATGTGGCTGGTGACTGAGGGCCCTAATTTCATAGTCATAAATTTATTTCATAATTTGATAGAAGATATTCCATCTTCTAATGGCACTGTTATCAGCCTTGTGCTGCATTAGAATATTCTGTATACTTTTTTTTCCATTAATTCTCTCTGGTGTTGCTTAAGATGAATAAATTCGCTGTGTTTTGTTTAGTATGAAGAGGTTCTGAGAGCATCAAGACCATCACACTAGGCGGAGGCTTCTATTGACATTCTTTGTACATCAAGTGCTAATGATTACATTCAGGCCAGTGTGCAGAAGATCTATAGTTGCTGCTTCTAGACTCTAATTTATAGATTTTGGGTTTTGATACAAATAGCTCAGTTTCTTAGGATAAAGTAGAATTTAAATACAACTCATGACTTAGAACAATTTTTATGAAGCTTGATTTTTGAGGATTGATAGTTTCATGGCAATAGTAAACATAACGTGAAATTATGTATATGCATAATTAGTTTGGCCTCTCTTCTACAATATCATTGTATGAAAAGTACACAGCCATGTTTAAATAGGAATGTAATATGAAGATGCTCCTGTTAGTTCTGAAAAAGTAAACTCACATCCCAGCAGAGACATTAACTGTTCAGTGCTAGTAAGGTATCCACTATCTGGCCTTATTAATATAACTCATTAGCTAACTAAGTGTAAAAGTATCTGTTACTCATTTTCTTTTGAAATTCATACTCCAGTGTGGTCCTTTCTCAATCCCCAGTTCCATATAGTACATCCAGTTCTCATAATTTCCTGTCATGAACTGTCAGTACCCTCTCATTCCCCACTGCCATGTGCTGCAGCCTGTCCTGTCCTACCTGGTGGCTAGCCCAGGGCTATCTGCCTTCTCCTTTACCACTTGGCTCCTGCCAAATGTCATGAGGAAAGTAAAATTTTCTGATTATTTTTTAGCAGGTCTTTCTCCTTCTTTCACCCAGTAGCTGCTAAGAGGTTTATAGAATCATAATGAATTTTTGGTCTCTGTCCTTCTGCTAGATTTGCCTGATATTGGACAAGGGTTAAAAATTACTGGAGACTATTGAGTTAAAAAGTTTGCAAAAGTTTTGTGTCCTCAGGAACTCAGATATTAAATAAAACAAGATAAGGACATGATAACTGGTTTCTTTTAAGATTGCTGACAATGATCAATTATACCTTTTCAAATTAGATTTTTTGCACATCTAGTATAATCTAGATCCTGTTCATTGTGTCATTTATGGGCTTGAGAAATGAACCATATGAACCTAATGCAGCTCAAGTAGTCCAAGTGCAAGGTCTGCATTTGGGTCAGGGCAATCCTGGGCATGAAAACAGAGTAGAAGAACTCAGTGAGAGTACCCCTGAGGAGAAGGACTTGGAGGTTCTGGTGGTGAAAAGTTGGACATGAGCAGTCAATGTGCGCTTGCAGCCCAGAAAGCCAGCTGCATCCTGGGCTACATCAAAAAACTTGCACCCAGCAGGTCAAGGGAGGTGATTGTCCGCCTCTACTCTGCCCCTGCGAAGCCCCACTTGGAGTGCTGTGTCCAGATCTGGAGTCTTCAGTACAAGAAGGATGTGGACCTGCTAGAGTGGGTCCAGAGGAGGGCCATGAAGGTGAAGATAAATCTGGATCACCATACTGATGAAGACAACCTGAAAGAGTTCAGGTTGTAAACCTGGAAAAGAGAAAGCTGTAGAGAGACCTCATTGCAGCCTTTCAGTACATAGAAAGGACCTATAAAAAGGATGGAGAACAACTTTTTACATAGGCAGGTAATGATATCAGAAGGGAGGACATTTTTAAAAGGGAAAGAGAGTAAGTTTAGACTAGGTATCAGAAGGCACTGGAACAGGTTGCCCAGAGAAGCTTTGGATGTCCCATATCTGGAAGTGTTCAAGGCCAAGTTGGATGGGGCTCTGAGCACCCTGGTGTAGTGAAAGGTGTCCCTGTCCATTGTAGAGGAGTTAAAACCAGATTGTCTTTAAGCTGCCTTCCAACCCAAGCCGTTCTATGAGCCTATGATTCTACATGTGGATGGGTCCAGCAATGATCCAATATCCAGTGAGTATTAGGAAGCATTTCGGTCCAGAAATTATTCTACTTTTAAAGGTTGCTTATTTATTAAGATTTTTTTCATTTTAATTAAACTAATATCTTTTCCTTATTTCATGCTCATCATTTCTCATCTGTGTGGCTATTACATTTTGATGTAATAGTTGCACAACATAATTATGGTGCTGAAAAGTATTTTTCTTCTCACATATTCTTAAAGGTAGAATATATATGTTGAATTGATTGAGGTTTCATAGTCAGTGCTCAGGTTTCAAAGTGGGTGCCTAGTGAGTGACACTTCCTTTGTGAGTACAGTTCGTGTTCACTATACTGTTTTTCAGACTTTACAGAGAATTATCACAAGGCCCCTGACTTCTTTTTCTTTTTTTTTGAAAATGGCTGAAGTGTTACATCAGAAACAGAATGAGGGGCAGGTATCAGGTTTCTATTTCTGTCAGTTTTCAGAAACTTCCTCCTGACTGTGACAGCCAGGAGCAAAGGTAACAGGGGAAAGCTGCTATTGTGTGCCTATATTACCTGGTGAAGATGTTAATTTTAAGCAGAGAAGTATGTTGGGGCTTGATTTTCTAGAAATATTTAGAATCACCTGCTTAGCAAGGCTGCTACACAAGGACAATAAGCTATTTTAGGGAATGGTGAAAGAGACAAGCCTTGCTGAGTGATTTTCTAAAATTTCTCTGTAAGAGAGGTACTGTATTTATGCAATGTGCTAGAATCAATCATTCATCTGTGGGATGCCTTGGACGTATGAGAAACACATTACTTGAGATATGTTCATTAAGTTCAAAAGGGAGTTAAGACACATGAAATAAAAGTATATGTACCTTTGAGTGTATGCCTCCATAGAGTGGAAAATGTTATCTAAAGTGATTTATTTAATTGTCTTCCTTTTTTTTTTTTTTTGAGAAGAATGGTATGTTCTGATATTTGCACAGTATTTGAAGTTAAAGCTACCAAATTATTTAATATATCACTGAAATCTGACATGAGTTATTTAATAGCATTTGATCACATAGGAAATCTCATTATATTCTGTTTCCTGAGCAGAATGCCTGATTTCTGTAATCAGTTTTTACTGTAAAATTTAATTAACTAAATATAATAATTTTCAAGAGTATTGAATATCTTATTGTAAAACTCTCCTTTAATGAAAATTCATGACAATAAAATTTGGTGACAGAATTTTTTATGGAAAAATATCACAGGAAGTTTGATGGGGAAAAATATATTTATGTCAAAGTCAGATTAAGTACTTGTAATAAGTATGTGGTCTACATACTGAGTTTTAGTACCACCTAGATGCATCAACTTTACTCATAACAGTACCATGGAGTGTTATTTCATTTTATTGAGTATTATCCATAAGGATTTTTGTGTACCAGATCCATTATGAATTACATATATCATACATAGCAAAATAATTTCAAAACGTTCTAGACAGAAAAAAAAGGTGCAGGTTTTTGTTGTTTTGTTTGTTTGTTTTTCTATGGGTTTCTGAATAAGACTGTAATGGTTTTGGGAATGAGGGAATGTTGTTTGTTTTTCTCTCAGAGTAGAGAATTGGGAGCAGGACTACTCCATTTTGAGGAGTGTTCTTTAGAAAGCTTTCATTTTCATGTCCTTTATGAAGTTAAACCCCAGTGTGGTCACAATCCTAGCTGTACTAGTGCCAGGGAAAAGCAAGCATACAAACACCAAAACAAACACAGTCCAAATGGAGTTTAACCCTTTTACAGGTATTGTTATTGCTCTCTACATTACCCAAGCTGCCTGATGCAGCCATGGTCTCCCTTTAAATGGCATGAAGTATGCTGAACAGAGCACAGCCTCTGGAGACTGCTACAGATCACACCCAACAATTAAGTTCCTCATTACTGATTATTATGGAGTGCATATGTTGCTTTTCCCATGTAATTTGCATAGAAAATATGTATTTGGGGATTCAATACCAACAGGCAATTAGTAAATCTTAAAATCCAGGAGAAACACAGTTTTCCTTATGTTTCTGCTTTTAGCGATGAGCAGCATAAACATCACAATTTTTACAAGACAGAATATTTTTGTTCTGTAAGATTGAAAGTTCAGTATTCTGAGGTCAGAAAGTTTTCAAGAACTTTCAGTTACTGTCTCTAAAGGCAAAGTGTCATGGAACATAAACTCATCACTGATTAAAATCTTAATCACAATCATAACGCCTTTTTACACTGAGATGTAAAAAGCAGAGACATTGAGATGTACAAGTCTTGTTCCAGCCAAAGGAGTCTCTTGCATCAAATAAGAACATTTGGGGTTTTTTTCCCTAAATTGACCCAAGGTTTCTATATTCTTCACACTTTCAAGGCAAGCAAAAGTTTGAAGGATTTGAGTTCTGAAGTTTTTTGATTGTCATATTTGCAAATGAGCAGTAATGTCACTTATAATTCAAATACATTTAGAAAGTGCAATAGCATTGAGGTTTTTGGGAAGGAAGAAGAGTAAGCCAAACATACCTCTTAAAAATTTCTTAGTTTAGTTTTATGAAAGAGATGTTGTCAACAAAAAGAATATTCAGGTCAAAATTAATATAATAAATATAAACTTGACTGAAATTCAGCAATCATAAAAGTTTCTGTACTTATAATGATGATGGATTAAAATTGGATTTATTACATTAAAAATAAGCATAGTAGAGGAACATGTGACATATGTCCAAGACCTACTGTGACAAACAGGCTTCTAAAAAGACTGCAGTCACTAAAGAGAAATCCAGAATAATCTATCACATGTAATGAAAACAAGCAACTCTGTGAATGAAGAATAGCTTATTCAAAGAAAGCTACCAAGGAAGACTGAGCACAGTCCACAGCTGAAGCTCCACTTTAGTTTTATCAAAGATGGCAGACAGTAAAACATGAGACATACCTTTGTAAATTACAGGATCATAGGTTCACCTGAGACTTGAAGAAGTAATCTTACACAAAGCCCAGCTTAAAGCAGGTTCAGTTAGATTAATTTACTAAGAGTCTTATCTAGTAAAGCCTTGAAGGGTCCCTTTTAGGCCCCTTTCTGCAAAACTGCTTTACAACTGGCTGGCCCCAGCATGTACTGATGAATGGCATTATTCCTCCCCTGGTGCTGAATGTCATGAGGTTTGTTTTAGCACATTTCTCCAGCATGTCCAGGTCCCTTTTAGCAGCAGCCCTGCCCTCCAGTGTAATTAACACTTTTTCCCCAGTTGGCCTTCCATGTTGTTTTTTCTCCCTCCCATTGTTAAATATGGCAATGGCTGCTGTTCAAGAAGACATTGTAAACCTTAAAAGTAAATCAAAATTATGAATATAATAGATTAATAATAGATTCTATATTATATATAGAATATAATAGATTAAAAAATACAATAATTTCAGTAGTATGCTTATTGATTTTCATTGAATACTGTTACACTTTTTTTTGAGAGGTTCAGAGAGATCTCTTTTCTGAGAGTAAGATACAGCATTGGAGGTTGCCTGTAGGCTAATCAAAATTAAAGTATATTGTTCTAAAGATAAATAAATTATTTCTGTAGTATAATGACAGATAAGCCATGAAGTTTATTGAAAGATGAAGATCATATACTTGAGTTTGGAAAATGTTTCAATTAGCATAGATTAAAGTCCTGCAAAGTGGTATCCTATACAGTGCATTACCTGGAAAAGACTATTAATTTCCTCATAAAATGAGCAAAGGGGAGGCAAGTGAGTGAATGTGATAAAAGCTGAGAACTGAATCAGCCAAGATTCTTGATCTGTAAGAAGCAGGCCAGCTCCTCTAGAAAAAAATTAGACCATTCTCAAAATATTTCTGCTTCACAACAGCTCCTGGAAGTCTGCAATGCTGAAAGAATAAGAACAATCTGTTCAACATGGTCAGATTTGGTGGAAATGTTTTGCTATAAACTGATCATACCTGATCCTCAGGGCTCCTATCTTCCCAGTCAATTGTTTAGAGGGTTGAGACAGACTCATAGTTTGCAACACAGAGCTGTAAATTCACAGTATACACATCCCATATTTTACAGTGTCCTATCAAACTTTCCTTATCCAATGTCCAAGGAAACATTAATAGAATCAGAATCACAGATTATGCTGAGTTTAAAGGGACACATGTGAGTCATTAAGTCCCGATGGAGAGCACCCAAGGAGTCACAGCACGTACCTGAGAGCATTGTTCAAATCCATCTTGGACTCAGACTAGGTTGGTGCTGTGACCTTTTCTCTGGGAAGTCTGTTCCAGTGCTCGGTTGAGCCTTTTGTCAGTTCCTTTTACTGGCAATAAAGTTTGCAACTATTTAGTGTTTAACATTTCCAATTTCACCACTAGCCTAAAAAAAATGTCTGTAATATAGTTTAACCTCTGTGTGGCTTAATTTTATCTTCTTGCGTGTTTGGTTTTGTTTTTGTTTTTTTTTTGTTTTGTTTGTTTGTTTGTTTGTTTTTTTGATAGAATTTTTTGTATTAATCTATTTGGCTCATGTCTGTATGAGATATTGTCAGGCTGTCTCTATGAAGCAGTGGTTAAATATTTGTTGGGAGACATTTCTGACCTTATAAACTAAGAGATTTTTATTTATTCAACAGCTTTCTTTTAATTCTGTCTACTGTTTTTTAACATTTCAACTTTACAAAAACTGACATAATTCATGAGTCATTTCAAGTATTTGTTTTGCCTGAAGTTTTAGTATTTCAGAGTCTTTGAAGGGGGTATCAGTAAAACAATTTTCTGAAACAGATGGCTAACACTTGGGGTGTGATTATAAAGCAGAGCATAGTGTCATGTAGATAGATATATTTGAACAAGCTCAACTATGTGAAAGTCTCCAATTAGTTCACCCTAGCATATGAATTATAACATGTCCAGTTCCTGACATGGCTTGATTATATAACATATTTTTAATGGCCTTAACCTTTTCCTTTTGGGAAGAGCAAAAGTGTCAAAAAAACATATTTTGCATTTATTTTAACACTTAATACATTTCTAAATTAATCTCATCCCATTATTAGAATTTTATGTATGAAATAAAGCAACCAGCAATACAAAAGTGTCAGTTGGCATCATCTGTAAGCACAAAATATTGCAGGGCATTTATGTGGGAATTTGTGTAGGTGGCTTTTAAGTGCATATCAAAGAATTGCTAAGTAATATCAAAGTATTAACTATGAGTTTTAATTGAATTAAGTAATTGTCCTGTTACATCTATGTTGGTATTCTATTTTTTACATGTTAAGTTCTAATTTTTCTCTTGTTCCGCTGGACATTTCTTATTTTCCTTAAGATTTCGAAACGAATAATAACTTATTTTTTTGTTTTCCTATGAAACCTCTTTTCCTTTAGACTAACAAAGATTAGTGCATTTGTCCATCCTTATCACAGCACTAGTTGTTTACTAGCACTATGGGCTAGTATGAAAAAATTCAAAACAACAAATAGGTTTAGGAACTGTTGTGCAAGGAAATTATATAAATTTATAATTAACTCTTCAATTTTCTGGGAGATGACTATAAAGGCAGTTATTTTTTTGTGATGATATCTATTACCTTTTCAATCCCGGTTTCTGTAGATTGATAATTTCTTCAATCCATGCAACCAGCAGTGGGTTTCTGCCACACCTCAGGTTTAATCTCTGAATTCAATTTAAATTTTGCCTTTCTTTTTCTACATGCTTAACAAGGGTACCTCTGCAGTCATGCTACCTGGCTTAAGCCCAGCAAACCATAACAATACGTTAACTTTTATATGTCCCCTTTCAAATCTGCTGATCTACCGTCCTGCCACTCAGTTTTTCACTGTTGCACTGACTGCCACAGATTGCCTTCAAGGAACATAAAAGGAACCTGGTAGAGTTTCAGAAGATCTGTAATGACAGAAGTTATTTTTCTTTTTTTACTGTGTTGGTGGTTGGACTGTGATGTAAACTCTGCAGACTGTTAGGGAGGCATTTGGATTGGGGTTTTTAAGATGGGAAATTAGTATGTTGTTGGTATGTGCACACCTTCTATTGGATGTGAATTATTCTTTTTAGTTCTGGTAGATTTCATCATCCCTGCTGTATTATAAGGGTAGCATTACTGGAGAAATCTTCTTTAAGCTGCTTTTCTGGCCTAGTTGCAGATGGAGATTGAGGTTTACGTAATGACATTATGTCTCTTTGCCACTTTTATTTCCATGTGGAAGCTTCTTGTCCACCAGAAAACTTTGTACCTTTTAGAAAATTTCACACAAAAGCATAGAAACAGTTAAAAAAATTATCTTTCAAAAAATATTTCACTTACTAATTATTAACCTAACAGGTTACAAAAGCACTGAAAGGAGGCCAGAGCTGCAAAGAAAAATTTTTCTGGGCACAAATGTGTAATACTTCTTTGTACCCATTATGTTTATTTTCATTTACTGTGGATGGCAGTTAAAATTTTTTGTGCAAAGGGTAAAACATTAGGATTTATTATATTTTTCTTTAGTAAAAATCACGTGTAGAAAATGTTGATGCAATGTTGCAAAAATGATCGGAATTTGGGAAAGAATGCAACGTATTTCTCAATTCAAAAGTACTCACTTGACCATGCATTTAATTTTAAGTTGGTGAAATATATGTATTTTGATTATGGAGAATATAAACTTGTAAAAATACTGGTATGAAGTAAATTCTGTATTATGTGATATACAGCAGTAGCTTTGAAAACTAAAATCCTACATTAGGTAATTAGGATTTTGAATGGGGAATAAAGGCATCCCAAGTAAAATACAATTTGGTTTTGAATTCTTTCAGGCATCTAAAAAATTCCTTTATTTATTTGTCACTTCATGAAATACATAAATACCCTTCCATTGACTTTGACATCTATCAAGCAGATAATGGTTCTCTAATTTAGTTTGACTAGAAAATGTCCAAGCTATTATGTTTTTTTTTCCCCCTCAGAACATTATCAACTCTATGTTCCTGAGTCAGCTCAAGTTGGATCAGCAGTTGGCAAAATCAAAGCAAATGATGCAGATACTGGTTCAAATGCAGACATGAAGTACACGATTATAAATGGGGATGGCTCTGGGGTATTCTCCATATCTACTGACAAAGAAACAAGGGAAGGAATTCTCTCTCTGAAGAAGGTAAGCCATAGAAGGTGTAAAATTTGGGTGAAAATTCTACTTTTGTCCCCAGCCTGCTTAAATCTTGGCATAGAAAGTTTATCTGTGGCAATGAATGTGTAATTCAGTTTTCATAAACTGTTATTTTTTTATTTACTTTCCAGTTGGTTTGTAAATGATCCAGTATTGTGCTAAAGACTTAAAATGTTACTGGTCAAGCTATCACAGAGTTATCATTTGTATGTTGTTCTCATATTTGTCCCAGTCAGTTGAGAGTTCTTATGTGAATTTGTTGTTATTGAGTCTTGCTATATATATTATATNTAAAAACTATCATAAAGCATGATTTTTTTTTTTTGCTTCTGGATAGAGATATGTATTTAAGATATCAAAAATAGTTTCTAACTCAAGGAAATATTATTTTTATAATTAATAAATATTTAAAAGATTTCTTTCAGTATCT
>VXBC01006477.1:100420-131541 GCA_013399945.1 Ploceus nigricollis
CAGTGTCTTTTGTAAAGGTTATGTAATGCCCACCTTTTTCAACCACATATAAGTAAACTGTCTTTTTTGTACCACTGGATTTATTTCCTGATGGCCTTGTTATAGCTAAAACCATAATCTGTTATTTCTTCTTTAAAATGAGCATTGTACGCTCACCATGGCTACTGTTCATTAACTACAACATTTATGCATATTAAAAACATGAAGTAGAAAGGACGAATTTGCAATAAAATGAAAGACAGAAAAATCTGTTAAATCACTTTTCTTACTGGTTTTGGCAAAGTAGTTTCAAAAAATTTTTCACTATTATTTAGAATATGACAAAATCATATACTGCCTGTTCTTTTACATACACATGACAATAATTTAAATCATTTTTACATCAAGACAAGAAGAGGTAAGTTTTGCTTAAGTAATGTTATATTCCAGTTAAGCAGAAATTCGTCACTTAAAAGTTACATGAATTTGTGTATAATACCTCCATTATTTCCTCTGATACCTTATCCCTTTGTACAGTATTAAAAAAGTGATAATGTGGTTTTTTTCTTTGTTTTTTTTTTTTCCTCTCTTTTTTTACTCAGATCTTGTATGCAGTTTAGTAAGTATATTATATGTTGTATGCTGTAATTGCTTTTAATTTAGATTGAGTTTCAAGCTGAATTTTTTGACTGCCCACCCAAAATAAATAATCTAAACTAAGAACAGAAGTGTTTTGGTTTTGTATATCAGATACTAGTGCCTTCTATAACAGTAAAATAAAATTATTTATCTTCTACTACTTCTCCAGAAGAATTTACAGTAGGCATATCAGAAAAGCCAGGATATATTATTGTGTTTAATAACCTGAAATCCTCATCAAAATATTAAAGCTTCCCTTATGTGAGATTCTGATGGACAAATAAAATTTTTCAGTGCCTCCATTTGTATGCAAAGGCTAGGAGTGTTAGAATTTTTTTAGTCTCATTCTGGGCTGACCCAAAACATCCAGTACTTTCATTATCTTTCTTATTGACAAACCTGTGGAGCCATTCTTCAGTCTCAAAGATCCTTCCACAAAGGGTTGATTACAAACTGTCATTAAGTATTTCCACTTTACCTCATGCATTTCCTCGTTTGAGTAAGAAAGTGGAGGAAACCCAAACAAAATAGCCCAGTAAAAGCCATTATTCACTGTATCCTTCAAAAAAAAAAAAAAAAGAATGGTCATCATGCTCCTCCTTTGTCATGGTTTTCAGAAAAATGAGTTAGAATGTTCCTGACCTCTAGTCAGCAAGTATCATTCAGGCTTCCCAGAAGAAGTGTCTAACAGCCCATGTTTCTTCAATTTGGTATAATGAGACTAGAAATGTTCAAGAAACAGATAGGTATTTCCCATAAAATTCTGTAACTCTTTTTGGGAGTTACAGTTACCCTAATATAAAATTCCTTTTGGGAGTCTCACATTAGAAACTCAAACTGCAGTATAGTGCACATCAGCATTTTCCACTTAGCCTTGCAACTGGTCACTTGAGCTACATTTAGCATTTTCAGTTTGCCATGACAATCATAATAGCCAATGAATACATACTGAAGTATGTTGGTAATTGTAATGGAAAGATATTATTCATTGGGAAAATAGGAAACACAAACAAAAAATCTATTTAATCCATCCAAAATATAAATGTTTTCCTTTCTTTCTGGGGAAGACTTAATGATCTTCAGTGTTATGATCATTTTAAATAAATACAGAAATTATTTGCGTATCTAGAGACACAAGACAAGTCTGTCTCTCACCTTATATCTACAGCTAATGATTGAGATATTATAGGAAGAAAAAAAAGCAAATGAAAGAAAAAACTACTCTGGCTATATTTAAAATGTCAGCTTTTTCTGATTATCTGAATAGATTATTCCCCTAAAAAAAACCCCAGTCCTATTGTCTGATCAAAGAACTAGATAAAAGAAAGAGTTTGTGTTACTACAAGACTTTGTGTCATTCCTCATGTGTTTTCTGAGAGAAATTAATCTTCCTGTACAAGTTAATTCAGTCATTGTCAATATAACCTGAGTTTTCCAAAAAGGCATCAAGGTTGCAGTCCTATTTTAAACCTGTTTACTCTTAGAATATACATGCTGCAGAGAAATGAAAATCACTAGGCAATATTTTGCTGCTCATAACAAAAAAAACCCCATAAATTAATAGACATCTCAGTTAGAATTTATTAAATGTATATTTCTTTATGAATTGACTTGACTTGACTTGACTTTTTCTAGCATAGTAATAGATTTACCAGGTTATGGTAAATTTCCATGCCTTTAAAACTTTTTATTTTACATTCAGGAAAGGGAAACAGAGAATATGAGGGTCACAAAAGCCTTATACTGTTAGAGTTCAGAGGATGAATTAATTGTACTTAAGTACACAGAGGAGAAATCAAACAAATATATAAAGTGTATGTAAATCCTGACCAATTTTTCTTATACACCATCAGTCAAATTTATTGTAGATTTCATCTACAAAATGCACACTGACAGTGACAAGCCATTTATTGAGTCCCTCATATGTCTTGCCTAACATATTACTTTGCCACTCCTTGGAGTGACAGGAAATACCATTTTAAACTTGGATGAAGAATTTTTGTTAGATAGACTGTAATGCCCACACAGAATGATACTGGTATTAGTGGAATTCTGCCATGCCATAATAGAAATAAAAATTCTGGTTCTAAAAAAAAAAAATTCCACTCATATGCAACTTCTTTTAATGATATGGCTGTGTTTTATGGCTGTGTTTTGAAGCTGTTGGAAATAGACAGACTACATCTGCTCTCTTACAGTGAGTGAGTGTTTTCCTGCAAGCAGTTGCTTTTATTCAGTTGAGGATAAAAGAGATGCCCAAAAGAATTTTAATGTCCCCGTCGCTGTCTATGAAACTTTCTTATTTAAGATGTGAAGCTATTTTAATTCAGGATACATCAATCTCTACCTTTTTCAGGATTTAGGATTTACTGATTAAAACAAAAAGGTGACAAAATCCAGACACTACATTATCATGAAGGTAGAATCTGAGGTGTTTAAGAAACACTGGGTTATTTCCAAAACTAAGTATCTTTCCAAAAAGTATCTTTTCCAATATTCTGTTGTAGAGAAAAATTGAAACCATCCTGCTTCATTTATATACTTCTACATACAAGATACGGCAGTGGCTGCCAGAATATCAGAGAATATCATCCCTTTCCAGTAACATGAAGAAATGTTTAAGTTAAACAGAAAAGATGTTGTTATGTTGCTAGCAGGCTAAACTGGAGAACAGAATGTCTCTTGAGAATTGGTTTTCTTTCTGCCAACAGCCACTCAACTATGAAAAAAAGAGATCATATACACTTAATATCGAAGGAGCAAATACTCACCTGGATTTTCGCTTTTCACACCTGGGACCATTCAAAGATGTAACGATGTTGAAGGTCATCGTTGGCGATGTGGATGAACCCCCGCTCTTCACTATGCCTTCCTATGTCATGGAAGTTTATGAAAACGCAAAGATTGGGACTCCTGTTGGCACAGTAACGGCACATGATCCTGATGCTGCAAACAGTTTAGTGAGGTACAGTAAATCCAAATTTTAGGGATTAATTATTCAATCATGACATTGAATTTCACAAGTTTAACAGTTAATGAGACCTGGAATGTATGAAGACTGTTTATTTTAGTACATAAAGGGAAACATAGGTCGGAACAGTGTCGTGATCAGTCTGTATAGATTAGATTTAGTAACACAACCTTCAGCCTTTATTTGGTTTGCATTATAATTCTCATCATTTGTCTGAGCAAAGGCTCCTGATTTTCCAGTGGTGTCCTGCTGTAAATCTGTTAAATATCATATCACTGTTTTCCCCCTGTCTGTCAAAATTGCACTGGCTGTCTGCACACTTGCTGCACTGTAGTTTTTCCAGGTGCTTGTGCAAGACAGCAACAGGTTTAGATACATCTTCCTTTTAGAGACAAGCAGAATCATTTTTGCAATACTTTGGTTGAGGATGAACCCAATATTTTGTAACATGCTTCAGCTTCAGTAGAGCACCAAAAGAATCAAATATGTGCAATAATGAATTTTGTGGAACAATGTATGAAATTTATGTGTCAAAGGTGGCAGTAGATCTAAAAAGTTTCCAAAAAATATCCACAAAAATATTTTTGATGCTTTTCCTTTCCATGACATAATGATATAGCCTTTGTAGAAATCATATTATTATATCCTTGGAAAGCAGTTTTTCTTCAGCTAGTTAGGAATATTTAATCTCCTGACTGAGTTGAAATCTGCTGGGTATGTGTAAAAGTCTTCGTAACATGAAACAACCTTTTCAGAGCAATGAAGACATCAGATTTTTATGGTTCTTTTGTGATAATAGTCTAAGATTCAAAATGTTTGTTGTCAGAGAATCAATATATGCAATTTCTTAGTGGCAAGTTATTGCCTTTGAAAATTTTCCACTATGGTTTTTGTGCCTAAATTGTAACATACATAATAAAATTTTGCTAAAAATAGCTGCCAAATGCCTATAGCTCTAATACTATGATTCTGAAGCAATTAACACAGTCAGACCAATTACCATCGTGGAAATTTGGAGTAGGAAGGGCAACAACTGCATATTTAACTAGCTTGTCCATAATTCAGCTGTCTGTTGCCCATAACAAGTTTTGTCTAGAAAGAGATAAATCTGGCAAAAGGGAAGCAGCAGCAGTTTGTACAAAGCCTGGGAAGGCCAGAAGTAGATTTTCGGGGTGAAACAGGCAGTGATCTGGAGATAGAGGGATCAGAAGGAAAAATATTTCCAAATATTGAGCTTTTTGTATTTGCCTTTTTTTTTTTCAAGCTTGAATTTGTAACCGGTGATTGAGGATAGAATATTAAGTATCCATATTATTCATAAAATTGAGGGGAAAAAATTGTTCTTACTTTTGTCTATCATGTTTTTCTCTCAATTGAGATATACTTTTGAGTTGTTCCTTCCATATCTCTATGTCTCAGTGGAGAAATATATATAGTGTTAACATAACATACCAAACCATGAAGATCTGAAGAGAGCCAGTTCTCACTCACATGTGTCTCTTCTCACATGTTGGTGGGGTTTGGCAAGGGCAATGGTAGCTCAGATATCCTTGGCATTATATTGTGACCAGGTTCACCCTCTAGCCAGGCTTTATCCATCTTGGTGGAACTGACAGTGAATGTCATTTTTGAGACTGTGGGCTTTTTATGAAAGTGCTGATTCTCTAAGGCCTGAACTAACATCTTGCTGTGTGGCACTCTAAACAGACACCAGGCTGGGTTGGTGTGCCCTCAAGTTTTCCTTGAGCTTCCTGCTGCGGGAGTAGAACTGGTCTGAGAATGAACAGCTGGTCTGAGAATGGACAGCTCCAATCCCCCCTCCCTTACCTCAACTTCACACAGAAACACTGGTGTAGTACAGAAGGGCTTTGTATTGTTTCAAGATCTGGCTACAGCTTGGGAAACTATGGGTTGGAAGAGGTGTGACCTGAGAAGTGGGACAGACTGCATGGCCTGAGCTGCTGCTCCACTTGGAGGCGTGGTCCTGCCCCATGCTCCACTCGAGAGAGGGGAACAGAGGATCTGCTCAGAGGAGGCTGTATTTCTCAGAAGTGTTCATGCAGTGTACTTATGGCCTTTTGTGCTGCAGGAAATGTCTCCACCATTTGTCTGAAACCCTGATGATTCTGAAAGACAGTCAGAAGTAACGAGGTCGCATCTCTTCTTTGTTTCCCCACAATTCCTAGCTAATGGAAAATGAAAATAGTGATTGTAAAAATGTAATTAGGAGGATTCAGTATAACTTTTGTAGAAAGCAGAGACCACAATCTCCAGGGAAAATAGGTACAGATAGGACTTGACCTGCTGATCCCTGTGTAGCAGGGGAGTAACAGAACAACACTTCTGATCCAAATGGCTCAGATACATCTCCAAATACTGTGAGGCCACAGGACAAGATACAGAGCAGTGATTTGCTTATCAGTCTTTCCTAATCCACTTGTGCATCCTTTCCACTTTATGAGGACACTTGCTGCTGTGTATGAGATTGATGAAGCATTTAGGCACACACAGTTGAAACCATATCACTTTGCCATTGAGCTGCTAAAAGAGATACAGTGCTGTGATTTGTTCACTGCCCAATTAAGTAACAGTTTATTTTGATGGCAGGAACAATTCTTGTATACAGAAAAATGGTTCGAAGTGTAGTTAAGGTAATTAACAGTGCTGAAATCTTTTTAAGTTATTTGAACTGAACACAAAAATAAATAGCAGCATCTACTGCTATCAGTAGAGGGAGACAAAGTGGGTTTTGTCCTTACTTCCTCACTGCAATTTCATCACAGTGATTTCATCTTGTTCCTGAGCTGAGCAGTCTTCAGAAGGCACTGACTTTTTGCCAGTGCTTGTACTAGTGTTTTAGTCTTTAGACCCCAGCAGAACAACCTCTGTAATAACAAATGTAGCTAATAGTGGTGGGATCTTTTTATTCAGTACTTATCTGATTGGCAATTTGTACTGTTCTAAAGGATTTTTCCTTTTCAAGTTGATTGATGTTTTTCCTTTAAAAAGATAGAAATGCATTTTCAGGGAAACTTTTTAAAATGCTCTGTTTTAGAATAAGATTATTATCCTACTGAAATATAAAAAGCAAGATATAATAGAAAGCATAAGAAATAAATATATTGAAACTTCATAATGTATTAATTTTAAATATAAAGGGGTTTTGAGTAGTTTGAAAACCACTTAAAAATTTACCTAAAATTTTTTTTCTAAATCAACAGAAAACATCTTTATTTGTCATTCATTCAGAGGTATTACTGCCCTGTTGGAACATTTATGAGAAACTAATCCCCTTTCATTGCTTTGTATCAAGTATTCTGCTTCCATACTCATATCTTTTGTTGTTTGAAAAGGTCAGCATTAAGTCACGTCTTATAATAATATCTGATGTGCAAGTGGATCTTGAAAAGTATCTTCCCACACAGTACGGAAGAAAGCATGCCTATTAAATGCTCTAATTACAATTTTTTCTTAGTCCATTATTCATTTTAAATCTCTGTATATCTACTTAGAAATTATCTTTTTTTTTCTTTCTGAAATCATACACAGAAGACCTGCATGGAGATTAGGGGTGTAGCTTTTAATTGGCAAGGCACCCGGCTGTTAGTGCTGCCTCAGGGCAGGGCAGCGCCTCTTGAAACCCTGACATCCTCCTGTAGGTGGTGATCCTTGGGTGGTGAGTCCGCCCAGGCACAGCTCATACTCCACATGATCCTTGGAGCTTTCCAACTGCCTCTGCTCTGTTGCCAGTAAAATGTTTTTCAGAAACATAATGCTGCAGCTGTTCCCCAAGCCACCTCCAAGGCAGTGGTTCAGAAAAGAGCTAAGACGTAGTTTTAAGACCATGATAGTTTCTGCAGCTCAGATGTAATAGTCAAAGTAGTTCCGTGACATAGACCAGTTCCCCCAGAATAACTTCCCAGTTTGATAATGTACTATGAAGAACTGAAAGCCTTTGTTAACCTTATAGACTTAAGAGTAGTGTTTGAGAAATAAGACATCCCATTACAGAAATACAATAACATCAGATCACTCCTTTGAGTGCTACTTTGTCATGCAGTGATACAGGAGGTAAATCACTGTTTTGAGCATTAATGATAGGACCTCTGCCCCCTCTAGTAATTTTTTTACACCCACTTATTATGTTTAACTTAGGTTGTTTACATTTCTGGGAAGAATTTTTCTTTTCCTGGTATCTAACAGAAAACTTCTGGTGAATGGGGTACAGGTCCTGATTAGGACTCTGCCTGTGAAAGTACTGTCAAATGATAAGAAAGATAAGCATCTTCCCTTTTCAGAAGGTCTACAATTGCTTGGCTAAAAACAACTTTGTATTTTTTTTTTTGGTCCTTGGAAGATTGATTTGTTATATTAATATTTTGGAATTCAAGTAAATTTTCTGTTGGACCCTAATCAGGCTGTAATATGTCTTGCTATAATGTATTTTATTCACAAAGGTTGATCAGCTACAGGAAACAGAACTCAGAAAAAACCCTGTTTTTGGTTTTGGTTTGAGGTTTTTTTTCTTTTTTAAATTTTGTGCTAAAAATTAATTTTAATTTTTAAAAATTTATTTTGTCCTGAAAATTGACTTTTAATTTTGTGCTAAGTTGGTGAAAAATAAGAGTACAATCTCAGCCATGATCCTGCTTCCCACTTTTCTAATGTTCTTATGTTGTTGCCTTCAAATGGATGATATATCACAATGGTTATAATACATGTATATACTAATGAGTACAAAAACTTGCTTTCCAACACCACACCTGGTATGTAGAGGCTGTAATAAATTCATAGTTCCCTTCTCCTACTTCAATTTAAATTGACAAACTTCTCTTTCCTTCTTTCAGAAAGAATAATAAAAACTTAATGAATTCCAGGTGCATATGATTATAACAATTAATGTGGTGTAGGAATTTTGTCTTCAATTCCTGTATTAGGTAGAGAAACTTATTTTAACTTTTGCTGCATTGATTGTAAAAGATAGTCATCTTTTAGATTCATCTGAACGTGAATACTTTTTGTCATCAGTCTTTAGAAAGTAATCTTAATTTTCAGTAAACAGTATTTTAAGAGGCATGCTTATATGTAGATGAAAGAACATAACCCATAAGTTTTATGCTTTCCTATTATTATTTCTCAAAGTCTTAAAGACATAAAGTATTGGGAAAAAATCAGGTTTTAGACTTCTTTTCTAATGTAAAGTTTAAATTTGCTGCAGGTAGAATAAAACCTCAACTTGTGATTCAAATTGAAGGGACGTGAAAGACAACTGCTTGAAAGGATCAAAGGGAGGGGCTGAAAATTAAATTATATTTTTAAGATTCCCCCCCTTCCCCCATTCTCTGAGATCAGTTTCTATGCTATTCATCCATACTCTCAGTAGGGAGAAGGGATAAGACTGTTCCCCTTGTGGAAAATACAGAACTCCCTTCTCTGCGTTATTTTCATTTGCCTTCAATTTCTTCACTAATTCTCCATCTGACTTCAACAGCGAGAAAACGTTTTAAAACTTTTCTTTATAGTGTTGAGGTGAGAGGTCTGTTGCTGTTTTGTTCCCTGAGGCCTCAGATTACTTTTGATTCTTGTCAAATTATGTGTCCTAGGTCTCCCAATAACAAATATGTCCATGTCCTTGAGCGGGAACTGGTAAGATGTTCTGACAGCTCTTCTGACTAGGAAGAATCCAGCTCAGGATAGTGGTCAGAATCCCACATCAACCAGAACCACCTCCATCCCTCCCTGGGAGCTGAGAGAGGAAACACTGACAGATTAACTTTTTGACCATGACTGATTTTTCATGCCAGAATGTCATCTTTATGTTTCTATAATTTCTACTGACTTAAAAATGTCTCAAGTATTAACAGTCTTTTATGGTTTTAGAGTCAGCCTTCGTATCTGAACATCTGGAGTGTAGTCGTTCGATAGGGTCATGCAGTTCTGATAAATAGGCATAAATCTATCAATCTTGGTTTTATTTGGTTTAGTATATAATATGTAGAGAAAAAAAAAGATAGTATGTAAGCAGAATACCAGTTTTTAGCTGGTAGGTAGAAAAATAGGTGCAGCTGTAGAGAAGTAGCTGTAGCTGTAGCTGTAGCTAGTTGGTAGGGGAAAATAAAAGTGTTTCTCATGTAACACTGCACACTGACTGCACCTTATTTCTTATCAGCATCTGAATGTTAATCTCTTTGAATAACAAGTAATTTGGATACAATAAGATATAGTTCTGCCATCAACATATCTACCTGAAATGCTTTTGGACAGTCATTATCCTCTGAAGAATTTCATAAAGTCATGAAAAGAAGACAAATCTTTATCTTGCTTTGAATTCTGAATTATGCCTTGAAGGGTGTGGCCTGTTCTTAGCCTACACTGACTGGTAGAATTAGCTGGAAAAATGATCACTGATTAACACATGCAGACAGAAACTGCCAGCTAGAAATGATGAGTGTCTAGAAAGGGCTTATTTCCTTCAAAGGAGCAATGTTCCAAATTTCTTGTGTCCAAGGTGAGCAGTGTGCTAGAGGATGGGAATGAAAACTGGAGCAGGAAGCTGACTTCTGCATAAAATTCAAACCAGCAGTGGCTGCCTCTCAGAGACTTTCCTGGAAGACAGTGGTTCACTGCTGTGAATTCCCCTGTGTCCCTTGGGATCATGCAAATCACATCTTTAGGACTGGGACATGGAACATTGCCACTCTGGCTAAGCTGAGATTTCATTATGAGAGGTGAGCCAGGAGTCCTGTACGGAAACAATAAGGTACTGCTGATCAGCTGGTGGGTGTCAGCTGGCAGCCAGCACCAGAGAGAACTCAGCAGGAACAGCATATTGAATCAACTTCTTTTAAATGCTGTGAAAGGAACAGTACCTTTCTCAAAGTTGTGCTATATCTGTTTAAAAAGAAAGCAAAGGAACAGTAAACAGAGGGAATACTTTATCCAAGCTATCTTCTAATGTATTCAATTTTCACACCTGGAAAGCACAGTTGAAGGCTGTAGTTCTCAGTAGCAGTCTTCTGCCAAGGAGCTCTGGAACATCGAATGTCTCCTTAATGTACCAGACATGCTGCAAGGAGAAAATTGGTTACCTGCTGATTGGCATGACTTCTGACTCATATTTCACAATTTCTTTTCTCTCCTGGCTGGATTTGTTTGAACTATGGGGAAATAAATTGGCCCTGGAATGAAGGTACTGAAGTGTAAGACAGTAACGGCAACAGAATGTCTCCCCACCACCTCATTTGGCTTCAAGGCTTTGCTGCTGGTTCCCAGGCTCATGAGTGCTGCTGTCAGGAAGCAGAGAGAAGATAAAAGGCACACACTGAAGTTATGTCCCAGCATGGGCCATTTCTTGTTGTTCTCCAGCTGGTCAAACACAAAGAATGTTAGCTGGTTGGTTCTCTCAATCTTTGTCAAAGTATAGCTCCTTTTCTCACTCTGTGCAGTTGCTTACTCTTCCTTTTCTAAGATATTTTATAAAATGAAATAAAATTTCTGTACTTTATCTCTTTTTGGTAAAGTTTCTTGCTTAAATCTTTAACTGAACAGGTTTCCTTGTTATGGCATTTAACTTTTAACTGATAAGTCTTTAAAGATATAATTGGTTGGACAAGGTTCTGTTCCATTCCCGTGGACTTTTTTTAGTAATTCTTTGTAAGCAGCTTCACTTGTTATTTGAGAACTGGCTATTTGCCTATATCTCAGAAGTCCAAGGAAGGACTGTGATCTTTGAATTCACATCTGGCTGACATTTATCTTTGGAAGTTTATTATCAATATGAGATTTGCAGCCAAGGTAGAAATATGTAACAGAGTCCATTTTTGCAGTTGATAAATAGGGTAATAAGTGAAAAATAACATAATGAAAAGATAAGTTAAAGATTGGATTAAAAAAAGAAAGAAACAACTTAAAATCTCAAAACTATTTTAAAGGTTCAAACTCAAGGTTCGTCCTTAAAACACAGTAACTAGAGACAGCCATACCAGAACGCTAACAGCCTATGCCCGTTCTCTATCCAGTGATAGTCTGGTGTTAATACTAAGACAATAATTTAGGTAGAGAGATTCTGAAAATGCTTATGCCTTTTAGCTTCAGAAGCCCTCCTAAAAGGTTTGAAGATCATTAAAATTTCTAAACTACTTTAGCACCCTTGAAATTCTTCTCCATTTTAAGCAGTCTTTGCATTATTAGAGTCTGACAGGTTGAATACTGAAAGCAGATTTATATGTTCCATAGTGACCTTCTGCCCAAGGGCCATCATTCATATATATGTCTTTTTATTTCCTAATTGATGCAAATGCTTTTAGTTTTCAGCAAAAATGGGGGAATATCTGTCATCACTGACTCACTGCTTCACTAAAAGGCAAGAAGTGAGGAACGAAGCCAGAAGAGCCAGTGGCTTACTTTGGTCAGAAGGATATGGATAAAGCTGGGAATGCACTTCCATTCACTGAGACTACCTAATAAAAACATGGCACATGTTGCATTTCCCAGTGTTAGCAGGATTCTGTTTTGGTATTTAATTTCCTTCAGATTATCTTCAGATAGTGTGACTATTAAGTTTTCTATATTCATGATTATTTTTAATGAAGTTTCTTTCAGATTGGTTTCTGCTGCTGGTTTGCATGTAAACGATTTTTAAAGAGCTGTTTATCTAGGCATGTCTTGTTATTAAGTCTCTTTATTAACATGTGCCATGCAGCTCTGATGTGCAGATTTAATGTGCAGTGGTTATAAGCATGCTAAGTCACGTGGCATTGTCATGAGTAAATGTTTATAAATAAATATTTCAAATGGATATTTTAAATTAATTTTTGAATTAATGTATTCTAAGTGAGCAGAAACCATCAACTGAGTTAAGGTGAAAAATCTCTTTTGAAATCACTCTTTGAAATTCAAAACTTGCAGTATATCTTTTTGTGTCTAGAAAAAGCATTGGAAAGCAGATTGGTAGATGTGGAGGGTAGGGTAGGAGCAGAAGGGAATGACTGTGTCTGTTGCCACTATTATCCAGATTAAAGTAATTTTTTTAATCAGATGAAGTAAATTCAGAAGCTTAAGTAAAGAATCCTTGGCTCAAGAATGTGCTCTATTTATGGATATATCTGGTCTCTATTCTCAACATGTAAATAAATGAGTGACTAGTATTTATAAAGGTGTAAATTGTTCAACACTTTGTAAAAACATTGAAACTTGTTCTAAATGTCCTCTCATATGACAAAAATGAGTTGCTCTACCAAGACAGTTCTTTTACAAAATATTTTTAAAGCAGTTGGAAGCAGAACTAGCATTCCTAAGTTTTCTACTGTGTGGGAGTATCTTTTGTAACTTGTTTTACTGACACATTCATGAAAGCTGGGGAACAGAGAAGTGCAAATGCCTACTTTAGATGTGATGCACAAAACAGTTTTAAGGAAGAATCTGGGGTAATGGAGGAGAACTGAACATTTTAATAATGGGAAAACCTAAGAAAGTACCACCCCCTTATTTATTAATTGATGAAGAAAAGGATTGTCAATCTGTGAATATTTCAAACTGTATGCAAAAGTTAGCACATAAAAGGGAAGTGCCACTGTGGATAAATTAGAGAAAAATTTCATTGTTCTACCATAAATGGAAGTAGAAGTGTTAGTACAATGAGGTACCACAGGATTATTTTGTTTTCATTAATGACACAGAAAATACAATTGAAGTTATTCATCCAATCCTAAATTCTTTAAACAGAGATTTGAGCTTCTGTGGAACACACTTAAATAACTGATTTAGAAAAAGATGTTCATATTAAAAAAGAAAAAATACCATCTTTTACAATATGTTTATGAAAATGAATTGTTAGATGATCACAATTCATCAGAAAATCAAACATCAGTTTTTCTACACAAGCTTCATTTTTGGGACAGATATTTTCCTTTCTTTTTTCTGTACTTTGCTCAGAGGAAGAGCTAATATTTTGATATAAGTCATATACACACAACAGCAGCTGGGAATTCATATTGCTTTAAGTTTTTTCCTCATTGAAGCCCAATATGAAATTCTGTCTATTTTTAAGCTACTGCCTACAAATAATACATTTTTATGGCTCTGTGGTCAGCACAATAATGACTAACAGAATAGTCACTGTGCCTGATGTTGATAATAAGCAAACAGTGTCCAGAGTAATTAATGTTTGCAGGGATGAGACTCTTGTATTATAAACTGATTTGGATTTGCAGTAAACATATTCCATAAGAATGGGTCAGGGAAGAATATTTGATTTCTTTTTTTTCAGTAAATAATCCTTGTTGTTATCAGGAGACTCCTAGAATCAAGAAAAACAAAGCTATATTAGGAGAGAAGTAATTAAATTTTATCATTGCATAACTGATTGTAAGCTCTACCAGTAAAAGGTCTCCAAGAAAACTGAAGAACAATTATGCTTCCCACATTTTCTCTTTTAACCTTCTAGTTCATCATGTAAAAGATGCTTGTGTATCTGTGTATATATCTTGCCCAATACAACCAAACATTCATTATTTCTCTGTTAATAGTAGTATGATCAAAACATTCCAACTATTTTTCCTAGTTCAGTTTTCCTACACTGCCAAGCAGAAGGTGTAAGGCATGGGGGCATTTCTCCACCTGAAGTATGTATCTTCTGGACAAAGTTCAGATGTCAACATGACTCTGCAGCAAATATGGCAGTTTTATGGATTTTTAGAGGTTGATACCACTCTGTCTCCAAGTTTTTATAAATAGTTGAAGGCAATGCTGTCTGTGGACATGGGAGATACAACTTCTCCACTGAGACTGGCACAGTCTTAAAGAGGTGATTATAGCTTGTACAAATAGGGCCACATAAAATAATGCCAAGAGGATAATTTTGTGGTCCATTTTAGTTCTTTTTTGTGATGTGTCCTCAGAGGATTCCAATATTCCTCAAAGCAAGATAAATTTCTTTGGATGTCTCCACCATCCAGTATTTCATGATCAGTGACTGATGAAAGTTCATCAGGAATTTTCTTTTAATTCGTCTCCTGAGTTTACCAAGCATGGAGAGCCACAGCAACTTTCAGAAGTGTGTCTGTGATGAACGCTGTGTATAAATTCACTAGCTTTTTTGTTCTTTTTCTGCCAACATCACTGTTTCGTTTTTTGGGGTTTTTTTCATTCAGTTAGCAATACACTGAATAATTTCCTTTGAAAAAAAATTTCCTGACTTAAACTCTTAAAAATTGCCCCATCACCTCCATAAACAAGATCTTCTTAGTCCACTTGTTTGAAGCAGCTTGAGCTGCCATCTGGCACATCCAAAGTGTCACTTTTGGGTACTTCTGGTGTATTTTGGAATGAGGTATTCTCAAATGTTGGTAATAATGAACTGCACAATAGTTTCTGACTTAGCTTATGGGAAACAGCAGGTACAATCCTTGCTCCAGAAAAACATAAAATGGGTAGGAGCTGACATCTGTTGTCTCTCCAACTCCGACAGTCATTCACCAGGGCTTGCACTTTTCATGATGTTCAAAGGAGAGATGGAGAGCAGGCAAAAAGAAAGATATTCTATCCTAGCTTTGGTTTCTTTGATTTCCAGTGACTGAACTGTGTTTCTTTAGCTGCTGAAAATAGTTGAGGCATGGTAAGAAAATCTGGAGTCCCAAAAGGCAAGTTAGCATACTGTAAGGCAGATGTAAATACTTCTTACAGGTGGGAGAAGGGAGTTCAGGTTCTCTCCAGTAAGGAAGATCTACCCTAAGCCACCAAACCCTATCTGGCTTTTCCACTGAGTGTTCAATCCTTTGGCCAGTTAAGGTGACTCACTCAGATTTCTGCTTTCCCTTCTAAGTGCTTGCTTTCTTTTACTTTTTCACATCATCTCTGCCTTTAATATATCATTCAATTAAATGTTTGTTTGTTTGCTTGCTTTTTGTTTACACAACTGGTATAAATAAGCACATTGTGAAAGAAATAAAACTTATTTTTAGTTGTTTTGTGCTTGGCAACTTTTATGTGTGCCACTCTTTTTATTAGCTAGGAATTACATTCTGGTGATATAAAAATAAGAACAATTGGATGGAACAAATAAATAATTGTGATCTTTATATGCCTTCCATATATTAAATGTATATAGAATTTCACAGAATGAAAGCAGGGATGACAAATTATCAGGAAAAGTAGTTATGGTATATAAAAAGAATATTTTTCCTTTGTTTTGTTTTTTTTTTTTTTTTCTGGAGTTAGTCAAGAAGGCTTGGAAGGGTTCTGTAATTGCTTCATTTGTTAAAAGCCATTGTAAATAACTCCAGCTCTGAGAAAAGCCTTGTCAATCTCTTCTTTTGTGCTCTTTCCCTCTGCTTCCATTACCCACTTCAAGGCTTTTAGTTCCCCTGCTAGGCAAAGTGCCCAGAAGCCAAGGGAGTAAAGCAGGGAAGTTTTGCTTTGCTTCTGCAGTAGTGACAATGGCTGCTCTGGGAACCAGATGTTTCTGATACGCTGTAGTGGTGATGTTCCAAATGACTTATGTGTCACCTTGTCATCGAGTTAATGTCAGAGAGGTGTGCTTCAAAACAAGAACCAAGGCTGCTCACACTGCTTTGCAGTGACGGGCAAATAAGCTGAATAATAATATCTTAGTTTCTGCTTTCTTTCGTGCTTTTCCATTTCATGATTTTTAGTCAAAATACATGTGAATCTTACATTTGACGGGGTTGTATACTGCTGTGCAAAATACCACCTGTTAGCAATTTATAGCTTTGTGACTCATGGTGGAAATATTGTCATGTATCAAAAGAAATAAAACATCATGAAAGAAATTAAATACGGTGTTACTTTGGGTTTCTCCAAATTATAGATTTTTTCAGGTTGATTTTTAAAGTGTCTGTCATTTTAGAAGCTTGAAAGTAATATTCTGATATAGCTTTCTGTTACTTCGGATTATATATATATTACAACGAATATATATTTATTGTTTTATTTCTTCATAGATATTTCATTGATCATAACACAGAAGAAGATAGGTATTTCACCATTGATGCTAGTACTGGAACCATTAAGACTGCCAAGATCTTTGACAGAGAGGAGACGCCTTGGTACAACATCACAGTGGCTGCTTCTGAGATAGGTAAATAATTTATTTGGCACATAGTATGAAAAATAAAATTAGAAAGGAAAACAATCACTCTCAGATTTTAAGAAAGACCACCTTAATATATTATGTTCTTTTTAATGCCAGTGGGCTTTTAGCTAGTCCAGATAAAGGAGAGTTTTCTGTATGTTTGTGAATACTCTAACTCCACAGAACAATTAAACAAAATCACATGCCTATGTGAGTCCACCTGTGTAAATTTGCCACATTTCTCTGTATGGGACAGAAGGCTGCCAACTTACCCAGCAACATTTCTAAGCATTCAATCTCCAAAAATCAACATTCAATCTCCTAAAATCCCATTTGTGTTTCACAATTCATATGTCTTAGAAGTTAACACTATTTAGTACTGTCTGAGAAATTAATCTTTCCTTCTTGTATCTACTATCAACTATTTTATCAAATTGCATGCTAATTGTATGCCCATGTTAATTTATACTTCACAAATGCCTAGTAGTTTCTGATTATGTTTCTGGCCTTTTAATAGGCAAATTGTCAAGATATAATAAATACTCTACCTGTGCATTTGAAAGTCCTCTAACTTTGATCAATCTCCATTGCCTCAGATAAGCCCGGCAATGATCAAAAGCTATCTGACTGAGGAGTCTGAGGCAAATATTTCTACTTGAGGCAAGGAGAGTTTAAAGAACTTTTCAGTTAACCTTTTTTATTGCAGGGTCTTTATTTTTCCACAGTCAAAGTTTTAAATTTTAAAAACTCAACAAGGCAAATGAAAAAAGAAAAAGTCCCATTCTAGAGTGATAGATTCAATCCTCCTAAGCACTGTTCATGATACCATCTTTCAGTGGCAGTGATTTTGATCAAAACTGTGAAATGTTTTATGTATATTCATTTTCCTTTTTTTTTTTTTTTTATTGATAAAACTCAGGTTTTACCTCTAACAGGTTCCACTGACATTATTGAGCCTGGTCTGCTTTCATCTGTTTCATCTCTTGGTTAAAATTTAATCTGTTCTGCCACTAGAGCACTAGCACATGCTACAAAATAAACAGCATGAGTGTGTTTCATAAAGACAACAAATTGTTTTGCATTATTGTACCTCCATTCGCAACTAAATTGACATTTTGAGCTAAGTACTTTGCTATAGTAAATAATAGGATCTAGAATTTTATGATTAGCTCCTTGAAAAAGTAAACACTAACACTCCTGCATGCTTGACAGTGGTGACATATATAGAATGTCATTTCAGTTCGTGAAACTGAATTCAGCATGAAATAAAATATAATTAAAGCCTAATCATAAACAGGTGCATACTGTTAATTAAAAATATATATTTAAAAGCTACACTGGGACACTGAAAAAAGGAGTATTCATGAGTCCTTTTTTGGAAACCATTGAAATGTAATTAATTTCCAGAAAGAAGTCTCAGCATAAAACTTAAACATAGCTTTCTTCACATTATTTGTTTCACATAATCAAAAGAGTGCTGGTACATGTATCATGCTGAGAATAGTATGAAGAGGATTATGCTTACAACTAAAACAGAATGGAATAAAATATAAGAATTATACTCTTCTTTTCTTTTTTTTTTTTTTATTTTTAGATACTCTGCTTAGAAGTCTCTGTTTCAGGTGCAATTTGTTACAGGAAAACACAAATCTTATTTTTTTGCCCCTTGCACTGCCTTTGTTACTGTTAAAGCTGGGGTTGGAAAAATAAGTAAATCTATAGTGTCAGTTGGATAAACAATTAATTTATGAAAAAAGGAAGAGATAGTAGTGAGGAAGAGATGGATGACAGACAGACTGACAGGCAGCCTAAATGACAGCCTTTCCTTGTGTCTACTTCCTCAACCATTTTGCTATTTGCAGTAATTTGGAAATTACAACACTCTTCTCTTCCAAATCCATTGTGAACTTAAAAGTTGAATTTATGGTGGAGCAAGGATCTGTCTTTGGCCAAAGCTCTTCCTTTAAGTTCTATCAATCCCCTATCTAGTCTTATGGATTTTGCTTTCAAATTCAAGCACAAGGTATTGCAGAACTAAGACTAAAGCAGAGGTATCAGTCAAAGACTAGGACAAAAGTGTTATTTAGCTGTGGTGGTGGTATTCCTCAAATTTAGCTGACATAGTAGAAGGCATTTGCAGTTTCTGACACCATTTGCTTGGGCAAGAACACAGCAGAACCTGCAAGGCCCATAAAGATTGTATTCCTTCAGCAACAAGAGGTGCTCTGTGGGTATAAAGTGTTGATGGTAGTTAGTTTCTTGAAGTGTTTTCCTCTCTTCACTTTGTGCTACATTTCACTGATAGAATTCAGTTTCTACCTATCATTCTTTTGGCCACTATTTGTAACTGGGCTTATTTTACATAAATGAAATTTAGAATCTACATTATATTTCTGTCCCCAGTTGTGTGATATCTTCATGCTTCAACCTTATTCTTTCTCAACCTTTCATAACATATTTGCTTTCACTTTTCATCTCTGTATGTGATATATACTGTCTGCATTGGTCAAAAATCCTCTCTGAAATCTGAGGAAGTCCTACCACTTTGCTCTCTGGGAGTAATGCTGATGCAATAATCCGCAGGTTTTTTCTGTTTGTGCTCTTACTTCTTAAAGCATACCATTACTATAAAAATTAATGGGCAATCCTTTTATTTCTTTAACATGCATTGTTCTTAAACAGCAGCATACAGGGAGGAGGAGTGGAATTTTCGTGTCCAGAAGCATTTACTTTGATTGTTTCAGTACTGGTGCTTTCTGAAATCTCTTTGTGGTATTAGTAAATAAGATGATAAAGTAGTACTATAGTTTATGTTGAAGGATCTAGAGACTAAATCTGGGGCAGGGGGAAGGAGTAGTCATACTAACAGTAGCAGTAATACTTTAAAATACAGATTCACATTGAATTATTACCATTTAATTGACTTCTTAGAATTCTTTGAAAAAAATTACAAAAGTCTATTGAAAAAGGGAGAAGATATAATTTGCTTGATTCTAGTAAAGGTTTTTAAACAAGTCTTTGACAAGAGTAATGAGACTAGGAAAGTACGGAGCAAATGCACAATGTTTTATAACACATGAAAGACTGATTTAGGGGAAAGAATACAGTCTATAGCATAGTAATACCAAGAATACAGTCTGTCCCTCTGGAAGTGGAAAAACTTAAGGCTGAGCTATTTTAAGGACTAGCATAGAATCTGTCAATTACAATTCATTATAATGATAGCACTCAATGGTAGGAAGTGATTCAAATTCCAAAATTACCTCCCTAGCTGGTAAGAATTAAGGAAGATGAGAGAGAGTCATGTAAGAGCAAGACAAATAGAAAAATGGGCTCGATAAATGAAGAGTAAAGTGGATGGAAAATTGTCTGGAATGGCAGGTTCAAAGGGCTGTAACCAGCAGCCCAAATAGCAGTTGGAATCCAGTCACAAGGAAGTATTCCCGGTGGCTTATGCAGGATAAAATGCTCTCTACATTAATGATGTGGTATGTGGAATAGAGTGCTTTCTCAACCACTCTCACTCTCTTTGCAAATGGCACAAAACTGGAGTAATGGCTGTTACATCAGACTGTCATGTTGACAATCAAAAAGATCTCAATAGGCTAGAGAAATGGCTGAACAGGAAATTAAGAGAGGTTTAATAACAGGAAAATGAAATTGTGAAGAGAGATTTAATAACAGGAAATGCAAAGTCCAGCACTTGGAGAGGAATAATCCTATGCACCAGTTCACGTGCAGGGCCAACCGGCAGGTGAGCAGCTTTTGAAAGAAGGACATGGTGGAGATACTGGTGGGTCTGGGTGTGAGCCAGTGATGTGCCCTTGTGGCAAAGGAGGCCAGCGCCATTCTGCACTGGGTGAGAAAACCTGTTGTTAGCAGGCTGAGAGAGGTGATCCTTCCCCTCTATACAGCTCTGGTGAGGCCACACGAGGAATGCTCCCAGACATGGGCTCCTCAGTACAAAAGAGACATGGACATACTGGACTAAGTCCAGTGCACGGGCATGAAATCATGAAGACTGGAGTATGAGAAGAGGCTGAAAAAGCTGGTATTATTCAGCCTGGAGATGTGAAGGCTCAGAAGGAGCTTATCAGTCTGTTTAAATAACTGTTAGGGGGAGTCTAAGAGGTGACTAAAGATCATCAACATTAGGAAAGACTCATCTGAGTATATCTATATCTGGTATAATGACAGGAGGCAATGCGCACAAATTGAAGAACAGAAAAATTTAAACCAAATAAGAAAAATAGTTTGACTGTGAGATTGATGAAAAATTGAAAGAGATCACATTGAGAGGTTGTGGATTCTCTTGTCTTGGAGACATTCAGAACCCAATTGGACATGGCCCAGAGCTATGTACACAGTTAGATCCAGCTTTGAGCAAAGGATTTGGACTTGCAGATCTATTGAAGCGCCTTCAAAAGAAATGATTCTGTGATTTTTTGATACTAGGAACTGTGTTTTTAACATGGAGAAGAAAATAAAAGAAGAAAACAGAGCAAACCAGCTTGATATGTTTTTCAGGTGATGTTAACATAAAAAGATTATTAGAGTTCAAAAAATACTGGACATTTAGATGGATAATAACTGTGCTTCTAATTAGGTATGGGATTTTTTAAAAGCAAGATAAGTGCTTATATTTTAAATATTTTAAAGGTACCTTTGACTGGAAAGTTTGCACATATTTCACTTATGCAGCTGGTTATCATATCAGTGTGTAGAATGTATTTCTGGGTTTATTAGATCATCAACAGTTTGGGGAACAAGTTGTGGTGCACCTGATTGTCTCCAAAATGCTCTGCAGTGGCTAAAAATGCAAAATCAGACCATTTTCCACTATTTGCTTAAAGGACCAACTTGAATGCAATGGGTGCGAAAACTTGTGGTTGAAGTGTCAATAAAGAGTTCCTAATTTGTAAGGATGTGGAGAGGCTGTATAGAACAGGAGAACTGAAATAATGGTGTTTCATGCCAGGTTCTGTCAGATACCCCAAACTTATAGAAATCCTCTCAAGAGACAGTAAAAATGACCACTTTAAAGAAACCTGTATATATAGAGCTTTGAAACTGTAATGGATTAGAAATCAAAATACTGAAGAGACATCATTATGCAGTAGACTTTAGAGAAAAAAACCCCATGAATCTCCAAGGTGTTAAAAAAAATCAAATATTGGGGAAAAAAACCCCAACCAAACAAATTTATTTGTCTTTGTTTATACATCTTCTGTATTTACTTTGCCATATGTATTCCGTTTGAACTTCAGGGGAAAAAATACCTAAGTGTTGAGTTAGAGCAATACTTCATTGACAAACTATGGAGTACCCTATGTGCTGTGGAAAGGATATCAGGAAAAAATCATTGCAAAAAACTACTCAAAGAAATAACTTTTAGACACATTTTAATAGAGTGCCACAAACCCTGCTCAGAATTTAAATATGCAAAAATTTGGGATAACCCACTGGAATAAAAGTTTGGAACAGTCATTTTACAAGACTTAGAGTAAAAAACATTAAAGTGCCTTTTCTAATTATAACATAAGTAGTTTTTTAATAAGTCTTGGTACAGAAGCATGCAGTTACAAAATTCAGAGGAAAACAGGATTCACAGAGACAACTAATAATATGCAGCAGTGAAATATAAAACCCCCTGAGTTGCTGAATAATGAAAGTCCTATAATTACATCAGATAAACAGATAAAGTGTATTGTTATAGTGAGGTGTGGTTATATCTGCTCTTTAGAATCACAGGGATATTACTACCCGTATTACCATCATTAAACAGCAAATTATGAGAAGAATTTGACAGTTCTTTTTCACATTTTATAGTTGTAGAAAAGAAATTACTAAGATTTGGGTAGGGTATTAAAATATATTACTCTTGATAGCACTACATGAGGCTGTCATATGGAGAAGGGTAACTGAAGCTAGAGGGGAGATATAAAGTATACATAGTATTTCTGTTAATGCTATGAAGAGGCAAGCTGATTTATTTGACAAAAAGTGAAATCAAATGACAAAAAGTGAAATCAAATGACAAAAATACACAATTATTTTTTGTTTATTTTGAAACATATGAAAGAAACATATGTATTACCTGAAGGAAATAAGTCTTTGGAGGAATAGCTTCCTGGCATACAACACTAAAAGAAAAGAACAAGAATTTGTGTCAATTTATTTTCTCATTTTAAAATTTTCCACATAACCAAGAATAACTCTAATAGCTTGTGTCAAATAATCAGTTTTTATAAAAGTTTTCCTTTGCAATATCGTTAAGAAAGTAACCTAAATCGGAACAAAATGCCGTTGCAGTTTTATAAACTCCTAACTGTTTGTATCTGGTGGACAGCAGGATGATTGTTTAATACAAGTAAGTTTGTTGCTAGATTCCTGCCTCAATTTTTCTTTGAAAAGAACTTTTTCTTCCAAGAAATATAAAATGTCCTCATAGCGATTTTCAGTCTCAGTTTTTTCTTCAAAACTAGCAAATTTTTGTAGTAATAGAGAATAGACTTAAAGAATGAAATCCACTTTTTTTTAAATATCATTAGAGGGAAATACTGTCTTTCATATTGTTTTCTATATTTATGATTATCTTTATAGGTACATTACAGAAACAGAAATTAAATTGTTACCATAAACCCTGACTTCACCAAGGAAGAAAAAATCACATTAACTCTTTATCTTTGACCTCACTTACAGTCTGCCTGCTAGTTTAGTTTCAGAAAGAGTTTTGGTATTCATAACATTTATTTTATTTTTCCGGGAAACAGAATCTACCACAAAAATATTTTCCTAAATCTGAAAGAGTTTAAAGTAGATTGTAAAAACAAATCTACAGGGTCTGAGTTTACAAGACTGTATTGGGTTGGAAAAGATGACAATGACCTGGATATCTGCTTATTTTTACTAATGAGAGCTGGACACAGTACTGGTACCTGGTCCAAACTTACCAATGATACCCAGTTTACTTTCAGCCTTGGCAAGCTGCCTACTATTGCATCACAACAATATGAATTTATAGCATCATAAAATCATTAAGGTTGGAAAAGATTACTAGGATCATTGAATCCAACCATTTATCCAGGAGAAAAGGAGGCTCAGGGGAAATGCTATTCCTCTCTACCACTGCCTGAGAGGAGGTTCCAGCAAGGTGGGGCTTGGCCTCTTCTACCAAGCAACAAGTGAGAGGAAAAGAGGAAATGGTTTAAAGTTGTACCAGAGGAGATTCCATCTTCATATTAGGAAAAATTTCTTTGTTGACAGGGTGGTCAGGCATTGGAAAAAGCTGCTTAGAGAAGCAGTGGAATAACAATTTCTGGAAGTGTTAAAAAAATCGTGTGGATGTAGCAGCATCTGCTGTTCTTTTAAATGTGCTTACCAGTGCAATACAGAAAGCCTACAAAAAAGCTATTTAAAAAGTCTAACAGTTGTTGAAAGGCAGTTAGTTCTCCATCCTGTCCAAGAAATTATGCTTCTAATTCCAATTTCAATGCTTATTCCCTGTTTATATTGGTTTAGTCATTGGCTTCTGGCATGCTGGATTTTCTTCTCCTGTTTCTTTGGGAAAAACAATGATGAAGATATTCCTACGTTATCATCTGAAAGTGGGGTAGGGCATGGCTCTTCTTACCTACCAAGGTGGGGCCCTAGAGAAGGGATAGAATTTGGAATCATACGGCATTTACTTCCCCTTTGAAGCTTTTTTTGAGAAATCTCAAAATGGACATTTCCAGCCACAGAACCAGTATGTTTTGTGGTGCCCTGTTCTAATCAGGCAACGCCAACATTGTCTGTGAGAATTTTGCTTGCATTAAGGCAAGAGAGGGTTTCTGGCTAAATGTAAAGCAAAAACTCTAAATTTTTTTTGGTCTACTACGGTGCTATGATTATTACTATTGCTTCTGTAGTTGCTGCTGCTATCACTATTACTGCAATACAAGAGAAGTGAGCAGTGCCTTCAGCTTTATATTTATCAGCAAAAAGTTAAATTTTGCTACAAGAGAAAAACAAAAACATTTGCTATCCATCTTCAGGTAACATTATTTATTTCCTTAAAATGAAGACTGGAATATTAAACTTATTCTTAGATTCTGCATAATTTTCTCCTTGACAAAAAATTGAGTTTATCATATATACATCATCCTGAATTAAATCCAGTATTTTATTAATATTGCCACTCTCACTTGCGTGTTGGACATTCTTCCATCACTTACGCTTTTTTTTTGGTAATACATTTTATCCATCCTATATCTATCTTTATTTTTCTAATGTGTTAAAACTAATCTTTATTAGAGAAATGTGATGAGTCCTTTAAAAGGTAACAGTATAGATAGCTAGTTGAATTTCCTAAGTTTTGGTTTGCATTGTAAGGTCTTGAAATGATGTCAAATGGGCTTGTATAGTAAGCAGTTATGAACCAGTCTACAGTTAGCTAACTTACTAAAAAAATAATTAAAAAACAAGAATACAAAACAAGCAAAAAGCAAATAAACAAACCACAAAAGATTGTTGACGTCAGGACTTGTGTTCTGAAAGTCATCCAGATAGAATATTTTTTTATGAAGTCTATGGGAATTTTGTTAGTGTGAAAAGAAACTCAGACATTAGTAACTGTATTAAAAATCTTTCTTCCTAAATAGGGGTTTTAAAGTTTGTCCACAGAAACTAATGAGATTCAAGGCTTCACATTGACTGTTAATTGGGTCTTCTGTATATTTAGAGTGGACTTGCCAATGGAGGATCTGAATATGAGGATCTGGATAATAAAATTTATTTACTTTACACATGTTTAGTATTCTGGAAGAAGAACTATTTGAACTATTTATTCTGGGAAAAGTCTCAAGTATAAGAAAATAAGTCCCTAGCATAGGTGAATCAGAGCAGTGTTTCTGTTTCAGTTGCCCCTAAAAACAGAGAGCATTCACTTTGAAAAATATACTCTTGAGGCATAATGCTAATAGGACACAGAGTATTTTGCGAGGCACAGGCCTGAAATGTATGTCAGCATGAAATCTGCCATACTGCTGCAAGAAATTTGTCTTATTAAGAAAAATGTACTATTAAAAGTGCCAGTTATTAGATTGATTTGGAGATTGCAGGTGAATTGTGTTCTTGAAAAAGGCTGGAGTATATGTTGATTCTCAAAATTAAAACTTAAGAAAAAGAAAAAAAACATATTTCTTTCAATTCCTTCTCATTCTCTTCCCCCATTATAAATTGTTCTGTCGCCTTGCATGCAAATTTAGTTCGTATGCACACTGTTCAAGACTGTTTTAGTAAGTGGTGTTAATACTGTACCATTAGCATTTTGTAGAGAGTAGCCCATCAGTATGGAAATTTGCCTGCAAATGTCAGTGATTCCATGAGGTGCTGGCTTCCAGAGAGTTACTAATATTACCTTGTGCATAAAGAGCTCTTTCAAACTGATGAGGTATTTATAATAAATTCTTCATACTGTAAAACAGCTCCAAAAAAAATAAAGGTAAACTTTCTGATATAAAATATCTCTGTAAAACTACTGCAAATCTAACTGACTGTGTAAGATTGCTCTGGGTAGTAGTGACAGGCACACAAGAGGACACATTCAAGGTGGGGCAAAGAGGTCTGCAGCACTGTACTGAAACAAAAGTATTTGACTCTTTTTGTCATGCACTGGACTTAAAATTTGATTTTTTTCTTCCCCAGTAACTATATGCCAGGCCTACAGAACAGTCCTTTATCTGTGGTACCCACTACCCTGTGCTCTCTCTGCTTTTTTCTGCGTCCTCTTCGATGTTTTATTCCCCTTCATACCTCTGAAGATGGCCCTGCTTTGAGCTGGAAGCTGGACCAGTGACCTCCAGAAGTCCCTTTCAACTAAGATTTTTCAGTGATCCTATCATTATCTGATAATCACAACTTCTGTTGCCTTCTTGCTAAAACTCTTCCAGGTTTTCTGTAGTATTAAGATGTTCAAATTCTTCATTATAGTTTATGAATCTTGTAAAAAATTAATCTAATAATCTTTAACCCTTTACAGTCATCCCTGCTTTCTAGCTCCTTATTAAGCTTTATGTACTCTCTCTTTATGTGTATTGTGTCTGTCCTTTCATGTGAACTTTCTAGTTCACCTACCTCACAAATTATGTTCAAGAACCTCCGCAACAAAGCCTCAAAACCAAAGTTTCTTTGAGCCATAGATATCATGTTCTGTAATTGTAATTACAGAATTTTTAAATTTCCTTGTCTGATTACATTAGCAGAGGACGTTACCAAAATGAGTTGTAAGCTACATTTAAGTGAGCAGTAAGTAATGTTAAATCTTATACTGCCTGTGCTGTTTTGCACCATCTTTTGACCTATCTTCAGAAAAGGAACAAACATCTTTTTGTATTAATACTCATACTGCAAATGTTCTCCTGGAGAGAAGATTGCTTCCTTCAGAAAAAACAGCAAAGATGAAGAAATTACTCCCTTCTCCCAAATACTTAGTGGACAGCCAAGTGTAATTCTTCTCTCACTTATATATCCCTAGCATTTTAACTTTCCTCAAAATTTACAACTAGAGGTGTTTTTTAGATGGCAATAGAGAGCTTCATTCTTGCATAAGCACAGTTGAGATAGTCCAGTTCGTCTCTTAGTTCACCTCTTACAAAGATATTTATAGATTTAGGGTAAAGCTGAAAAAAACAGTAAAGGAAAATTTCAGCAAGATAATGCAAGCCTATAAATGTCTTCTGAGCATGTTCTTCTAACTTCTAATGCTAGTGGTAATTGGGAATAATGTTCCTCTATTAGTTAAGTTTTCTGTTGACTTTTTAATCTTCTTCTATTAACATTTTATGGGGATTATTGACTAATTTTCAAAAGTATTAAAATCATTGTGTGACCCCCCATACACATGTTAGTTAAAAAGAGAATGTGAAAAATTGGAGGGAACTTCTAAGACCTAGATCCTTTGGCTAGTATCCCATGTGAAAACAGAAAAAGAGAGATCTCTCCATTTGTCGAATAAACTTCAACATTCTCAAATATTCTTTCATTGTGAGCCTACATCACTGGTGGTTTTGAAGCCAAGTATGTGTCTAGTCAATGCTTTCCAGAATTCTGAGCAGAGATCATTAAAGGTGCGACAAATATAAGGCACTTTACAAATGACCCTTTTTAACAAAAACATGGTAGAGATTAATTATGATCAAAATAACCATGGTGAATGAAGTTTCACATGAATGAAGCTTGGACTACTAATGTTTCTCTCTCTTTTTTTGTCTTTTTGCTTCTCATGAACACACATATGAACTTTTAAAATGTCAATCTGTTATACCTCATTCTTCCATTTTATTCTATTTGAAGATTGACTTTGCTGTCTTCTACTGATAGTCGCATTTAGATGGTGAATGTAAGACCAAGTTTGTCATCTAACTGATTGATACTTGTGCAGACTCCAGAAGGCATGTATTAGATAATCATAAAAAGTTTAAATACATAATTCTTTCAACAAAATAAAATTACATTATTACTTAGAAGTAAGAACAAGGGTGTTACAGACTGAAAGAAGTTGTGAGGTGGTGGTTTTCTTTCCATTTTCTCATGGAAAGTGTATTCTTATTGAAAGGATTCTATTTATTGTGCTTTTTTGAGGGTGTAATCTTTCTGAGCTTGAGTTGTTATGAAAGTACAGATCATAGCCTAAGGCATTAGTACTTAAATATTGTTTTCTTTGTCCAAAAACCAGACTCACTTCTGCTAAACTTTCTTTCTTTTCTTCTGCTAAAGCCACATTCACTAACTACTGTGAGAAATGCCATAGTAACTTGTGAGAAACCAGAACTCAAGACTGGGAAAAGTTTATATGTGGTTTATTATTATTTGCATATTATTATTTGCATGTTACTTTCTAAACCCTTCAAGAAGCTGTGAAAAATAAAAATGCTTTAATATTTTTTTGTATTAGATTTAATTAAATACTGTGATGACAGTTTCACATTCATTTCCAAGAAATTGATCACTTTTAGCATACAGCGTGATAGTAAAAGTCCAGCAGCTTCCTCCCACTTCATTTCCAGAGCAGCTTGTATTTGATTTAGGTGACTTAAGACTCATGCCATACTTCCCACTCTTTCTAATTGCTATTTTTTTCAAAACAGTTAATGAAGCACAACAAACATGTTTTCGTATGTTGTTACCTAAATTTCTGTAGCTGCATCCAGTTTTCATCTAGCTATTGTGTTAATAAACCACTTTTAAATTGAGGATGACATGCAATATTGAGTATTTTAAAAGGCTTAATACCATCCTGTGTGTTTTGCAGACAATCCTGGGCTAGTGAGCCACGTTCCAGTTGGTGTTAGAATCCTGGATGTCAATGACAATCCTCCCGAGCTTGCCAGAGATTACGATGTAGTCGTCTGTGAAAATACAAAGCCTGGTCAGGTAACTCTCACAGCTATATTTCTTCCAGTGATAAAGAGCAATTGCTTTGTTAATGTCACGTATGTCAGAAGTTTGGAACAAGTCATAACTCTTTCTGATTTCACTTTAGCGTTTTGTATTTGAAATTTTAATTGTATGAGGCAAAAGGGAGAAAATTTTGGCATTTGTTCAATATCTCTTCTTTGTTGCTGCAAGAAAAATACTCAAGCTATCTTCTGTAAAGACAGGTAAAACTTTAATCCTGTCAGATAAGGGGTAGAATTTGACAAGCCACTATCCTGAACAAACTGAGTAAAGCAGATTTAACATCTCTCACCCAAGTGTCACGTAGTAGCAATGTTTCAAATGCAGCTCACTGAAGTGGCTAGTGAGCATGGCTCACATCCTCACGCTTTGCTTGTTGGTTGCCCTTGTCTATAAAGGGTCGTTACACAAGAGATCTTGAATGGGGTTTTCACAACTCTAAGGATGGGGAGGGCCAGAACTGTGACTGAATAGCTGAATCATACTCCAGCCACTGCTCCTCTGATTGATGCATGTCATGCAGCCCAGAGTTTGACAGTTTTGCAAAGTGCTTTTCCCTTTCTGCATAGACTGAGTTTTACCCACAGCACTGTGCTTGTTTTGCATTATTGCACAGGTTGTATGTTTCAATTATGAGCTCATATCTTTCCTGAGGAATATATTACTAGTAATAACATTATTTTCATCAAATCCTTAAAAGGAGTGTACACAAAAGCATAGTGACATATTTCTGTTTTTAGAGCTGAGACTATAAAAATGCCATACATCATCTGACTGTAGCCTGATCAAAGTTATCTTCACTCCACCAGTAGCCAAAAACTGGCACCTAAAGCACAGTATAAGAAAATGGCAAGTGTGTATGATACTTAACACAAATTCTTCCCTGGTAACAGATCATTTGCAGGTAATTTCTTGATCTAAATGTGGTTTGTGTATTTTTTAATAATCCTTTAATAACCATCTCATATGAACCTGTCTAACTTTTCCTACAACAAATATAAATTTTTGGTATCTGCTACCTCATGCACCTAGAAATTTTGTAGTTTAATTGCATGCTTCAATAAGACGTAACTTTTTTTTTTATATTTCCATACTGTCTTCAATCAATTTTTACCAGAGGGAGTGCAGTAGATCTCTATTTATTATTGCTGTGACATGCATAAATCCCTAGCACATTGTCCCTTAGTTGTCTCTTGTCCAGACTGAGTCAGTCCTACTTAACTGGAGCAATCGGTGATAAAGCCCTTCCAGACTTTTGATTATTCATCTTTTCCTCCTCTAAACTTTCTCCAATTCCTCTCTATTCACCTTGAGATAGAATCAAGATTCGAGATGCAGGTATTCAGTGGTTCAAAAGTCTTATAATATTTCATGTTTCATAACATATGATAATCTCTGCTTTGATCTTTAGTACTTTCATAGCAATTTCTAAGAAGGTCTTTGCTTTTTAACCACTAGTAAGCATGGAATGCAAAAAACTATGCCTGCCATAACACCAATATCATTAAAGGTAATAGTCAGATCAGAGATCACTATCATGTGTGTGAGGTTAAGACTTTATGTCTACGCATAATGAATTTCCTTTGTCTTTGTATTGCCTGGCTACTGAGTATTGTAAGGTCTTTAATGTCAGCCTTTCCTCTTTTCTTCTTTGAACAATTCAATATCATAAGTAGACTTGGTGGGCTGATAATCACACTCTTTATAAAAAGACATTTACTATTACACTGATCAACAAATGGCCCAGCGTAAGCAGGAAATCACTGTGGCTTTCTCTCCTTGTGTAATATACAATTTACAGAAGAGGTCCTATTTCCTGTCTTTAGAGCAATTATGTGTGCAAGGACCTTCCCTCTTATCTAATGATTGTATAGTGTTCTTCAGTGCTCTTATTGAGACACTGGAAAATCCAAGTAGGTCTGTCTGTCAGCTGAATATCTCTTATTAAATGCTTATTAAAGTAAAAATAATGCTCTGAAAACCTCAAATAAATGCAAATATAGC
>VXBC01006477.1:132080-180618 GCA_013399945.1 Ploceus nigricollis
ATAATGCAAAATTATTATTTTAGAACTTGTAAAAAAACTACTGTAAGAAAAAATATCTCTTTTAAGCATTAGTTGCAACTGATTTCAACTTTTTCTGATATATTAAAAAATATATTATTTAACAATAAATGTTAAATTCTTATAACAAATAATAAGGTGAATCATGCAAATCTGAACCTGTCTCAGAAATGTTCTTTGCTGGGGCTGCTGGGGCTGTTGTTGCTGGCAAGTAGCTAATGTTTTGTAGCAAAGTTTTAATTCTCCAATAGTAGTTTTGCAAATTATAATTTATGGGCAAGATCTCTAAGGGATACAATAGCATTTGCTCACTGTTTGGACCAGCCATGTACTTTTCCCTAAGCTACTGTTGCACATCCGAATGACTATTGACCTCAGCCACACTGCAGTTTAGCACCTGAGATTAGTGCCACTATGAGGGACTCTACAAGCTGTAGTTTAATACCAAAGGCTGGACCGCCTTGATGTTGTATTCTTCAACTAACAGTGTTCCTTTACATAAGTGTTATGAACTATTTTTTATTTGCATTTCACAAGGTTTCAGAAAAATTGTAACACTAAGCAAAAGCCAAAACAAAACACAAAAGTACGTGTCTTGCTCAGATGTTACAATCTAGTCTAAGGAAAGAAAAAAGTAAGATGGTGTTCAACAAATATTAGGGAGGGGCAAATAAACTGATTGCAGAAGAAGATAAGTGTGGGCTATAAAATGTTCCCAGCTGGGTGGTTCTGAATCACTAAAAAGACAGTATAACTTTGAGTTATTCACCATCCTGTGAGAATGTTTCATAAGATTTATGTCTAAATAACAAATTCTGTACTGCTGGGGACATCTGCTTGACTTCGGCTTCCATGTTGCACTATCCTGTAAGGTTAATTATTTCTTTCCTCAGCATATCTGCTTTGAAATTTTTATGTTTGAGATAAACTAACGAGTAGATAGTCATTGAAAGACTTCTTATGTTTGCTTGTTTATTATCAGAAGACCTTTTTATGGAATGAAATCACAGTATCATCTAATCGTAGAGCCTGTCTCCTGCTTTTTTCCCTCCACTGCTCTGTTTTTTTTTAAAAAAACAAACAAACAAACAAAAAAGCCAACAACAACAACAACAAAAAAAACTTCAAGTGTTTAATGCTTAAGTCTAAATGACCAAACCTAAGGCATGTCAAAAAGAAAATGCTTTTGAGGAGACAATCATTTCCAGGCTGAAGTGACAGCTTTAGTCACTTAGTAATCATATAGTTGAGAAGATAGACTAAGTATCTGCAACAGATTGCAAGTGAAGCCTGGTTGATATTATATATTAAAGTAGATGAAGTAGCTGTGATTTGATCTTAGATGACATTCAGACTTGGAGAATATTGACTTCTTGACATATACTGATTTTTGTGAATGACTCTGAAATTTAGCCAACGTAGGAAAATGACATTTTGCCATCTTCCAAAAAGGAAATCAATGTTAGTTGGCAAGGGATGCCTCTGCTATGTGTTTGCCACGTGTATATTTGCTTGTTTATTGATTCAATTCTAAAATGATTCTGAGTAGAATTTAACACCTGCTCTCTGTCCTCTTCAATTAGTTCCCCTCAGTTCTTGAAATTCTCTTTTCTCATCATGTCTTGCTTTTAAAAAAATATCATGACCCTTCAGTTTCATCCCATCAGTGTTGTCAGCTGGGCTTTACTGAAGCTGAGATTATGTCTACATTTTTATTTTAATCAGGCTTGGCATGGTACATGTTAACAACATCTGCTAACAGGCTATTAAGTACTTGGCCAATTAATTAGGAAAGGGTTAATAGTATATTTGGGTGTCAAGATGACATGTACTTTTGCTTCTCACTGCTGAATCTTTCCTGAAAATGTGTGAACTTTCTGTTTAAAAACAGGTCTCTAAAAATGCTTTGACCTATCCTAGTAAACATACAATATTTATTTTCTATGTGAAAAAGCATAACTTTCATACCATGTGGTGCTATACTTTTTACAAACGTTCATGAATTCGGGGAATACTTGAATTTACATATGTGAAATCAGGGAATACAGACAGTATATTTTGAGTTATAAAGTTAGTCTTAAAACCAAATAATTTTTACACAAGTCACGTGTCACTGAGGCCTTGATCAAAGGTATTTTTGTTGCAGAATGGCATGCTCTTGGAGCATCCTGGAAAATGTCACTGAATGTTTTATGTAGCATAGGGCAACAGGATGAAAATTTATCCACCATGCTGTCAAATAAAAGCTGAAGCTGCATAGCAAATTGACTTATATTTCACTGAGAAACAACACTGAGGATTTACGAAAAATATTTAATAAAATAATATCTTCTTCTTATGGTCTTACCTGAAGTTTTTACAGATATGTATGGTAAAATTTAATGACATTTTTAGTATTCGAATAATAACAGAAATCTATTCTTTTGAACATACTGCTCTATCACCCCTTTTTTTGTCTTGCTATGCCAAATACCATTTCAACATTATGAACTAAATATATGTAGCTAAGAAAATCCTATCTTTCTGGTTTTACATGGTAGTTTCGCTAACAGTTGTGCCACCTTTGCAAAATTCAGTAGTGAAAAATTAGCTTTTGCCAAAATTTTCAACCAGTATTGCCATGACTTAGGTAAAAGTCATATGCATGATTATAGATATTTCAGATTTTTTCAGATTGATCTTACTCTGCTCCACTCCAGCAAAAAGTATTATGACAAACTAGTAAAATATTATTGGCAACCATCGTAAGTACTGTTAATTGTCTCAGATGCAATGCAATGTACTTTATACAGTAAATGGAAAAAGCATTATACCCTGTTGTCATGGTTTAACCCCAGCTGGAAACTCATCCCCACACAGCCACTCACTCACTCCCCCACCAGTGGGATGGGGAAGAGAATCAGGAAAGTAAAAGTGAGAGAGCTTGTGGGTTGAGATAAAGACAGTGTAATGAGTATAGCCAAAGCTGCACATGCAAGCAAAGAAAAGGAAGGAAATGACCACTTCCCATGGGCAGGCAGATGTTCAGCCATCTCTGGGAGAGCAAAGCAACATCATGTGGAGCAGCACTGAGTTTAGAAGACAAACACCATCACTCCAAACATCCCCTCCTTCCTTCCTCTTCCCCCAGCTTTATAAGTCAGCGTGACATCATATGGCATGGAAAATCCTTTTGTTCAGTTAGGGTCAGCTGTCTTGGCAGTGTCCCCTCACAACTTTTCATGCACCCCCACCCCCTCTCTGGTGAGGCCGTACAAGAAACAGAAAAGACCTTGATGCTCTGCAAGCCCTGCTCAGCAATGGCAGAAACATCTCTGTGTTTTTCCAGCACTTTTTCCAGAACAAATTAAAACCACAGCCTCATACCAGCTACTTTGAAGAAAATTGACTCTACCCCATCCCAAACCAGAACATGGTTTAAAAATAAATTTGTTTTGCTTCTCTTATGTGAATGGAGGTAGAGATCTCTGTGGTGTCTTTCAGTTTTCAAACAGACCAAGCCACTGGAGTCTGTGCTGTGTATGTTTCAGGTTCAGTCCAGACAGACTATAGCTGAACACTGAACAGAAAAATTCTTATGAAAAGAGCACTTTCCCTCCCCCCTTTTATGTTTCCCTCAGGATATATATCAGCTCTGTGCAGCAGTCTGTGTGGGCTTCACTGCCTATATCACAGGAACAACTTTTATTGGATTCCACTTTAGCACTTGAGTTTCAAGACCCAGCATGAAAATGAAAGCAGAGGTAGAAATACTGTTTGGTCCCACATTCCAGGAGCTTAGATCAATTTTAGTTGAAAGTAAATTTAAAAAACCACCAGGGCTTTCGAAGGCAAAGGTCCTACCTTTCAAAAATACCTCTCTTAGACATGGTTCTGGCTACATCCAGTTCTGTTGCTTTTGGGCAAACTAAACTAAAGCCAGGAGTGGCTTCTGTTCTTCCTGTTCTATTCTCTGGGAATTTAAAACTGATTCTTCACAGGGATTTTTTAGCAGAGATATGGTTAGCAGAAATATTTTAGTTAATTGTTTTTCCTTACCAATATTGAAGTACATTCAATTATTAGGACAGCAGGCAGATGACACTTCACATAGACCATCCCAGTTCAGCCTGTATTTTGGCTCCATAAAAACAGATATTTAGCTAAAACTGTAATTCAGGAAGTCAGCAGGATACAATGCAGATGGTGATAATCTCTACACCAGGTCCTGACCGTATCAAAACATCAGAAAGTATAGATCCTTTAGATGCTTTTACCTGGCTATCAAGAGTGGTTCCTAAAATATTTCCTGCTAGAGAAATCGAGTTAATGACCCAGTCATTTCATCTGTTGAATTCAGAAGCAGTCAAGTAGAAAATTAAAATAAGGTAAAGTTGAGCATCCTGCTGAAGTCAGGAACTATATGGGTCAAGTTCAAATTTCAACACATTCACTGTTAATTTTTATTTCAGGTAATTCAGACTATCACTGCTACTGACAAAGATAACTCTGCAAATGGCGCAAGATTCCATTTTTCTCTTGATGAAGGGCTTTCTTTGAATCCCAACTTTACTCTAAGGAACAATGAAGGTAAATCAAATACATAAATCTCAAAGAAATGGGCTTCTGTTTTGTGTGGGCTGTCTCAATTGAACAGAACAATTTCCATGCATTTCCTGACAGAAACGGAAAGTTGTAATATGTCATCACTGAGCTGTTGGATATCAAGGACGTGTGTACACAATATATTGCAAACTATGAATAATCAGATACTGCCATTTGGATTTATATTCCACTTTATTTTAGCATTTATACTTCATACTTTCAGGAATGTTGTTGAAAAGTGGACTAATGAAAAATACTTAAATTTGTTCTACTTTTAGGTGAATAGCACTGATTTGGTACTATCAAGGTTATTGCAAACTATTGCTTAAAGAAGGAAAAAAAAAAAGGGGCATAAAAATTGGAATTCATGCTTACTTTTACAGATATGACACCAAGAGCAGGTCCTTCTGTGGTTCCTGGATGATAGTCTATCTCTTCATGACATTCCTGAGAAATTGTTTCTAAACATTGCAATCAGAAATTCATAACAGATAGTCTCAGAAGGAAAACAGCCCCTAGAGTCTCCCAGACAAGTGTTTCTGAACATTTATTGAGTGAAAAACTGTCTAACCTCCAAAACACAAACCTAAATAAGCCTTGCTCTTGATCAAGTATTACCTCATGGTCTCTACTTTGCAACCTGATGAAAATAAGAGTAAACTTTAAATGTTTGTCTAAATTTTTCTCCTGAGATTTTGTGTATGTGTATTGTGGGGCTTTCTTTGTATGCCTATGTGGAAGTGTATGGGATTTGCTTTGTTTTACAGTTATGTATTTGTAGTACTTCTGTGGAATAGATTCTGAGATCTTACAGATCGCTAGTCCTCTGTAATGCATTAACTCCATCACTGGTGTATTTGGTACATACAGTGATATTGAAACAATTCTTTACAGACTTTTTTATCTGTTTGTAAAATCAGTCAGGGAAGGAGATTGGATAATCTTCCTAAAGAATCTGTTCAAGTGTTTAACTATACTTACAGAAGAAAAAGAATCATGCTCTTTATTTGGAGTACATAAATGGATTTCATATTCAAGTTCCAAAAGAGATCAATAAATGTATATCAATATTAATAAATAATCATAAATATTGAAGGACTCATTAATATATTAAAAATATTCCCTAAGTGAGATGCCAGCACTTCCCAGATTAATATATCAATCCCACTCAGATTGTGATGGAACATTATAGAAAAAGCCAGACTGTTGTTCCTGAAATGAAGGAGGGGTACTGTTACATATTTCTGTATTTTAGGCTGTGTTTCCAATAAACTCCTTGAGTATTAGACTGTGATCTCATGCGAAAGACCATGTGCATGTTCATTTCAATACAAGATATTTATATCAAGAAGTTTTTTGAATAGCTCTACTAAAATTGTGGTTTGTGACAAAGTAGATATTTTATGATTTTGAACATATTTAAAGCTGGATGTGTATTATGTCTGTTCATTGCTACATAAATTATTTAACTACACAGATTTATAAGAGGGCATGAACTTCTAACAAACTTTTGATGCAGAAATGTCATGTTTTGGATAGAAATATTCAACTTTGGATAGAAGCACTTGCTGCTTTTTTTTAACTTCCCCAAGATCAACGAGCAATGACTTAGCAATCAGCAGCTGAAAGCAGTGTTTAGACTACCCTGAATTGGATTTTATGGGGGGAAGTAGAGGAAGGAACTGAAAAAGATGTCTTTTAAGGTAAAAGCCTGCTGTGCATTATGTTTTTATTTCACCTAAGGAATTACAAAATTATGCACTTCCTGCAGTATCTTGCATAAAACTTCTCACACATACAGAGACTACAAAAATGCAACTTCCAAAATGGCCATATAATTAAAAATGACTGCTTAATTCAAATCATAACAAGAAATTTATCTTAAAAGCAAATACATAGTTATGATTTTGCTTGGTACAAGACACTTTGAATGTATTTTTTAAACATTGTCTTTTATTGGGACCTTTTCTTTGTGACACAATCTATACATAAAATATTAGTGAAACACCTATGAAGTACATGCACAATATGCAGCTATTTAGCATTTACAGCTTTCATATTTCTCATCTACTTCTATTCAGAAACAGATTTTCCATTGCTTTCTATTATAGGAAATAGCAGAAAAAAGGTGGGCAAGAAAGGCTTTTCTTATGTCTGTGACAAGTTTGCACTTTTGCAAACTCATGTTTTCAAGCATCAGGTATTAAAATTATTCAGAATGCTCTGAACAGAAGACAGCTGCTCTGGATTTCCAAATTCTATAAAAGCTGGTATTCTGGGGGGGTTATATTTGTTTGTTTGTTATGTTTTTAAAGAAAAAAACTACAAAAATTGCCTTGAGAGAATTTTTATAATGTTTTGTAGAATCATAAAACCCAAATTCTTGATTTCACATAGAAAATGGTAGTCAGTAGTAGCTGAATCTGTCTTTACAGAACTATATTCCTCTTGCAGTCACCTTCTAATTCAGTCATCCTCTCCTTTTATTTCTTCAGGAAAAGGGTTCCATTTCATTAAAATATCAGTAGACATTTTTTCCCCTTGTTTTCATAACCAAAAACAACAGAGTTTTGTTCTTGGACCCCAAATAGACTTTTGCGTGAAAGTCTATTTCGTTCATTATCAGTATTCATTTATTATCAGTATACTCCACAGCAGTGCACTGGACCTTAAAAGATTTATGCTTATATCTATGCACTTTGACTGAAATCTAGGGCTTGTACAAGCATTTTGTTCCTATCTACCTGTATAGACTGCAGCAATATACAATCCCAGCATGTGTATGATTCAGCTCAATAATATTCTATGGCTTCAGCAAACTTAATAAGTATTAAAGCCTCAGTCCCTATAACTGATCATTTGGCCAGTTAAACTTTTATCTCTTGGACCTGAACTTGTGCATTTTCTAAATGAAAATCTCCATAATATCAAATCTCTATTTGTGGAATATTCACACTCATAATTCAGAGCTTAAAACTCTCTGAAATGTAAAACCCATTCTGAAATGTATTGTCTGATGGAAAAACAGAGCTATACGAAATATAACATCCAGCAAAATTAAGAGTTCCTAGGATCCCCTTCTGTATTCTGTTTGTGCTACAATTTNGCAAACCCAGAGAAGAAGCCTTTCTTTTTTTTTGAGAATTGCACTTATGAATGTCTTTTAATGAAAACATGTTTGTTTGCAATTTATTTTGCCTAGAAAATTGTTACCATTTCTATTAAAACCTGAGAAGCCAAGTACTTTTTCTGCTGTGCTTTTATGCTGTAAATCAGATTCTACATAACTCATTTCTTTGTTGTCTGTGTTCTCCTCACTTTCTTTTTTAGGATATTGTCATAGATAATTTTGTAATTCTTTTTCTAATATCACAGACTTTTACTTTTTGCATAATCAGAAATATCTACTTTTGCATATCCCATTAAAAACTTCCCATAACGATATGAGGCTAAAACCATGGAAATCAGAATAAAGATGACAGAAGTTCTTCCCAATAGATTCATTTCTATGTATTGAATTCTAGACTTGTACTTTTTTTTTTTTAACCCTGAAAATAATAATATTTTTCCAGATGCCTAAGGAATTGTGGATATATTTGTCAATTTTTTTTTTGTCTGATGGAAAACTCATCTGAACATGTAATTATTATCATATTTCCAAGCATTAATATGTAGACTCTCTTCTCTTTCAGAACTTACATAATATTTTTCAAGAGATGAAAAAAGATTGAACCCTCAGAGAACAGTTCACTTAGAACATTTAAGAAATTTCTGCACTGTTTTGCTGGTGCTATTCTTTAATCACAAGATATACAGCTTTCCATGGATGCTTAGTGGTATTGTCAATTTCCTAGACAAGAAGGGTCTATATAGGTAATGGACACATTCACCCGATGCTGCCAGTGAGATCTGTGCATTCTCAAATTGAGATTGCTGACTTCTGATAGCAGACTAAGTTTAGCTTACTTTCAATGAAGAACACCTCCCTAGAGAATGCTTAGCATTTGTTTTCCTCTTCTTTTATTTCTTCAGGACAAAGATTTCATATCACAAATGCATTTTCAATTTATTTTTCCCCTCTGCCCACTTATCTCAAAGATCTGGCCCTTTGATTATTGCCCAGTATGGAGAATATTCTGGAAGTGGAATAAAGGTATGCCATTTTTCTGATACTATAATTCTGGAGATTCCATTTTCTTAATTTTATGTCAGAAGATCCAGTAACACCCACAGAAGTGGAGATGTGTTTTTCTGTAAAATCTGGAGCATGATGAGTTCAATGGCATCTGTATAAAATGAAGTTTTTAATGTATTCGTCCATCCATGCTTGTGATATATATTAACCTTTTTCCCCATGTCACAGATCAAAAAATAGTAAAAAAAAAAAAAGATCAATTTTATTCATCATTGCTGTTACTTAGAAAGAGAACAGCCTCCAGAGAGTAATTGATTCCATCCCAGTGTGAATTTCTTACAGAATTTTCTCTTTATCACTCTGCCCTTCTTATTTCCTACCATATTGGACAATGTGTCTGTGAATTAACTTCAGAGCTTTCAAGCTGCAAATGAGTATGCCAGATACCAGACCATGTCTTAATTGTTCTAGAACATCTACAGTAGCTTTTTAAATGGTTGGATTTAAGCCCTCACTTTGCAACCCATCACAAGAGGAAAACGCCCGCATAGTTCCTGCTTTCATTTACGTCACGGAGTCATGCTTGTTCTGGTTATGTGGTACTGTGAATTACTGCTGACCTTCTGTAAAATATCATCCTGCAAAGAAGACAAGTTGTAACTGGAGAGAAATGATTTCTGAGAAAGTGCAAAGTTAACATCATACATGGTGACTGTAAGTACAGTCCACAGAAGTACTGCTACTGTAAATGGATTGAATGTCTGAGTAGATATTATCACAGAATCAACACATGGAAGTTAAAAAGGAATTCTGCCATGACTATAACAAGAAAACCAGGAGCAGCTGCTGTAGAGGGAAGACATTTTCCCTCTTCAGGCCTCTGAACGTCTTTGAAAATTTTTTTATTTAAAAAAAACTGGCTCTAAGATTGATCGTAAAGTTATTTTAGTGCATAGTGTAAAGGTTCTTGCAATTCTTTTCTGGACTGCAACTTGCTGGTGATTCACAAACCAACTATAAGCAAATAACTATATTTCAGGCTAAAAATGTGTTCTATGTTACTTTTCATTTTTGCTACCCACTGAACTAGAAACTTATAATAGCTTCTTGCCCATTGGCAATAGCTTTGAAGACAGCAAAAGAGAAAATATATTTACAAGAGTTATCAATAAAGTAATGAAACAGAAATGCCTATCATGTAGTTCACATAAACAAATTAACAGCTCCAACTTTAGAAATGTAAGAAATGTAAATCATTCCAATATATCTTCTTTGGTTTTAATTAGTTTGTGGCTTCTCAGAAAATTTATAGTGGTTGAACTGCTGACACAAGCAGAGCTGAAAATTGAAACATGCCTTAAGATATAAACAGGATTTTACTTTTTGGTTTTTTACTTCCATTTCTCTTGTCTCTGCTTTTAATGCGTACTGTGTCAAAGGAATTTTACTTTTTGTTTTTTTACTTCCATTTCTCTTGTCTCTGCTTTTAATGCGTACTGTGTCAAAGGAATTTACAAATTGTGAATAATAAATGAGCATCCTCCAATGTGCTCCAACAGTCATCTTCCATGGTCTTACCATTGTATCTCTGCTTCCTTGATTTTCCTATGCCCTCATTTCTTTATTTAGCTTAGAAGCTCAATGTAAAAAGGCAGAGATGATGGATAAAAGACTGTGATAACAGCCTTGTATGGAGTGTACAGCCTGGCTTAGTAAACTATGACATCTTCAGAGTGTGAAGAGTTGCTGTGTTACAGCCATGCAGCACTTCCCATGGGTAATCTCAAACTCACTTAAGATAAAGCTTAACTTCTAGTTGACATATTTGCAAAGAGCAGCCCAAACAGCAGTAAGTTAAGATCATTAGAAAGTTTAGATCATTAAATGGAGCAAACTATAACACAAGGTGTCAGATAAATATTTCTTTCCCTATGTGGGAGTTGTTAATTTCCCTAGCAGTCAGTCCGGTAATCTCCAGTGAGTCCTGGTTCTTACTGTACTCCTCAGGGGTGAAGTTCACCATTTAAATCTATTGAGATAGAAAAGTCTTTCCTTCCAGGCCTAGAAGAATAAGATCTGTAGTGCTCATCATTCTATTGCTATTGCTGCTATCCTATACGCTTGCATTCCCCAACTATTTGCTGCATCTTTTTTTGAGATACTAAAAATTTCTCACTGCATAACCCCCTGGCTCCCTTTCAAACTACTGCTGTTATAACTTTTTTCTGCTTTTCAAAAAACTTTTATAGATCATCAGTGTCAGACTTTATACTTGGCTTCCTATAGCTTTTACAGATGGAGAGATTTTTTGTTCTGTGCAAAGCTCTTAAAAGTTACTGTCTTTCTAGCTCTTCTCTCAGCACATTCCTATAATGGTGTTTGACAAGGAACAAAAGCAATTAAAATTTGAAAGCTTAGAACACCAGAATGTACAATGGTTGTCAGGATGCAGTCAATATTGCAGATTGGCTAAATGTTTTTTCTATCCTTTCATTTTGTTGGCATACCTTTGCATATGATTGTCCTCAAGAACGGAGCTCTGACTAGAGCATCAGAGACATAATTTCTGTGTTATGGCAATATGATTGGCTTTGATAATTTTCTGCTATGCTTGATTCTCAGTGACCTTTGGAAACCAGACACTGTTTCCTTTTTTGAAAAAAAATGTTAGATATCTTATTTGTAAAATATTTTAGGAAATTTAATGAGAAAAAAATAGTATGTGAGAGTTCAGATACTTTCTAGTATTTCACTTATGTGTAAACACAATGCATTAAGTTACCAGATTTAAATCTGTGATAGAGAAATAATGAGAAATAACACCTCTGATGATATTTGGAACAGAAAATTTCGAAGCCAGTGTCTCAAATATCATACTTTTTATTTGTGTTAAAATTTGTGAAATTTCATTGAAGGAAAAACTTGACACTGTTTATTTGAGAATGTTTATCACTGGGTATGTTATTACAGAAACTTCTGGGTATGTCATGTAACATGTTTCTACAGAAATCTACTTACTACTCAAGAGAATACAAAGAACAAAAATTCACCATGACAATTCTTTGAAATTAAAGACTTTATACTGGTTCCCTTTTTCCTTTAATTATGTCTTATATCAATATTTTATTGTATCTTACATTTAATTGTATAATGTTAACAGTACAAGAAAAACAACTTAATATTGAATGAACAAATACAACACGAGACGAAAAAAAGTCTATTTTTTTAAATTTGTATTTATTCTGTACAGTATAAAAATATCAGTTCTTTGTTTGGCAAGGTGTTCCTCACAGAGAAGCAAGTTTAATTATAGCTTTTTTCACATTTTTTCACTGTAAAATTGAACTGTATAATTTTCCCATTTCTTCATTTTTTTCTCTTCTTTTCTTTCTTCTCTTAGTTTTAATATTTTTTTCTCACAATTTTCCTCCCATCTGTCCACATTTACCCTTGTAGCATACATTCTCACATCTCAATGTTCTTTCCTTTACATCTTTGCCAATACTCTCTGTGCTAAAATTACTGCAAGATCCCTGATCAAGAGTCCTCAGTTTTTCTTCATTATATTCAGTCTCTGATGCTTTTGTTGTCAGCCAACATTTTCATCACTGCTACTAGAGCTGTGCACTGGATCATTCACTCTTTTTAAAGTTGAAGTCACAGGCAACAAGGACAGCACTTGGCCGCGTACCTCCTCTTGACTCTGTGTAGAACCCAATGGAACCCAGACTTCATTATCAACAGGTTTTCCTCTTTTGAATTTACAAAATAATGTGAAAGTTGTATTGCAGCTCAACAGCATACTGTCATCATATTGCAAAAGGAATTTATATGCCACAATGTATCATGGTGCCTGCATGAGGCTATTTAGGAATGCTTAAAATCTGCAGGCTGTTGGAATAATGTTGAGACAGGAAAAAATCCTGGTGCACTCTTGTCCATACTGCCTAAGGAGGATTGCTGGTGTATGTTAATAACAGTAACTGTGCTTGGGTGTTATGCGAGAGTCCTAGTAGGCCCAGAACAACAAAATGCAAAATATTTTGGGGGCAGGATGTATATGTAAGAAATAACTTTGCAATGTATGTTATATCATGGACATTTTATAGTCTTCCACAATATTATGTTCTTATGTTCTGTCACAATTTTTCAGATCAAAGAATTATCTCATCACCTCATTCTGGTTCCAGTAAGGTTCTGTAACTTGAATGAATATACTTTAATATAACAGTGTGCATATATATATATATATACACCAGTATATATAACAGTATAACAAGTAACTGGTGTCATCAGTCGTCAAAACATAACGTTGTAGAAGTAAACTTGACGTAAACAAGTAAACTTGACATAAAAAAGTAGAGGCAGGACTCCAAGGCCTACAGCAAATAAGTAAATAAATAAATACCTTATATTGCACCCACTCCGAGTGAAAAGAACAATGCTTAATGAATTTGTAACAAACTCACCATGCTGGATATTCAATATTTCCAAAATGGGGGGGAGTGTGGAGGGGTGTTGTGGGTGTTGCTTATGTACGGAAGTAAAGCTAAAGGACTTCAGTGCTGAGTTCTTGACTTATCAGCAACAGTATCACTTCCCAGCTTATATATGTATTTCTTGTGTGAAACCTGTTACCAAAATATATTGTGATAGTATCACTGTCAGACGGCATGCAAAATAAAATATTGGCAAAAGTGGGCTAAAATTAATGTTTTAAAATTTTGCACAGAGCTTGACAGAAAGTATAGCATGAAGAGTAACCACCTGAAACAGATCTTGTATCCAGTTTAAACAAAAACTTAACTATTTCACTCAAATGCGTGTGCAGCAGTCCAATGGGCAAATATATGCCATACTGGCTATATTGTTACACTAGATTTTCACAGAGTGACATGGATTTCATTTTTCCATAGATTATGATAAAGCCATTTAATACTGTAGCTACAGAGGTAAGGAAAATTAAGAAAATTTCTTGTTTGTTTGTAATAGGAAGAGAAACCTGGCAGATGTATTCAGTACTCATAACCTCACAATTTGGAAATCATGTGACAAGCAATACAAGAAGAAAGCTCTTTTCTTCTAATGTCTCTTTCCATTTATCATTCCCCATCTCTCTCTCTCTCCAAAACTGCTTGTGTTTCAAATTCTCAGTGTTTCAATTTTTTTTTTAAATTTATCTTGGACTTTTATTCAGAGGCTAGTAATTTAATAGTGGTGGCAACAAACTGAAAATAAATTTTATACGTATGAATATTAGCTATAACTATACATTGTTGCAACATCTCTTCCCCTGTATGCTCTTTATGCCTCTTAGTTCCTTGGACTTGAAGGGATATGTGTGGCAACTTCCTACTCTCATTAGTGCCTTGCTCTTGCAATGTGTGTGTAATAAGCATTAGATTTTCCTTGTCTGTCTATGCCAGATGGACCCGTAGGTAACAGATGGGTGAAAAAGTCTTTTGTCACTATCTCCCCCTTTCTTATTTATCTTTAAACTCTACTAGTTTAGAACATGCAATATCCACTCTTTTCCCCTTCCTTTGCCTTCCTTTGCCTTTCCTCTTTCTCCAGACCTCTCCAAAGCATGTGTCTTTAGTCACTGTCCTTTCAGATGTTTTCTGAAAGCTCACTAAAACACTAAAACCTTTTGCAAACACATGAAAGTCTTATTTTAGCTTTTACTAAAGAAGTTTTAATATTCTTCTGAGAGTCAAGAGGATTTTGTGTTGTTCAAAACTTTCACAATAGATATCCTCAAAATTCCAGGTATTCAGTTTGACACGGGTCCATATGCTACCAACAGTATAACATGGGATGAAAACACTTGCAAATTGGGCCCAAAATGTTTGTCAAGGTTCACTTGATTCCAATAAAAATACAAGAGTTTTAAATACTCTTATTTATATAATGTTAATTACTTTCCAACTCCCCCCCTTTTTCCTCTATTGGCCAGAAAAGCTTCCTGACAAATTTTAATTCTAGATTGTGTATTTTCATAGATTACAGCTGGCTAGTTTTAAGATGCCCCATGCTTCCATTTGATGGGAAACAAACAGTAAATAACTTTTTTTTTTCATTTTTTACTTCACTGAAATGTTATTCTTGTTTTGATATTGTAGATAATACAGCCAGTATTCTGACAAGACGAAGGAGATACAGTCGAACCACTCAAGATATCTATTACCTCCCAGTTTTGATTTCTGATGGCGGCATGCCCCCTCTCAGCAGCAGCAGTACCCTCACCATCCGGGTTTGTGCCTGCGAGAGAGACGGACGAGTGAGAACTTGCCATGCTGAAGCTTTCCTCTCCTCAGCTGGCTTGAGCACAGGAGCTTTAATTGCAATCCTGCTCTGCATTGTCATCCTTCTTGGTGAGCCATTTGCAATACTAAGTGATGTTATCCCTCCAATGCCTCTCAGAATCTGACAGGGCACAAGGTTTCAGTATTGTATGCTTTTGAAACAATGGTTGCCTGGTAGTAGGAGACAATTAGAAACACACAGCTGTGATTAGAGGGTAAAGGTTTAGCTAGAGTTAATAGGGAAAAAGTGCCTTTAAAGTACATTTTTGAATATCTGGAATCCAGTAGAAATTTTTTTCAGAGGTTATCAAGTAATTAGGACTGGAGATCTTTTTTTTCTGTAATTTGGAAAGATTTCAAAAAGAGACGACTCTAATACCATGTCTTGAGCAGTGTAAAAAATTATAGAAAATAGATGGGCAAAGCTTTTTGAAATGCATTATGCTGTAAGAAGCAACATTAGTACTCTACAAAAACCATTTCTTAATTACCTTTATGGAATAAACTGATAGCAATGCACAACATAATCCACAGGGACAAGGTACATAGGAGACTACAAGCAGACTCATAAGATTAATGCCATTGCAAGTGCATTTCCTCTTGACTCTTTTTAGGTTTTTTATTTTCCCAAGCCAATTCCAATGTTACCCATTAGTCAATATTGTGGTTGGTTTTGGTTTGGGTTTTTTCTCCTGTCAGAGACACAACTTGCTGCATACATAACTCTGGGCTACTCATGTGATTTTCTGCATTCTTACGGAGATGGCAAGAAATAATAGCAATTGCAGCGTAACTGAGGGATATTTTGAGGACTTTTTCCCCAAAGACTACATTTTCTAAGACCTACTTTCTTTACAGCTTGCTTCAGTATTTTCTTGTCAGAAGGCTATTTTAAAATACATAGTTTTAAATGTATTGTGTAATTTTGTATTTTATTACACAGAATTGAATATTCGTAAGAAAAAAATAAATGTTTTACATAATAATTCAATTTATGTGCTAAACATTGGTTTTAATGAAGCACTGGAAGCCCTGGATTATGCTTCTGAAAAATGCCAACTTTAGTTACTCATTTTTCATTTACCTGAAAGAATGTTGTCTCCATTTATCTCCTTTATGAGTTCCCTAATAAACTAAGTAGCAGATGATCCCAAATACCAGTACTGAATATACCAGCCTGAAAATATTACACCTCTGTATTTTTGACTTAGTGTCTGCTATTTCTGTAACATATTCAGATGTAAACTTTAAACCTACTCTAATATCTGCAGTTTTCTCTTTAGCAATTGTGGTCCTTTTCATCACCCTAAGACGTAGCAAGAAGGAGCCTTTGATCATTTCAGAAGAAGATGTCCGGGAAAATGTTGTGACATATGATGATGAGGGAGGTGGAGAGGAAGACACAGAAGCATTTGACATCACAGCACTGCGGAATCCATCTGCAGCTGAAGAGCTAAAATACCGGAGGGATGTTCGTCCTGAAGTGAAGCCTCTGTCCAGGCATCATCCCTCCTCAAGCCTTGACAGTATAGATGTTCAGGAGTTCCTTAATCAAAGACTGGCAGAGGCTGATCTGGACCCCAGCGTGCCCCCGTATGACTCCCTGCAGACATATGCCTATGAGGGTCATAGATCAGAGGCTGGGTCTATCAGCTCTCTGGATTCAGCAACGACACACTCTGACCAGGATTATAATTACCTTGGAGACTGGGGACCTGAGTTCAAGAAGCTAGCTGAACTCTATGGGGAAATAGAACCAGAAAGAACAACTTAATTGTAATTCCCAGAACAGAGAAGTTCCTAAACAACTGGACAGATAATGACAACAATGGTAACAAAAAAAGTGAATACAGTACTTGGAACTGAGTAAGATGTATGCAGTTACTGTAGAACAAGTGCCCTTTTCATATTTGAAACTGGGTTCTCCAATTGAAAGAAAGTCAAATTTTGGAAAATACAGAAAAAAAATCTATTGTCCCTTGTGTATTTTTTTTAAATTACTCATTAAAGTGTCTGGTACCTTATCTGCAACAATACCTAAAGTAAAGCCAAGAAATGACATTTTTATTGCAATATGCGTAACAGCTGCAGTAAGTTCATGGTCATGTCTGTTTGAGAAGAGAGCTAACAGAGGATCAAATCTCTTGCAGGTGGTTGTGATGTTGCATTTCTAGCTGTGCTCTAGGCCTTGTGATCCCAACATGAGGTAGACAATGAGGTTTACTATCAGTGCGAGAAGTGCTACCAGTCTGTTTCCTTTACAGAGGTGATAAGCCACACCTGTCCTCTTAAATAAATGGTCCTTTGATGATTTAATCTTATTGACTTAGCAGGTTGCATTGAGAAGCTGTCATTCATTATGTCCTTCATAATCTTGTCATCCATAACCAGCTAACAGATGGAGGGCTTCATTATCTGTAGCTCAAACACAGCTCTAGCCCATAACCCCAGACCTGCTTTGTTACTGCGTGCTAGAGGAACTGCTGTTTCCAGTGTTGTGCTTTTTCTTTTTGTCTTTTCATGGGAACATCATTCATCTAAATGGAATAGGCCCAAAGTTCTCCTTATGCAGTGAAGCAGATGAAGCATAGGCTTTTTCAATAAAAACAACAATGGCAGCACCATTAAACGACGCAGTTTTTTGGTTCACTGTGCTTCACTTATGTCAAGAGCTCAAGCTTTTTAAATCTTTTGCTGGTCTGAGTCCAGAAGCTACAACAGTCTGTTTAAAACCCAGAGTTCTTAATCACAATGTTTTTCCATTTCTGTGTGTGACTAAAAGAAAAAGAGAGCTGCTGGTAAGACATTGGGATAGCGAAAATTGAAGCAAGGAGAATAAGATTATGATGCTTTTTTCTTTTAAATTCAATCTACTGATATTTATTTCTCTTAGAGTAATTGCCCCCTCAGTAGAACAAGATGGTTTTTCCCTATTTCAAGCATCATGGAAACAAGAGCATTTTAAGTCAGTGAAGGAAATATACCATTACTGTGGTTCCTATGGATTAAGTAAATTGATTTCTTACATTAGTAACTTTGTAGCATTGCAGAAATGATAGTTCTCCTTAACATAGCAAGCTGCTTAACACCTAATCCAGCAATTTTTTCTCTTTATTTAGCATTGCAGCAGCAGAGCTGCTAAACTGTTCTGCTTAACATAGCAGCCTGATTTGCACCTCATCTAGCAGATTCTGACTTTTCCTTTCCTTTGTTTGGAATTTTAACCTTTTCTTTGTCTTTCTGGTGATAATACTGTGAGAGGACCAGGAACTCATAATATCCCATGAGAGATTATGACCTATAATACTCACGATCACTATCAACAGTCCTCTGCTTCTAATTCTAGCTCCACTTTAGGCAAATTGACTTCTTCCAGTATGCATTGGATTGGAAAACTGTCCAGAGTAGAAGCTGTGTATTTTTTTCTTACTCTGCGGTCTGGTGTGCAGGGTGATACAGATTTGTATTCTGCACTAGATTCCTCCCTCTGCATTTTAGGTGCCACTTATATTCAGCTTAGTAAAGAAGGGTCTATATTTATTGCTGATCTACTGTGAGCCACACAGGTGAACTAGATAATTAAGCCTTCTTTTCTTTACTCTATGGTTGGATAGGTCCTAGACATGACTGAAATTTCTGATCAGTTTACTTTGAAGAGATTTTTTTTTTCCTGAGTTGTAGTTGACTGCTTTTGGTTTAAACAGCCTTCTGGAAAAAAATAGCAAGTAGCTTTGTAAGCAACTTCTAAACTCTAAAAAGTATTAGCTGTACTGTAGTTACAGAATTGGTTTTTTGTAAACTATTTTGTTTAAAATTTGTAATTACTCTTCTCTCTTTCAGAATCTGAACCCACTGGAAAATTTAGTAGGGAAAAACACCTGAACCCTAAGATATTCTGCTGATGATTTGAAAGTAGTTTAATAATTGTGTTAATTTTTTTATATACTTTTTATGAAATACAGAATCTTTTAGAAAAGCGTTTAAGAAGGCGTTCTTACTGTAGAGTGAAGTTAGATGCAGTAAGAGTTACACACAAGCTGAGAATGGTTCTCTTTTATTGTCTTTTTGGGGGTAGAACTAGGATATGTTTCAGTTTTGTCCCAAATAAAGCAACTAATATTGTGCAATTTTATTAGGAGAAATTTTCTTTTTATTTAAGTCACACTTGCTTTATGCCAACATCTAAATTTTTATACTCTATGAGTAGAGTGTTAAAAACAAAATGTTTCAGCATTACTACTACCATAATACTTTGTATCACAGCTGCATGACAATTGCATTCATTGTTGTATTATAGTTTTGAGAACTAGGTATTAGTTATCTTTATGTCTACTCCCTCTGGCCCTACACGAAAGCAGGGAAAATCAATTGTATTTTATGTTTAAAGCAGTGTTCGTGCCATTGTTTTTTTTATTTACATCACAGAATGTTCAGACTTACAGGCAACAGAAATCCAGTGACACAAGCAAATAGTCACTCCTTACAATAATGGTCAGTTTAAGTTAATAATATCTCAGAGAAATAATATTTCCCTTTTCTCCATTCCTGGTGCTCTCTTTGCTGCTATACAGCACATGCATCATACCCCAGGAAACCTGAATCCTTTAAAACTCTGCAGGGTTATTGAGACGCTGCTTCTGTGATGCTGCGATGTGTCCTGTTTGGTACGTCCTATCCACAGTGATCGCCAAATGTGCTTTTCTATCATGATATGTCTGCATGCTTGCTATGCTTACTGTGTTTTATTCAAATACACATCACAGTGTCGTGTTGTTTGCATGACAAATAACAGAATATTAAATCTTGAGGGCCACAGAAGAAGGCCTCACAGTGCAGAAATAACAAGTTTACAATTTTGTTATCCCAATCTCATATTTTTTTCCTTTGCTCCTTTGTATCCTGAAACCAAATTTAAACTATATTTGACAAATTCTATGTTGACCTAGATTCTATGTTGACCTTCCTAGAAGTGGAAGAAAATTAACACTGGATGGCACAATCATTTTGTAGCATTGCTGATTTGAACAAAGCATATATTCAGTGAAAATGTCGTGGGAAAACTTTTTCTTGGTTTATGGTTAAGTCTGGTTATAGAGACTATGCTTAAAGCTTTCATGGATCTTTTGTGTACTCATATTCTCAAATATTTTCCTATTAGCCTAAATAGTAATCCCATTGCTGCTTAACAACTAAATGCTGAAAACTGCCAGTTTGACTTAAACTGAAAATATTGAGTAAAGTTAAATGGCACATGCAAAGTGATACTTAAGGGCTTTTCTATTTACAGTTTGATTTCTTTAACAACCATTCAGCTAATAGTTCACTTCCACCAAAATAATTAGCTGCATTCCTTCAAATAAATCCTCTTTCTTGTAATGGTGAGGGCACTCGGTATGCTGTAATCTTGAAAAGTCAAAATAATCTGAAAAAATGGTCAGTATAAGAATTGTAAAATGTGAAACTAAATTGGCAAACTAAAACCTGTCAAAAATGTCGTTTAATGCACTTTAAAGACAAGGAAGAGCTTGAATTCAGCTGGGGTTAGATTAAGATTCATACATTGAAAACAAATTAATTTGTATATCAGTGTTACCTTTTATTACATATGCATAGAATACTGTAAAAGTTGAAAGTAACTTCACTCTGTTATGCACTTTATTTTTTTTGCATTCTTCTTAGAAAACTAAAATAACTGCAAAGATTTTTGAGTTTTAATTCTAATGGATGCAGTTGTTTAAATTGTGAATACTAAAAGAAAATATCTATGGGAAAGTATTATTTCTGGTATTTAAAAGGAATTACAAAATTTTTGTGGTCTAAGAATTTTTTAAATCATCCTTTAGAAAATATAAGTATTGGACCAGTCTGGAATTAACCAAACTCAGAAGCTCACACAAGGGTAACAAAGGGAATATTCTGAATGCAAAGAAGGATATGAAGTTATGCTGCCTAGCGTTACTTTGTGGATTATTTTAAAGTGCTAAGACCTTGTACTTGCAGTACATATAAATGGCACAGTGTATTCTAAGGAACATCAGAAGTGTGTTACAAGTTTTGGGCCATTCTTATTTTTCCAAAGTCTCCAAAAATATATATTTTTTTTTTAACAAAAGAGTAATGTAAAGTATACCTCCTTATGCAAGTGTTACTGATAGAAAATTGTTACTTTTTCTTTTAATAAACAAAAGGGACAAAATCTTTTATTCGTATTTTTCAAATAAAATGTGCTCTTTGCTATGGTGATGGGTTATTGTATTCCTCATCACAGCTAGAATGTGTTATTTTGCCTTCACTCCTGTATTCTGTACTCACCAAGGAACCAGAACATCTACAGACGCTCCATCTTTACGACTCAGGTGTGACACAGTTGTATTAATGAGGCCAACATCAGAAACGGGATGGGAACTCGAACTGGATCTGTAATGCCTGGTACAGTCCCTTGGTTGTGCCACTATTTCAAAGACTGTCTCACATGATTATTGCTACAGATGGATAGGGGTGGAGAGAGACACCATAAGATACTTTACAACAGACTGCAGTATAGCTGCTAAATGGTTCATTACTTTTACTTGTGGCAACTGTTCCTCTCCAACCATCACCATCCTGAAACTGAAATACAGTGTTATAGGACAAATGCATTATCCACATGAGTGAATTGGGGAATTGCACATCTGTGAATCCAAATTGGTGGTAAAAGCCAAGGTTATTATCCCAAGTTGACACAGAAGGCAAAAGCAGACAAGGACATTTACAATGCTCAAGCTGAGGCACATGTAATGAAAGTGTACAGGAATCAATCATTCTTTCTCATAGGAATTAACAGGCTTTATCAATAAATGACATCTCAGAAAATAATGACACCATAGCTCACAACAAACTTGTTGCAAGCAAGGCTGTCTTTCCCAGACTGTCGTGAAGTTCAAACATAAAGCGAGGGTAGACAGGAAACGAAAGTAGAATGTTCTTGTTGAACCCCACTTACTCTACTCTATTGTCCAGGAGTCAATTTAGATTGTGTACCACCATACTATGCAATTTTCACATGTGCCTCACCACAAACACAGAAAAAAAAATTATGGTAAGATAATATTTGCAAGATAAATATTGTCAGCCTGAATCTGAATGCAAGTTCAGGGAGGTTTTGTGGTATTTGTTTTAGTCCTCAGTTGAAGTGTTAAAACTTTCAAAAGAATTTTTAGAAATATTTTAGACAATCTTTTATATTCAAGATTGATATTTTTTTTGTCTTAACAAAGCTTTCTATCATCTTATATTATCCTGAAATTTATTTTTAGTTTGTTTGGAGTCTATACTACTTCTATATATGTGGCAAATGTATCATTTATACTTAGGTGCAGAGAGTCTTCAAAAGCTAGAACATTTTGCTTCTGGGTTTAGCAGACTTCTTCTGTGGGCTTCATGATTCCATGTAGCATTTTTGCATTCTTGCAACTCCTCACAAGTCCATCAAGGAAGTCCCAGAGATCCAACAGAATTTCCACACTAGCTGTCTCGTAATCTGGTCTGTTCTGGAAGTACATGCAACAGAGATGATAGGCAGTCAGTATCTGCAGAAACATACCCATCCAGCAGAGATACCCTGAAAGCAAAAGTGGCCATTGGGATTAGCACTCTTAGAGGATCATAGGGCACAAAGACCTTGGAAGGTGATAGATTCCTAGCCAAAGCTGAATTAAATCACGGTCCACAGGAACTCCCACCATAGTGGACCTTGTCATCATGCATGTTCAATGCCCAAATACCTGGTGAGCTCAATGGAAAGCTCTGTACAGGTACATGTAAATAAGCAAACTGCTCAAATATCAGAACGGCTACATCTTCTGCTAGAATTCTGGGCAGGAATGGGTCTGTCTTAATACATTTGTCAGGCTAACAGTGTCAACATAATTCTGAGATATTCTGCAGTTCTTACACACAACTTTACCTACCATGTTAACTGTCTTGAAACAAATTGGATTATTCTCTATCATATTCTTAAGATTATGCATTGTTTCTTTAAATCTGAATTATATCCTTGGTTTAAGAGCAATTCTTCCCTTTATTTTCTGGAACTGATCTGGGTACAAAGCACCTACAATTAAAATTCAGCCTTGTTTTGAAGTCTCAAGCACACACATCTAACAACCAGCTTCATTATTGGATTTGAGCTGGGCAAAAATCAAACACTGCTTGTGTCTGAAAAATAAAGCTCACTCTTACTAAAACTATTTTGTTCCTGCTAGTGTAGGTCTATTGATCAAAAACTATGCTTGAAGTGAAAAAATGTATGATCCTGATTATGTCATATAAACCACATTTGGATTTCTCAAAAATAAGTAAACACAGCTCATAATCTGTACTACTTACAAACTATGTTAACTTTTTTTTGAAATCAAACTTGCATTTTCCAGATAGTTTCAATGCTTTGTGCTACATAAATTTTCATCTGAGAAATGGTAACATGGAGAAGAATAATTGAGAGATCAAAATCTTTTTAATCTCTAGCTGTTTCAACTATTAAAAAGAAGAAAACTTGAAAATATATTTCTTTATTGAAATATCACCTCTGAAAAACAAGTCTCTTGCATATGATATTGGTAACAATAAAAATAATTATGTTACTGTTCTTTCTTACTTGTTTTTAGCAGGTTTTTTAATGCAGGATGCCAAAGTATACCTTAAGTTTTGGCTAAATGGGTTATATTACTGTGAGTATAGCATGCGATTTTCTGAGAAAAGGAAATTAAATATAAAGTAAAACTCTCAAATCTTGTATGTGAAGCAGAAACTGAGGCTATATAAGTGTATCAGAGACCAACACCTCATAAACATATTCCATCCCATTTAGTGCTAAAAAAAAAAGGCCTCTAATGCTCACTTGATATTTTGTCCTTTACAAATGACCATTTCATGTGTATTTATCAATAGGGTCTTTTTACTTTTTTAGTAAGACTCACTGCATTTTTTGGACAAAATTTCTTTTTGTGATTTCCTCAGAATATTATGAAATCACTTCTGTTGAATTTGATGGAAACACTATCAGAAGGACAGTTCTTTGACCAAGTTCAGGATAGAACTTCTCACCAAAATCTGCAAGGAGTAATCAATAACTAACTGGTCAAAGCACTTTATCATGGATGTGCAAGATAGACTTCAGAGCAGGATATTACATGGGGATCTCCTACTTCAGCTATTTCTTGATCATAATCCCACATTAGAAGTTTCAATGAATTTTTACTGATTCTTTAATGATTATTTTTTAATAAAACAACATTCTTGTTTTCTGTCAAGACTTGTGAGGGATGAGGGATCCTGAAAACATGACATAAATTTTTCACTTTGTATCCTGCTTTATTGTTCCTTTATTTTTTTTTCTTTTTTTTCCCCCTGCCCTCAAAGGCCCCCTTTTTGCACTGGGTGCTTGGAGCACTGCAGTATAATAACTGAGGTTAAGAATATCAGGGGAATCTAGGAATTTATCTCTCTGAAAAAATGGAAATACTTTTCAGTGGTATCTGATGCCAGACGTACTAATCTTCATTTTTTACTCTGGGGCAAACATTTAGATTGGACTTTATCACAGCTGAATTCCTTACCTTTTTTTCCCTGCATGATATTCCAAAATTCAAATCACTTTTTATTATAACTTGAAAAATCTTGCTGTTTTTTAGCATTTATATTGTCCAAGACCCTAGTGTCTGAGGTCACAGAGAAGATTATATTATTTCACTAAGTAATTGCTTACTTTAAAGGCAAGATTTCTGATTTCAATGTTACAAAGTAAAGACTTATAAGGGAGGAAACGGAATTAGGAAGCATGAAGAGCAATGGAAGGGTAGTAGAGTAGACAATAAACACTACAGGACAGATGCGATTACACAGAAATGATCAGAAATGCATCATGAAATAAAGTACATAGTGATACAGGACAGATTTTTCAGTGAGGTATTACAATTTTATTGTAAATTTTATGAATTAAAATTGCAATATTTTTGACTAGTCCCCTTCAAGGTAATACAAGCATAAGTTATATGTGATATAAAATGGGGATACATTAGGAAATGCAGAAAAAAAATCCAGTGGAAAATGGACATAATTAAAAGTTATGTATCTGTTTCTTATTGTGTTTCTTTATATTATTCAGGTTATGCTAATTTTTGTTGCTGATATCGTGAATAACCCACACTTCTGGATCAGTCATATACGTACTGATTCTCACTGGTATGCCTAGGTTTTTGTCTTCTCAATTCGACATGAATTTTGAAAGCATTTTGTTTGTTTTGCAGGAAGTTATGGACTGTACTTTTCTAATGAAAAGCTGCTACAACTTCCTCACTTCTGGAGCAGAATTTTAATTTTTCTGATAGCGATTATAGATTGTAGGAACAGTGACAAAAGCTACCCAAGTAGCTGCAGGTGAAAACATTATGTGCCTCCTTACAGGAATCTATTACTTTTTGCCTGATTTGTATCCACACAAAATATTGTCAGAGCTCAGAAGGCATTGGAGAAAGCTGTGGTCATGATGTGCATAAGAAAACCTTTGCTGACTCTGTTCTATTTCTTTCAAATCTAACCAAATTTAAGGTTAGGTGAGTCTAATGTGACTTCATTGCTCACACTTTATTTAGCTTATGTGAAAAAAATCCCAGAAAAAATATAGACATTACATGAAACACAACATAAATGCACCATACGTGATCTTATGCTATATTTAGCTTACTATCCAAACTGTCTGTTCTCAAGGACAAAGTGAAAAGGGGCAAAATCTCAGGCTATCTTGAACATTCAACCTCCACACTGGATTATCAACTGTCAGGTCAGTGAAATAATAGCTTTAATGTGTACATGCAAAGATGCAGTGTGTCAGTTGAAAAGTGAGTGACTTTGGACAGCAGTTTACACTTAAACTGTCTGTTCTCAAGTTATATTTTAGAAAGGAAGAACACCTTTTGGTAAAATGGGTCAGATGATAGAAACATTCTAATTCAAGTGAGTGGAAAGAGTACTTGGTGTTTATAGAGTTCTACATGATTCTGACAGCCAGGAAGATGCTGCTATGATGTGTTACTGTGGAAAAGAAAACTTTTGGCCTCTGAAAGTGAAAAGACTCTCTTTATTTTTGAGGCATTTTATGACAGACATTATCACAGCTTGAAAGGATTTATCCTGAATGTGAGAGGTTGTGATGGTCAATCCGTCTTTTTGCACCTTGGGCAGTTCCTGTTGATGGTGCAGGCTGCATGGTCCCTGGTACTGATCAGGAGCACCCCAATCTTGACAGACCTTTTAATAAAAGTATGGTGGTAAATATACTTGGTTCAAGAAATTAACATGAAACTCTGAGCATTTAATTTCAAGGTCATAAGTTCATATTTGACATGGAAATGTGAAATGCAAACATGAGTAGCAGTAAATGACTACTTCTTTACAGGAAATTTGTCTCTAATCTCACTTTGGTGTTGGTACAGAAAACCCCCATGATGGCAGTGCCAAACAAATAGTCACTCAGTATGATCACCATATGCCTGTCTGCTCCTAGTTATATTCTGAATCTCTTGTTTGACTATGGGGATTTGACAAGTAATCCTATAACAGACACATCCAAATTTTAGGTAAAAGCGTTATGTCTGTATTCAGCTTTTGGAATGGAAATAGTCCATTTCCAGCTTCCACTCTTGCTGTATCACTGCTGTTGTTCCCAGATTGCAGTGGAACTAAAAAATTTATGGATGATAAGGATCTGAACTGCTTGCTGCTGAACAAACACCAGCTGAAATTTGCTGCCTCAGGAGCCTTAACATCTACAAGAGGCTGATAAACACTCTCATCCAAATGTTGACAGAAATAACATGAATAAAAATAAAATAGATGATGTTTTGTAATTGAAGGCTGAGACAGATGAACTAAGGAAAAGATAAGATTGAAACTTTTTTGAGAGAAGTGGACTAAATAACTTGATGCTTCTGGGTGGCTTGATATATCTGGTTATTCACAATGGAAAATTTATGGATGAGCAAAAGTCCTTCTTACACTTTTTTGAAATTGATAAAGGATAACTACACAATGCCCACAGGAAAGAGGAATAGCCATATGGGATCCAGTAATGGACATTAATGGACATTAAACCACAGTTCATTTATGATAAGAAAGCTCTTTGTATATGCAATGATATAGAGTCAAGGCCAAATGTTTTGTATATAAGAACAGTACAGTATAAGAAAACTTGTTTCTTGAACTTAGTATACTAAAAGCAAAACTTTGTTCCATGAAAAAGAAATGATGATGCATCCATAAACAAATATACTTTCCTGTCTCTGTCATTGATTCCTTATCTGTCCTTAAGAAAATACCTTAATATATGCCTATTAGTAAATCATTGATATTTTTTCCAGTCCAAAATTAATTAGACCTCACTGTTCATATATGCTTTCTTGAAATCAATCCTCTCCATATATAAATGTATTCTAAACAGAAGATGCTAAAAAAAAGGTGCAGAAGCTTCCAAGTCATAATTTCTGCTAATAACCTGGAACCTTAAATCTAAGTGATTTAGAATCTCAACTTTAATCTTCAGCTTTGAAAATCCTTTTTTGTTAGGTACTTTGGGATGAAAGTGTTGGAGAAGTCCAAAACCTACACATTCTATTTTGAAAATCTTCCTAGAAATTGTCTAAAAACTGCCACGAACAGCAAAATCAAGTGGACACAGCAATTCCAAGGATATGCAAGTTAAGAGTAAACCTAGATTACATAGAAGGTTAATCTTCTAGGTTTTTTGAAGGACTCAATAAGCCTTTGAAGAAAGGTAATACAATTTTTTCATTTAGATTTCCAATAAGATTTTAATAAAAATCAAAAATCTCTCATCAAACTTATAACTACATGATTTTAAAGACAGATTTAAGAACAGGAAAAAAGAACAGGGCTACTCTGTAAGGTTTCTCCGTGTAAAGAGTACTTTTAGGCATTTTTTTAGGATGGGAATTGTTTGATACAGCCAAAGATAATCTAGAAAACCAAACTGTAACTATTTGAAAAGCAATCAGTGGATCATTACTGTATGAATTGAAGCTGTGGTTGAAATTGAAGAAATACAAGGTAATGGGCAAAAGCAAAACCTATGCAAAAGGCACCTGTTCCTTGAACTCAGAATAAATTTATTACTCATGGAAAACGTTTTGAGTTAATAACTAAATATCTGCTAGGTAGTGGCTAAAACAAACATAAACAAATCTGGTATTAAAATGTATTAGGTAATAAGAGAAAAAAACAATTGAAAGTCTCATTATGCTATTTCAAAAATTCAGAGTGATTCCACATTTCAACTACTCAGTAAAACAAGCAGGAGGTCCCATTCAGAAAACAAGAGAAACAACACAGAAATCAAGAAAATGTTTTATAGTTGTGAAACAGTATGCATATCAGGAGTTTTTAAAAGTTAGGGCTCTTCAATATGGAAAAGAAATGAGTGATGGGAATTATATATAATAGGTTAAAAATTTCAAAATTAAAACTGACATGTGGGACATAAATAAAAAATTACTATTATTATTTTTCACAATAGAAAAGTGAAAAGAAAAAAACTAGAAACTATAAAATAAGCTTTTAGTTAACAGATTTGAAATAAACAAAATGAGATAGCTTTTCACATGGCATACAACCAAGTGGTAAAAGTCAAGAGATGATACAGTGTTTTTTCCATGATAGATGTGGCTTTGGAAGTCACACAGCTGCATTTTTTTCTTTAGCTACAGTGTTGTTGACCTGAACTATTGTCCTGCCTAGCAGTTTGGAATACAAAGAAATCATCAACTAATTTCCAGCCCCGTAATTCTTACCTCCATCCTCTTCTGCATCTTTTAAATCTGCCAGTCACCCGGTTAGAGAAGTAGTTCATGAACCTTCTTCAGCTGACTTGGCTCATCCGTAGATAATACCAGTCAGGAAAATGAACCCACAAGTTCATTTAAAGTCCAATGAGTTATGAAATGGAAGTCAGTGAACTGCTGGCCTCTACTCACCCTGTACAGTTCACAGGCTTCTATTATCCCATTCAAAATGCTCTGAAGTGAGTGATTACTTAATTAAATTACTGAGAGCCGAGATTACAGACAAACCACATAAAATATTCAGAGAATCATTTTTAAAGAGAAACAGAAATGTGAACTACTATGTTTCCCAACTATTAATCACAACACCTGTGACACTCAGGGGGTTCTTCCCTTTTGCTCATGAGACTGTAGCTAACAAAATACCTGTTGAGAAAATAACTCACCTATGTGTTTTTTTGTTATTAGGATACCTCAAAGCCAACTTTGAAATTAATTATTCCAATTATATATGCTAAAACTTAAGAAATTCAGAGTAAACCCAACTAACCATTTAAATCCATCCACTGTTGAAAGTGGTAATTTAGAAGAATACTTTGAACTATCACATCTATTTCTTCAAATATGACAAACTGAAAGAAAGGAAATGAATATTTGAGGCATATGAACTTATAAATTTTACATTGTCCATGTAATAAGCAAATAAATTATTCATATTATGCAGAAGGAAAAGACACGTGTGGCCAAAACACATTTACTTCTTATCTGCAAATTAGTGAGTGATTTTATTATAATTACTTCTTTTCCTTCCAGTGCCTAAACTTTTTTTAAAAAATCACTCTTAGTTATATTCACTGATAAAATTTTATAGGGCCTATGTAAAAATAGACTGTTTTGTAGATAAAGAAACCCTGTTGCTTACTGAGAAAAAAAAAAAAAAGTCATGCATTTCATTTAACAAAAGACAGTATAATCATATTGATTATGGTAAAATAGATGTATGGGACTGGAACAATAATGGTTCTATGGAGGCCTTTCTGTGTGTAAACATATCAAGTAAATACATTAAAACTTATAATTCTGACTTCCTCTTGCAGAATGAAGATTGCATTCTTTGCTTACTAAGAGTTTACTGCTAATACACAAAAATTCTTTGGGGTATTGATTGTTTTGCACTGATCTATTTCTTCCTTCCTTCTTGATCAGTCAAACATTTGTTTGTTTCTTGTCTTTAAAATTCATCATTCTACCCAGGCTTGTATCTAGCTTACAGTATTTTATTAGCTCTGTCAATGTCATTTGCAAATGTGACAGCTATCACCCATGGTTAACAGCTTACTTATTTATACAGAAATCGCACCAATATCCTGGCCAAAACAGTCATAAAACCCAGTTAGGCATAAGGCATGTAATGTGCTTCGCACAAAATGCAAGTGAAAATATTGATCATAAAAATAAATAACTCCATCTATTTCATTTAGATTAGTTTAAATATTCTAAGGTAACAGCCTTATATTACGAAGTTCTGCTAACAGATCCAATTTTACTCAGTAAATCAGATACCCTCCTCCCACAGAGTCACACCACACATACATTCCCCTGATATGCTGTTTAATTTTAAGCATATTAAATATATGGTAAAATTACAAACCTGGTTTGAATAAAGGGTAAGAAACAGTGGCCTGAAGAGAGAAGCAGAGTCATAGCCGAGCAACAAATTTTGTGCACTCGTGTCAAACTAGACAGACTTTATTCTTGTACTAAAAAGTTTCAATACATCATCTTTACTATTGTGTTTATTTGATAGAAGCAAGTTGGTGGGTTTTTTCCCCATCAGATGGAAAAAAAAGTCTTTCTGATTGGTGATACATACTAACTGACTGGGATATCCTTTCTTATCCATTTGGGATAACGTTGGAGCTAGATTATTTCTTTATGATGTATTTATACTTATGTGTCTGTTTTTTAGGATGAATCACAAGACTGAAGGGACCACTTAGTTCTGGGATGGCTCCCTTGCTCTACTGCTTCCATTTGAAATAGACTCCATTTTTTTTGTTTTGTTCAAAGATGCTACCCTTATAGCCTTCCTGGAGAAAAATTGTTTTACATTACAAGATGTTGGGGGCATATTAGGGTAAAAATGGCAGTGGGTGTGTGCTCAGAGGCAGTTAATTTTCTGTTTCAAAATAACTGAGGTGGCCACAGTTCTGATCTATTATTAATAATCTATTCTAATTATTTTAGTCATGACTGATGCCTCTACATTACCTAAGAACATTATAGAGCATACAAAATATTATATATGCGAAAAATATGACTCATGTGAGATTCAAGCACTTTTTATTCAAAAAATTTCTATTTTAACCACTCTATATGAGACAAAATGTAGATAACTGCCTATAAATCAAGACTGTAGTGTGAAAAGAGGTAATGATGTGTTTTGTCCTTCTGACCTGCAGAACCACAGTGATAGCCTCACCTACATAAGAACAGTTCTTTTCTTGAAGTCTAAATATTGTTGGATGGAGTGATCCTGCTTCCCAGCAGGGCAAGCTTTCTAAATGAATTTTTGCTGTAAGTCATACATCCAACTGCAGTGTATTCACACTGTTGTCAGAGACACAGCACTGAGAAAGAGGTTTCTGTATGAAGAAGTCACACAGTTCAGCACTTGGGAGTCACGGCTGTTGATGTCTTATCATGAAATATAAGCATGAGGGAATAAGAAACTCTGCTTTCCTGTGCTCCTGGGAGCTGAAAAGTATTTGTTTATGTTGTTTGGCACTTAGACCTCTGTCTAATAGAAGACTTGATTTCATTTGTTAGCCTCGAGACTGGGTGGACAAGGTCTAGACTCCACTAATACAATTCCACAGGCTAGTTTTTCTTTTTATTTGTAAATAAACTTTATTTTAACTTACTGTATGATTTGACTCTCAGGCATGGCAGAAATATGAGCAAATAGGAAATCTAGAGCAGAAAAACACTTCCTGAACTTCTCTGTTTTTCTTATGTTCTTCAGTTTGTGGAAAACAAATCATTAGCCACTCAAAGATTTTCAAAAATTTAGTGATTAATTTTTGCTATCAAGTTTGGGCAGACAATTGTATAATGATTTATGTTAATGTGTTCTTGTGCATTTAACTTGACAACCATGCACTGGGGTCACCCCAATCCCAGCGATGCTGCAGCAGGGCTGGTCTCCATCTCCTCACAGCCCTGCACTTCCTGGCCATAGGCACCACTAAGCACCCACTCTCAGGCCCAAATCCTGGCCACTTCATCCAGGCATCAACGCTGCAACCCACCCTTGCTGTCAAAGTCTGGACATCTGGACACAACACAGCCATGATTCATCCATGATTTTAATATGCCTGGCATTCCTTTTTCAGAGACTTCTATGTGATTTCCAAAAGACTGCCCCATCTCATCCATATGTTGCCCAGGCTAACTTCTATAAAAGCCAATAAGAATGTTCCTGCCTTTTGGACTGCCATTTGAATTAACTGTGCCTACAACTTGCATTTTGCAAACTTATGAGTACCTCCTTCTGTTTGCTGATCAGACAAGAAATGTCTTCAGATGACGCAACATTTCCCCAGTGTACTGGGTTTGTGTGGGCAGGTTTTGGTTCCAGGGAGGCTACAGTGGTGGCTTCTGTGAGAAGCTTCTAGAAGCTTCCTCCATGTCCAACAGAGCCAATGCCAGACAGTTCCAGGACAGACCCACTTCCAGCCAAGGTTGGGCTAATTAGAAATGGTGGTAAACCCTCTGTGGTAACATACTTAAGAGGAAGAAAATAAATTATTGTGCAGTTATAATTGCAGCTGGAGTAAAGCAGGAGTAGAGAGTATGTAAAATGAACAACTCTGCAGACACCAAATTCAGTGGAGAAGGAGAGAGGAGATGCTGCAGGCACCAGAGCTGAGATTCCCCTGTGGTCTGTAGTGCAGACCATGGTAAAGAAGCTGTTCCCTGCAGTCCGTGGAGGAGCACATGGATGCAGAAATCCACCTGCAGCCCATGGATGAAACCCAGGCCAGAGTAGGGGAAGGCCTGAGAGGAATCTATGAAAATGTGTGAGACTTGTGCTGGAGCAGGTTCCTGCAGGGACCTTCAGACCTGTGGACAGTGGAGGCTGTGCTGGAGCAGGTTTGCAGGTAGAACTTATGAACCTGATAGTCCTGATGGACCTGAAGGACTGTGCCTGAAGGACTGCATCCCATGGAAGTGTGACCCATATTGCAGCAGTTTATGGAGAACTGTTGCCCTTGGTATGGACTCATTGGAAAAGTTCGTGAAGAACTTCCAGAGCAGGGGAAGGACTCTCCTCCATCATCAGCAGAAAGAAACCACAGGCAATGAACTGTCTGTAGCCACTACTCTATGTCTCCCTGTGTAGCTGAGAAGGGGATGGAGGGGGGAGTGGTGGGGGGAAAGTGTTTTAAGGTCTTATTTTGCTTCTCATTATCCTGATTGTTGCTAGTAATACATTCAATTAATATATGTAATTCAAGTCTGTTGTTTTCTGTGACAGTATATGATGAGTGATCTTTCTCTGTCCTTATTTCACCTTATGAATCCTTTCTTATATTTTCTCTCCCCTGTCCAGATGCAGAGGTGAGTGATAAAGACACTTTGGTGGTGTGTGTCTGGCATCCAACACTTAGCTATTCTTATTTTGTTGCTTTTCATAGCTTGAGGGCAGCAGATGTGATTTAATACATCTAGCTCAGAGAATATATTCCATGGTTTTCTGCTTGGCAGGAAAGCCAAACAGAACTGCAGAGAGGAAAACTCATTCTCTCCTTGCCATTAGATTTTGCCACTCCTATAAACTTCAAATGAATCTGAAGTAGCACAAACAGAAGTGTGATCAATTTCTCAGTGTGAATGAAGATAGAGGAGCCTCTAAAACATAAAATGATGAAAACTATGACCCACAAGAAAAACTCCTCTGTACTGAAAAATTTCTTTGTACAGTCTTTCACAGTATGTGCAGGACAAAATCATGAATATTGCATAATATGTATTTGGAACACAATACATGGTGTAATTCCTCAGTAAGTTGTTACTGTACATCACCATTTGTAATGGTGTTTGCCATAAGACAATATAAATTTTATTTCAGGCATAGAAAGAGATACTGTTTTCTTGTGCTTTTAAATCTAGTTGCTTAGGATATTGTATAAAATTACATGTAGTTTTGTGCAAAGAACAAGACATCAAAAAATTCTTTCTTTAGTCTATTTTAAACATTGCTTCCTTTACCTCATATTTTCCACAGAAGTGATCAAGGCTCAAAGAAGCTCTTGCAACACTTTTCAGATAGTTTCAGTCATTTTTGCTTCACTTGATGGAGATTACTATTCCCATGTGTTGTGTTAGCAAAGTAGTCATGCAACACATTTGAAGCTTGAATTAAAAGTCCATGTTTTCCCCCTGAACAAGATTCATAAATAAAAAATATCTTCTCTGAATAGAATTCAGGTATTGCACTGAAGGGAAAAGGCTTTATATGTTAACACTGTCAAGAGTCAATGATGCATAATAAAATGGCTCCACGAGTGATGAAATTCAGATTTCAAGCTAAATTCTCTAACTTTCATTTAAAAAAATGCTCTAGTTCACTCAAATTTGTTAGTATTTCTGTCAGGATCAGTTCAATTTCATTATGCAAGTGTGCTAAATAAAAGCCCCAGATATATATGCTGCCTTTCTGTACCTTAAATCATCATTCAAAGGGTTGACCCACTGCCCTAGAGGAAATGGCTTCCAGAACATTATATCTGAGAGACAGTGTTAGGTGACATCCAGATGCATCCATTTATCACTCACATACTTTTCTCCCCCTAACTCTAAAGTTCATTCAGCAGGTTGTATTCTACTTCATCCTCGTACCCTTAGCTGTCTGTGATAAAGAAGTGAAGACTATTACCAGTCTTTGGGTTCTCATTAAAATGACCTGTTGAACGCTGTCAAATCACATCTATTCCTGCAGCTGACGAAGGAATGCAGTTGTTAAGATTATGGTCTTTCCAAGGACTGGTAGTTCTGTTAGTTCCCTTGAAAAAGCACTGACAATTGTACACATTCGGTTCACATCAGTTAGGCATTTTAAGGAAGGTGTCCATACTCAGTGCTCATTCTTTGTGCATGAACAGTGTCTCTGGGTAACAGGTATCTAAGTCTGTTCATAGGCATTATTAGGATAATTATGTGGGACATTCAGCTGGGACAACTGAAATTCTTTACCTGTCAAGTGTTCTGGTTCCATACCGATGTAATACTCAGTATTTAAAAGTGTTAAGTATGCACCTACAGTTTGAATGAGAGCAAGTTCATTTTTAAGTTGTGCTTTTAGAGTGCAATTACTTTTGTGTTAATTTAACTGGGATTTTTTGCTTCTTTGTCCTCCACTGTTGAAAAGACCACTATAATAAAACTAAACTTGAAGACAAAAGTAGACTTGAAGGGAAAAGTAGATTAGAAAGAATTGTCTTGGTTATACATACAGATCTGTTAAAAAATTTAAAAATAACCTGCTCTAAAAGTTCAAAACTTGCTTTATATTTCTTAGAAAATTTTCATAAGAAAAGTCATACTTCTTATTCTGGAAAATATAGCCACTTTCAGAAATTAACTGATTGAAAGAGTACAAATATGTCAAATGTACCTTTTGAAATAATTAATTGCACAGATTTGCACAGATCCTATTGAAAAAGCCCTCTGTCCTGTTATATCCTTCTTTGGTACTGTGAATTGATTACATGTCAGATAGACACACAGAACAGTCATGAAAAGTTACAACTCCTTAAGTATTTTTCTGTGCTGAAACAGCAGTTGATTTCCTTGCTGTTTTACTAATGTGTTCACCAAAGGGAGACATGATGGTTTTGCTCATTATGTCAATAGAGTTGAAACTCTGTTTCTGTGCAGTTGGTGGCCTCTCATGTTTTTGAAAATAGCTGAAAGCTTTAAAATCCTTTAGTTGGCTCGATTAGACAGTGACCCTTTGCCCGTCATTGATTTCAGGATCTAGAGTTTATTAGCAGGTCACCAGGGTACTTTTTTCCCCTCTGTTTTGTTGGCCATTACCCAATTTGAACAACTAAATACTATACCAAATCAGAACCAATGTTGTTCTCTTTTAAAAGGTTTCAGTTTTTTTTTTTCCTTTGTATAGTTACAGAATTTTCATGTATATACTAGTACTTTTAATATATTTGACATGCTTATGTGCTAATTCTAGAATTTTTTATTGATTTTTTAAATATAGGAATGCAAGCGAAAAATAAATGGTGACTCAGTATGGATTTCAGTCAAAGGTTAATCCATATTAAAGGCTTTTAATGAAAAACAAAACCCAAACCCCAAAACAAACTAAAAACAAACCAGATGGAAAAAGCCCAACAAGATATTACTAAAGTAAAAGCTCATTAAGTGATTTGCAGCATACCATACCCCTCCTTTCTGAAAACAGAAGCAGAATGCTAGGTTTTCTGTATAGTACTTACATGGAGAGAGCATTCAGTGACTAAAGTGCAGAGGAAAAAGAAGGGTTACAGTCTGCAGATTGGTGGCTGTAGCATGGCTGTGCATAAAACATTGATGGAAGGCATTGGAAGCAGAGCATCTAACAACTGTGTAAACAAGAGAATAAAATGCATACTGTCCAACACAGCTTTCAATACCTCCTGTTTTTGTGCAGTTTGCATACTTGCTAAGTGCACCTGCTATTCCATTATTATGGAGCTTGCAAATAGTGAATACTAAAGGATTATGGTCCAAGTTCTGTATAAAAGCACTCAACCCATTATTTGTACTTTTGACTGTGATGTTCAGCTGGCTATTCTCTGAACAGTTTCCTGATAAGTTCTGCATGCGTTTGATTGAGACTACAATCAGGTTATATTCCCCTAACCTGCCCATGAATATCACATGAAAGAGCATCACAGTCTTGTGTAAAACATTGTATATGTGAAACATTTTCTTTATTCATGAAAGTTAATGCATTGTAGAAGGTGTAATATTGGATAGACAGGGAAGTATCTTCACCAGCTGAGTTTTGGCTGATACAAATAAGTTGTAGGACTATTGTCTTCAAAGTTCTGCTGTGAATTGGACCTCAGCTGATTGATACATAGTATTTTGAGTGCTTTTGTTTGATTGTTTCAGCCAGGCAAAATCATAGAATCATAGAACGGTTTGGGTTGGAAGGGACCTTTAAAAGTCATCTAGTTCCAGTGGTCTTCCAATGGGGAGGGACATCTTCCACTAGATCAGGCTGCTTAGAGCCCAGTCCACCTTGCCTATGAACATTTCCAGGGATAGGGCATCTACCACATATGGACAACAAACGCCAGTGTCTCACCACCCTCAATATCTAATTCAAATTGATCCTATTTCAGTTTAAAACCACTACCTCTTATATTTTCACAAATCCTGCTAAAATTTTGTCTCTTTGTTTCTTGAAAGCCTACTCTCAGATCTGAAAGGCCACAAAAAGGTCTCCCAGGTACCTTCCCTTCTCCAGGATGAGAAACCCAAACTGCCCCAGCCTGTCCTTATAGGAAGTTTTTCATTCCCTTAATCATTTTTTTGACTCTCCTCTAGACCTGCCCCAACATGTCATCTTCCCTTGCACTGAGGACCCCAGAGCTGGATGCACTGTTCCAGGTGAGGTCATACGAGAATGGAGCAGAGGGGCAGAATCCCCCCCTTGCCCTGCTGACCATGCTGCTTCGGCTGCGGCCCAGGACACCAATGGCTTTCTGGGCTGCAAAAAGACATAATTGACTCATATCCATCCCTTCATCCACCAGCACCCCCAAGTCCCTCTCAACAGGACTGCTGTGAATTTGTTTGTCCCGCAGCTGAACTATTTCTAGTTTTCTGAGATATTACTAATCTTCCATTCATTTCAAAATAAAAATTAACGTTTAGAACCATTAGTTGTGGAAGAGCTTTATCTCATAAAAGTAGTCAGTGAATTTCGTGATAAATATTCTGACAAATGAAGGGAACAAAGAGGTTACTTTGATTTTTAGTCTTAATGTGCATGCTATCCTGCAGAATTTTTTCTTAGTAGATGTGATTATCCACTTTGTAAGTTGTCTATAGTCATCTGAAGTTCATAAAAAAAACATCTTATCTCTCATTAGGGCTCCCATATTTCTTTCAAAAGGAGTACTTTGAAGCTGTGCTTTTAATATAGTTTCTTTAAGAAATTCTTCGTTGTTTCTGATAATTTGTCACTCTAGTTTTATTTATTCTGAGAAACTTTTCAAAAATCTCCTTTTTTGTTCTGGACGGTCATGCAAAAGGGTGTACACCTAAGCAGCTCTGACCACCACCCCTGCAGCCTATCTTCAACTACAAAAACCTTGCAACATAAGATAAATACACTGATTCTTACCTGTTGCTTTTGGTGAATAAGCTGACAATAATGTTCTCTGTGCTTTTTTTTTTTTTTCTGGTTTAAAGTTTCCATCTCTAAATGGGAGAAAGCAATAATCCCATTTGATTTTTACAACAATTCATGTAATATTTGCATTATGTTATGAATATAATTTTAATTTGGCATCAATAATGAAAGCAAGTTTTAACAGTTACAGTTTTTCTATATCATAATTGTTTTTCTTTCCTGTCCTAGAGAAACATAGATTATATTTTCCTCCACTCATTTCTCCAACTCATTTCAAAACATACATTATTTTTCATGTATTGAGGGAAATGTAACTAACTCAGTCATTGTTTTGACACATACCTTAAATTATGAGGTAAGAAGTGTAATTTTGAAATATACTTTTTTTTTTCTTTTCATTTGTTGAATGACCTGGGACAAGAAGGAAAATTAAGTATTTTATCAAAAAAGACTACATTTGTTTATAATTCCTCTGGTAAAAGAGCATTCATCATACCTCCCTATTCTCCCCCATCTTTTCATCCTGAGCTATAATCCCATCATTTGCTCGACTGACTTTCTTGAACTTTGACCTTTCTTTTAGTCATGCACTGTGAAAAGTATTAATCTGGCACATGCACATGCAATCTGTAAAACATTCACCCAGGTGTGATCTCCTTGCCTATGTAGTCATAGCTTCTCTGCCTCTCATTTGTCTCAATAATACAGCTAGAAGCATGAAGAAGCCCAGTCAGCTCACGTCAGTTAATGGACTGTTCTTGTCACAGACCAAATTTTCTTGATAGAGACAGAAGGGAATCATTTCAATGTTAGATCTCTTCTGGACATTATCTATCTGTATACTTTCTCCCTCCACTGCAGCTCTTCTGTCTAAACTATCACTGGTTTTAATTAATATCCCCTCTTTCTTTCTGTGAGTCAGTGAGCCAGCAATAACCTATGATGTGTCATTTTCTGTTATGTTATACTATCTGTATGCTAATATTTGAGCATGGCTTTAGATCCCCCTCTGCAGCTGAAGACCTACCGTTTATTGTTATAGATCATTGAAAAGATAGTCAGAGTACTACCTTTTAATTTTTTTTTATCCAATGTTGCATATTTTTTGAAGAAAACACCAATTAAATTTCTAAGCAATTTTTATTCATATTAGCGCTGAATTCACAATATAAAATGATAATACATATAGATCCCAGTAGCAACAGGATAAGATCCCTAATTTCACTACAAAAAGCTGAATTTCACCTGAATTTTTTTCATTAACTTAGTAGAATGGGGATACATTCTTTAATTTTATTAAGATTCAGATTAAAATATAAGGTGTCTTGGAACGAAACATGATTGGAAGTGGATGAGACATCTATTCCAGCACAGGTCACTCTTTTTATAATTTAAATTGTGTCTTTTTTTTTTCCCCCTGCATTTTTCAAAGCTCATAGCCTGCTTCCAACCTTGCTTTCAGAAGACAAAACCTTGTATCTTGTCCTGGTTTTGGCCCAGATCAGCAGGAGGGGCGGTGGCCAAGACTGTACTGTAATTCAGTAGAGAGGATGTTCAGAATGATGTAAAGTCCTTGTTTCCTCAGAGACTTATGATGGGACACTAAATCTTAAAAAAATATCAGTAGTGAAAACCTTAACCATGGTTGATTTTAAGAAAAATTATAAAGCTTCTTTAGAATTGATTAAAATGAAAAACTGATATTTACTTGATAAACTCAAGAGAGTTAACAAATTAGTTGTGATATTGTAAGTCAAATGTTTAATTTTTGAATTATTCATTAATTATTATTCATGAGTTATAAAGTCAATAATTATTTTTGAGGCCTTTGCTGATTGCAAGATATATCTCTGACATATGACTGTTTTTGTTTAGCTATTTCTATCATTTGCTGTTTAAAAAAGCATGAATGTGTCTATACTGCTAAAGGGCACCTTCCCATATCAGATTAAGCATCTGTGTAAAAGAATTATACAGTCATAAATCTATCCAAAATATTAGTGCTATTTTATTTCTCAGGATGAAGAAAGTAGTGTAAGTTCAGAAAACTATGAACTTCACGGAACACAGGCAAACTTCTGATTGATCCAGTCTTACCATCACTGCATAGTTGGAACTTTTGTTGGCATCCAAAAGAAAAAAAGCCAGCTGTGTAGCAACACAGTACCAAATTCTGACTAAAATATCACTTCCATAAATGCAGTCAGACTTCTACAGATTAGATTTTTATCTGAAGACAGAATTTTTCATGCAGGTAGGCAGGGAATTCTCATTTCACCTTTAATGCTGAAAAACTAATAGGTCATTGTTTTTGGTAAATGCAAAAAATTTTGGGCTTGTGCAGTTAAGCATGGATGAATAAATAATACAATTTTAAAAAGTGATTTATATGTTTTACAGAAACTTAGGTCTTACATTTAATAAGGTATAATGCATGGCTAATCAAACTACTTGTAGGACTGGACTATTATGTTTTGAGTATACTTCTGGAAATACTTTATGTTGCACAGCCTGAATAATTTGAAACTTACATAAATATAGTGCAACCGAAAAATGCTTGTGATTGACAGCATTATAATAACTCATTAATCCTATCATCTTTTTTTTGTTTTATGAAATTAATTGCCAAAGTATTTTTTTCTCTTTTTTTTTTCTGCTGGAAATGATAGTCATCTGTTCATTTTGTGTCACAAAAAACTGCCAAAACTCATGGAGGTCTTCTTTTTAACTTCTGTGATTTCATGTATCTTTATATTCAGAATTCATGTTAAAGCAAACCCAGCTAAAACAGCAGGACTCTATATCAGTGCTCTATAAATCCTATTTATCACATTAATTTCTATTTTAACCATCAAGTAAGGAGAAACAAGATGATGTGCAAGTGATATTTTGCACAATGTTATGCAAAACAGTCATAAACAAATCAGACAGAAACCTCAGTGGATGAGCAAACACCCAACCAAACCCCTGCTAGTTGTTCTTTAAAGCAGATCCTTCCATGGAGTAGGAGGCTGTGGGGGAACAGACATAGATAGCTCTCGTTTCCCTTACAGCTAGACAATTAATTCACTTAACCTCCTGAGTGGCCAGCTAATCCTGAAAGGTTTGTTGTTTAAAGAAAATTTGTTTGATTTGTTATTTGTGGAAAATAACTCTCATCCTTTATGTATTTTCCATCAACAGCTTGAAGCTTCTGTATTCCCCCTCCACTCCACCCAGATCTGTGATGAGAAACTAGAGCTCCAGGCCACAAGAAAGATACTGCCTACATTGTGGGGAAAATCCTCCCAGAGTAATTTAAGAATGTTATTAAAAATGAGTTGTTTATAAGATTGGTTGAAGTATTTGATATCTACCTGATGCAAATTCTTCTTCAGTGGGTGAGAGCTGGGATAACAAATACAGGGACATTTAATGAACACTAAATGGCCTTGAACATGGAGGTGCAAAATAATTGTTTCGAGACTTGGTGGAAATACCATTTCACTGAAAGGAAGGAAAATACCTAATATATAGAATTTTCTATAGCAATCAATTTGACTGCTGCATAATAATTAGAAACATTTGCTGCTCTGTTGCTTCAATAAACTGCACTATTCATTAATCTGGATTGTGTAAACTCTCGTGGAACTTGGCCAGACCTTATGTATTGGATTTGTAAACTGCACGATTCATGAATCAGTGATTGTGCAAGTTTTATTAAACTCAACCAGACTGGTAGTGCTGAATGGCTATAATCAGAAATTAAGCCCAGCCACATCCAACCCCTCTGATCCCTGAGAACCATCTCTAAGGCAAGGGGGTATAGTTTCTGCCAAATCTCTATACCCTTACTGCAAGAGAAAGTAAAACAAAATGAACCAGAAGTTTTTTCTGTAAAATAATTTGAATAGAAAGGGTGTAAGTTTGGCTTTGGGTTAAGTTAAAAAAGTCCGTAGAAATATTGATGATAATCATCTCTTTTAGAAGATTTTTATAACTAATTCATAAAAACAAAAATCAATAAAACAAAACCAAAAACCATCCCAGCAAGGTCTCCTACATCCCAATTGCTGTCCCCTCAGGAAGAAGCATATATGGAATTTTTTGCTTAGGTTCAGAGGTTATCTGAAAAAAAGTATAAGAGAGACTCAGTAGAGGATGATCATTAGCCTTTAACTTCTGAGCTAGTACAATGAAATCAGTAGCATATTCCTTTAAAGAAACTCCCTATATCTCATACCTAGTCAAATCACAAAGAGCTCAATATATTAGGTGGATAAAAAGGATACTCTTGTCCTTTTGACATATGCACATTTTGGTAAACTTCGGTTTCTAAACTGATTGAGTTTTGCCTGAGTTATCTAAAATACTTGCTTTAGGACTATCTGTCATTACTATATGTACTATTTCTGCTGTAGCGATTTGCCATTCAAAACCAGGTGACAAGACAGTTTTTAAAAATTGATCAATTTAACCATTCTTTTGTTCAGCTTCCAGCTCAGCTAGTTAAACAAAAAGAAGTAAAAATAAATTTTAAAAACATCTTTTGTAATGTGAACAGTTATTAAATCTCCAACACAGTCAATGGAGACATTAATTTAATTTAAATGGAAAGTGGGTGGTAGTGTTGGAGAGGATAAAACAATATGAAGAGATAAAATATCCAACAGTACCTCTGTCACACAAAGATGATGAAGACTCCTTCAGTAGGATGAAAGGGGAGCTAATTAGCTGAACAGGAAAGATAAAGTAAGACTCTTCTCCCTTAGACAAAGCATTCGCCCCTCTTGCTTCTCACCCTGCATTGTGGTCTACCAGCTAGCTTCCCTCTTTCCTTTTCAGACTACCACAGTTTGACACATCTTTTGGACACATCTGTTGCTTCAGTTGTCACTGGCCATGGATTGGTCTGGATTGGTCTGCTGTTGTCTATTTCCTCAAAATTAATGCTAAATAGTAAGCATGGTTCTATAGTAAGAACAACTGTACCTACAAAAGCTGCCATATTTTCTGTTTCTTATTTAACATAGCAAATTAAATCTTTTCCTAAGGAGCCAGACAGGAGCACTGGCTTACCTCTGCAGGGTATGCATCTGATCAAATCTAGAGTCCGTGTCAGGGATGAGAGCTGAGCAGTTTTACTCAAATAAAATTTAGTATTACACTTGCCTTTTTTTCTAAACTCCAGAAGTTTGCACTAATTTCTAATGAATAAGTTATTCTGCAACATGAACTCTATGTCATGCTTTCTATATTATGCTAAGTGCATTTATTTAAATATCATCAGCTCAAGTGAAACTGTATGTGTGACAGATATACTGAACTGATCAGAGATGCTTTCCTGGAATAAGGTCAAATTAATGATGCAAGTGTAAAAAATGCTTCATAAGGTTGGTTTACAGATGGTGTAGACATTACATCTATGCTATAAATTATGCAAAGAATTATCAGAAAATAAATGCATGGTATTTGTAAAAGTTTCTGAAGCACTATAGAAAGTAGAGTTTTCCTAAAAATTCATAAAATGTTCACTTGGCTATCCAAATCAAGTCTGAAATTGGTTGCTTTTTTCAAAAGTAGGGAATAAACAAGTCAGCTGAATAGATGGATATTTCCATGCAAATATGTAACCCCAGAAGATCTTTTTAAAGTTTATATTTGTGAATGTTTTGCTGTTTGTTCTTCTTCACTATAGTGAAGCACTTTTCATACTGTTATCTAAAGCTACAAATATCACATGTGAAATACAGGCACATATATATGCATACAGGCTGTACTAGTATGTCCTTCTTTTCAGTTAAAGAACTGAAAGTGAATAAAAACATTGCAACTTTATACACTTGTAATTTTATTCACAGAAACATTACTTTTGAAGGGTTAAAGTCCTTAATTTGCCAGTCATCTGTTCTTTTCTAGGAATACACTTCTGGGTGAAATATATTAGCTTAAATACTTTGCTATAGCCCAGAAATCATAATAAAATAGAAATAAATCCAGCAATTTACACATATTCACTAGAGATTAGTGTTTTAATCTATGAGACCATGCGAGTGTTGGTATTATTAACTGGAGTAATGACCTGAACCTGTGGGCAAAGAGAATTTAGATATAGAACTGCAGACATTGCTGGCATCATTCCTTCCTTAATAACTCATTTCAATGTAAAAATACATGAAAAGGCTCTGGTTGTAGAAAAGGGATTTTACCCTTCTGTAGTTTTCACTCTCACTACTGATTCTTCATTACTCACACCTTCACAAATTCTCTGCCTTCAGAGTAGCTGCTCACTGATCAGTCTTGGATGCCTGGCGCTTTATGTCTTACTAGTTTTCTGTTGTCTTGTATTTCATAAAACTGTTTTCCAAAAACCGAGGTAGATTTCGTCACTTGAACCATTTTTACCAAACTTGTTTGGGTTAAGACCTCCATTAAAACCACAAAGCAGTTAAACAACATCTTAAGATTTTTGGAAATGTTTCCTGTTCTTATTTTGTCCTCCATCTTTTCACTGCTTTTTGAACTAAAGATATGACCATCAATATTTCAAAACAAACAAACAAAAAAACCGAAACAAAAGAGAAAAACAAATCAGAAAAAAAACCCTGTGGCAATTCCATGTATTTTCAGATTTAAGAAATTTAACAAATTAAGAAATGCATATCTCAACAATGGCTTCTTTCTAGGAGCTAAAGTCAGAGAAAGAACCTATTTAGAGAGTTCATATTTAAATTATCCCAGAGCTGCAATATGTATAGATAAACCCAAGGCATAGGCAAACTTTCCATTTAGTCCTTCCAATCTTTTCTTCTCTTGGAGACAGCTCTGTTTTTATGAGATTCTCGGACACCATGTTATGTCTACATTAGTCTCTAAGAAAAATTTCTGGATGTGTACAGGCAAAAGAGATGAGCAAATGGTCTTGGCGCTTTGGTTGTCACTATTAATTTTCCTGAACTTGTTTGCTTACTATTAATTATGCATGCACTAGCAAGGATGTTAGGAATGTCAGACCAGCTTTGCTAAAATGGTAAGTAAAGTTGCAACAAACTCAATGGAATGAAAACACTGAATAAGTAAAAGGTTGTTATTTATAATAGATGGGCTTTCTTAAGTGTTATTGATTTAGAAAAGGCTCACTTGACAAGAAATATCACTGTGCTTTTAACAGGCATTAATCACCAGATGGCAGTGGCCTTTTAGAAAATAATGTTTATTTGATTATATTATTACTAAAGTCCAGATGATGATACGATATATTACACTCAAATGAAATATTTGCAGAAACTTTCCAGAACATTAATGCTTTCCCTATAATGGTAATTCCCACCAAAGACTATGGGTAAATCTCAATTTCTTTAGACAGTTTCATCCACTTGTTTTTAATTTTTAGGACAGAATATCACATATTACTAGCAGAACACAAGTCTGAGTGAATTCAAATGAAATTTCTTCCCTGAAACTCTGTACTCTCATGGGAAGGTGCCGAACATATTCAAGTAAACTTGAAGTCTGGAATTGTCTTGATTTGTTTTAATATTTTATTCCGCTAGCTATGAAACACTTGTGAGGCTAAAGTTGACTCAAAAAACAAAATGGTGGTTGTTGTTAAACTACAGACCTTGTTCACTATGATTAATCTCTGCACTTATTCAAACTTTTTTTATTAAATGGCTTTATCCAGTGCTTAATAGTTTGAGCTAATGCTTACCAATAGCATATATGACAGTATTTTCGTGTACCATTTCTCTAAGGTCCAGCATGCAATGATAAGAAAACTTTTTACACTATAGAAATGCAGACCAAATGGAAAAGATGCATATTGATGAACGCCAACATAAAAAAGAAGAAAAAAATCAAAAATTTTGAAGATGACCTGAAGAAGTTTCCACTGTAAACATGGAGTTAACAGACCATTATGGATTCCATGCACCTGCACTTGCCTAATAAGGGATCATGAAAACGTTTGCAACCAAACAGTGAGAAAGTAGTTCAGGTAATAGTGACATCTGTAAAGCGCATTAATAATTTAATTGTGTGATTAATTTCCCCTCTTGTTTTGGTTAAACAATTTTGCTTACTGGTGTGTTGTGTAGGTATAGCTTTGCCTGGGAGGGTAATGACTTCTGCCACATGTCAATATGAGCCATAATAATACCACTGGTATCACTGGTAAATCCATAGTTCTGCATATGAGATATGCTCTGGTTTTGCTCATAACACACTTTTGAACATAAATCCAGGGAGCATGGAGGAAGTAGCCAGTGTTTTGAAAGTCTGGAACACTTCAGAAGACTAGGAGGAGGAGGAAGAGGAGGTGAGATGTTTTCTCTAAGCTACCTGGCAGAATTGACCTTAACCCACTTAACTGTCTGAACATTAAGAAGTCAGTCATATATATTCATATATGTCATTACATGTTTTTATCTATGTGTGTTAATGTGCAACAATCTCATTCTGATTTTACTGTTCTTATCTTGTTAAGGGAAAGATCCAAAGTTTGACACTCCCCACAACTCAATATATTTGCAAAAGTGATTTTTTTTCCACATAAAGAAACATACAATATCCGGGAATATTGTTCTCTTCAAGATTTTTAATAACAAAAATGTTATTAGGGTTATAGTCTCCTTGAGGCTGATGTTTTATTGTTTAGCTTTTATCCTAAAAATCATCCCATCCCAGGTTTATGCACTGGTTCTAAGTCTATGTAAATAGAGCTGGAGGATGGTTTCTCATTCTCTTCTTTCTCCTTTCTCTGTTTTATTTTTTATTCTCTTTTATCAACTCTTTATTGTACTAGGACTCATCTGAATTAGTCTTAGTCTCCCCTGCTTTCTCTAATTATTAAAAATTCTTCCATGTGTTGCTTCTTATATTATTCTTCCCAGCTTTTACAAACAGACTTTTTCAGATTATTCTACTACACACTTGCATACACAAAAGATATATATAATATACATCTATACACACATACACACACACACATACATACATACATACATACATATATATATATATGTATGCAGAAAATCACAAATGCTTCTAGATGAAGGTCACCCACAATGATAAGTAGTCATAAGCTGTGTCTGGCAATGAAAAAACAAATGGGCAGGTTTCCTAATGATGAACACCAATGCAGCTCAGAATTTAGTTTCACTCAGTTGTCACCACTTTTTCACACTCACTTGAGCAGAGGAACTTCAGCTGAGAGGTGACTGCGTCATCTAAGACAGTAATGTTGTTCAAGCATAATGTTTCAGCACTCTAAGTTAATAGGTTTGACTCACCTTTTTGCTGGCTGGCAGTGGGGGGTTTATCTTGCCTTTCCTTCTGGACTGACTTTCTGCTAGGCCACAGCCTTTGGCTTATGGGCATATAGGAAGTGAAAGCAGTGAAATTCCCATTACTATCCATGTGCACCTGCTGTGTACTTCTAACAGACTCTTAGGCCCTAAGTTTTAAGTAAGATAGAAGGATAAAAGTCCTTCCCTTTATTTCAGTCATAGATATTTCTAAATAGAAAGATATTTCTATCTTTCACTTGGTTGAAAGATAGAAACCAACAAAAAATTCTGAACAGATACATCTGCATCATGCAACCACCTGCAAGTTAATGCTCTAATAGAAGCAGATCAAACAGGATAAAAGAAAAAAATATGCTTATGGGATTATCCGACCATAAAATACTTCTGTGTTTCAATTTTGAAACTGAAAATTTCAAATTTCAAATTTACATGATTACCGAGTATAAAAATTGATCATTTCTTTCCTTTTTGAAGACATATGGCCTCTTAAGAAAGCACTAGATTTGGGAAACTAAATTTTTATGGTGTCATACTACATCTAAATTCATACAGAGTGTTGTGTTCCAATACTATGATGTGGTAAGAAGCTCCTGAAAGGTCAACTACTACATAAACCTTCCAAAAATCTCTCTAGAGTTGTGGCTGCAAACACTTGCACTTCCATGTCCCAGAATTAAGTTGTACCTTTTATTATGCAACTCAGTTTCATCTCAGAAATTTGATGCATTTCTTGAAAACTACTTTTATATGCAAGTTATATCTAGATTTTTTTTAGCATGACCTGATGTTATCTAGAAAAACTAAATGAGACATAGGCCCAACAGTTTTGCTTGACTAAATACATGGACTTTTGAAAGAGAAAGGCAACATTTAGTAAACGACACTTAGGCTGACAGATCCAGTCAGTCTAAAAGATTGTAAAGATTAAATTTTAAGATCCTTTAATT